>SJYA01001624.1:50778-187784 GCA_006410615.1 Neotragus moschatus
TGGCTCCAGGTTTTAAGAATTTAATTTGTAGCCACACCCCTCCCTGAAGTCCTAACTGCGTCTTACTGTAACTGACTCCAGGGATCTGTTTATGCGTTGTCTGCATCTTCTTTTGAGGACGATAAGTATGTGTGACAGCCTTGCCAGTGAAGTGTGTCCTGTAAGAACAAGTCATAGGAGGCACAGCAATGAGAGGATAGAGGAGGGCAGGGAAGTGAGCGGGCTCTGGGAGCTGCTCTGGTCACGTGTCCATTGCTACATCTTTTTTTTTTCACCTCTGTGTATCAGTTTTATTCTAGAAGCCAGGTGAGGAATGTAGAGGTTCTACCCCACATTTCTCCTAGAAGGCACTAAATTAGGAGTCAGAAAACCTGCTACTACCTCCAACTGGCCTTTCTACCCTAGACAAGGTCATTATCATGTCTGAGCACAATAGACTTTACTGTCTGTTTCCCCACCTAGACTCAACTTCACTTACCAAACAAGTGCCAAGCCCATCACCAATGCTGATTAAGTTAAAGGATTAATCCTCATCTTGACAGTGAGTGGCAGGTGGTGTATTATCCCTACCTCACGCCTTACAGTGGGGTGTCACTCAGGAGGGGCATGACAGAGGCTGTGAGCTGCCCCCTCCCCTCTGGCACCAAGCTACTGCTCTCCGCTCCAGTGTGCTAGGTCTGTACCTGTGCTCTGCAGCAGGTGACCCCAGGGCACTCCAGGGGCTGTCTCTTATACACATCTCACTGATGATAATACTTAGCTGATGGGGTTTGATAATAAATAAACTGGATGATGTGCCTGGACCTTTCTAAGAATCCTCCCAACACCATTAAATGCAACCAAATCAAAGTGGAATTTTTCAGTTTGGAGGGAACGCCACCTAGCATCCTGCTGTGCNTCCTCCGCAGGCTCCCCCTCCCAACAGGGCGCCACCCCCCTCCCGGCCTCCTCCTAGACCTTCTGTCTAGAACCCACAGTTCATGCTCTGGGTTCTCTCAGAAACTTTGGGGAGGAGGCTCCTCTGTGGTGTTAGAACAAGTCTTTTCAGTTAGAGGGGGCTTCCACTTTGGAAAAGAGTGGTGATAACGCCCACTGACATTTACACACTATAAAAATTTGTTTGTAACACCAATACACCAACAATTGTGATCAGCGGAAAGAAATTGAAATTTTGAATTGCCTGAACACCAGTGATGAGGCAACTACAGTCACAATTATAGCCACCAGCCAGCCATCATCTCTAGAAGGTTCCAGAGACAGTGAGACTGTTGAGATGCTCTAAGTGGGACTGGGCCTCCTGGAGGCCAACATGAAGATCATTTCTCTGAGGGTGAAATGCAGTGTCAGGTAAGAAGTCATATTGCTGGGCTGCTAAGTGCTGCCTTCCCTCTCCCACACCACCTGTCTCTTGACCCTAGACCTACGAACCAAGAAATCCTCTCCACGCCAGCCAGGAAGGTCAGAACCCTTCACCTACAACTTTGGGGAAAGATTAGGGTTCCTATTATGACAAGAAACTCAACATCAGACAGGTATCCAAAAGCATGTTCTGGGATTTGCATAGGAATAAAAAGATATGGTCTATTTTCCTTCCAAATTCTCCCAGTTTCAAAATGAAAAAGAGGGTGGTTGTTCACAGATGGAAAAGGTATGTTGCCATGTTGCTGTGTAAGTGAAATCAGGTGTGTGCATCGACAGGCGAGTACTGATGGGAGCATCGGACAGTTTCTAAAGCTCACAGGCCATCAGTAGCTAGAGGTGGCTGGCTTTGGCCCAGCATGGCCCCTAAATCAACAGACAATAGCATTGTCGAAGACCAACTTGTTAATGATTTATGTTAAAAGAAAAATCAAGATTTGGCTTCAATGTAGATCACTTGAGATATGAAGAAGTGATTGATACTATTTTCCAGAGACAAATATGAGTTGATCTTCCCAAAATGGCATCACTAGTACCTACCATACAATTTCACTAATTTTGTTTTTCTTTCTTCGTGAAGTTGTGCACCAGAGACTTCTAGGTAGAGCTGAGAGACAATAGTCCTGACATACTAAGGAATATATCCCCCCCCAAAAAGCTGGTGCAAATATATTTCTCCTTGGCTTTTCAGCACACTGACAAATACTATCAGCTGTCTAAAATTCCCACCATGCCTGAGAACCACTCCACTCCTCCAAGTCTTTCTGAATCTGCTGTCACCAGGAAGCTATGTAATCATTTTCTAAACATTAGACTTCATCACCCAAGGATGAAAACAGAAGCCATTGTTCAGGGCCTGCTGCACCGGCCTGTTCAAAATTACCTCCCCCTCCAAATTTCCACAGGTCTTAAAAGTCCTAAAACACTTAAATCTTTTCAAGAATAAAGCAGAATATAAAGTAAATGCAAACTTGGTGCTTTGGGCTGTGATCTCCAAAATATCTTGCAAGAACCGCCCAAGCCAGTCTCATCCTTTCACTTTACTTAGAACAGAGACGTAGGACCCAGCATGCACTGCAAACACACCAATGCTTGTAGCCAGGGCAGACATTGCTAATCAATCACAGCACATCTTCCAAAGAGCCCAGGATTCCCTCACAGTCTTCAAACCATAAGTCTGAAGAGCCACCACTCATCAGTTAAAATTGAGAGATAAATGATCCTTAATTGCCATCTCAACTTTAGAAAGCAAAAGCAAACAAGGGGGATGGGGAAACCTTTGTACAGTCAGGGGAAAATAGATCTAGGCAGAGTGCCTTCGTGGGGGGCTACATGCACTAAACACATTGCCAATACCAGACTGACACTTCCCCAGGCATACCTTGGGCCCCTCCCTTCTTCCAGCCTGCCACTTCCAGAGATGCCCACGGCTTCCTCATAGAGCTAAAATCAGAGATGTTTTCTAGGGCTCCCTCCCTCCCCCCCAATCCTGGCCCAAATTATCTATTTTGAAAACATTAGGCTTCTTCTTTAGTACAGTCCTCCATGAAGCAGGTGTCAGAATGTCGCAGCAACCTGCAGTGACATTGCTGGACTCCAGAGACCCACTCCATAGGCAAAAGGGTTTCCCAGGCTCACAGCCTAGAGGCGTTGAGCCCCTGGCCACTGTTTTGACTGCTGGCGGTACAAAACAGTCCATCCCACACTACTGCCGCCTGGCTCACTGCGGCCATCAAAAAGTTAAAGCCAAGATGTTAACACTGTGCATCGAGACGGCAGGCATAAGGTGAGAATGCAACGTTCAAGATCTGAACCATACATCAATCAGAAGCCCCTGTGCAGTTTCCAAGATGTTGTTTTGATAAACTTTTTGATGAANGCAAAAGGGTTTCCCAGGCTCACAGCCTAGAGGCGTTGAGCCCCTGGCCACTGTTTTGACTGCTGGCGGTACAAAACAGTCCACCCCACACCACTGCCGCCTGGCTCACTGCGGCCATCAAAAAGTTAAAGCCAAGATGTTAACACTGTGCATCGAGACGGCAGGCATAAGGTGAGAATGCAACGTTCAAGATCTGAACCATACATCAATCAGAAGCCCCTGTGCAGTTTCCAAGATGTTGTTTTGATAAACTTTTTGATGAAATGGGGAACTGCAAATACATGATGGCTTTGAAGAGGATTAGCAGGGTTTGCCCCTAAAACGGATTCTTCATATAAACCCTAGTCATTTAGAATGACTGTGGAGGAGAAACTTCTATACTGTATGAATAAGGTAATATTTGAATAGTAGGCTATTACAGGCAGGAAAATTCTTTAACTGGTTTATAAGTCTATCCGTACTTGGGTCATTCCTTGTAAAAGGTAGCAGACATATGATTGTGATCAGGAAACTGCACAAAATTTTTTTTTCTACCCTCATTGTCCTCCCAAAGTTTTTTGTTTTTGTTTTTAATAAAAACCAACTTTTTGTTGTATATATTCATATTCCATGTGTTAGATGGAAGCATTTCCTATCCAGTGTGAATAAAAGAAACAGTTGTAGTAAATTATTATAAGGCCAATGAAATTTCATGGCAGGTTATTCTACCAAGCTGTGCTTGTTGATTTTTCCCATGACTGTATTGCTTTTATAAATGTACAAATAGTTACTGAAATGACGAGACCCTTATTTGCACAGCATTAAGAAGAACCTTGAGTGCTTACCTCTGTTAATGACCAGCTCACAAACAGTGTCTGGCCTGTAACTTGGCACATACTCCAGTGAGACACAAGGTCTCTTTTACCAGAGTCGAGAACAGAGCTGGTGGACATGTTAATTAATAGTCTTGGATATCTGGCTGTGGATAACTTCACTGTATATATATCTAGAATGGGCAGAGACTATCTGGAAGTCTCATACACAGTAAAGTGCAAACACCAGGTCAGAAGAGGGAAATTAATCCAAGAAAGATGAAATATTGCACCACGGTTTCAGCCCAGCGCCAACTCAAAAAGAAATTAATGCTGTGTAAAAGTGGGTTGAATTAGTTTGCAAACTATAATAAAGATATATGCCGTAAAAAGCCTGTTAATGCACATCAGATGGGGATGGGACGTTCTAGTCAGTTGCATTTTCTAGTTATCCGAATTCTACTATATTATTGTACTTGGATAACCAATTTAAAAGAATTAGAATATGATGTTTTAAATACACTTAACATTAAACTCTTCTTCTAATTCTTTCTTCTATCTGTGATAATTCAGAAGACATTATGGATCTTCAGTGCCTCTGAGTCATTGTTATAAAGATGAGTTATTGCTGTACCTGCTATAGAAGACTGGGCTAAATGTGTACAATGACAAACCTTGGAAGTTGCTTTTTTTTTTTTTTTAATAATAATAATAAATTCCTAAAATCAACTCTTTTACTGGTTGTCTCTTTGCTATGAAAATGAAGTACAGATTGCTCAAGTGCTTAACACTGTGATCATAAAAATGGCTATCATTCTGCAGATTCAATTATATTTCAAACTATTTTGTGCCCTCTACTATCTTGATTACTCTTTCTTCTTTAGCTGTCCAACATTCAACTTATATTTTTTGTAGGTAAAATGGTGTTTCTTACTAGTTCCTGAATCTGTTTCTTTATAAGTCCTCATTAAGCCTCGAGTTCATCTTAACTTAAAACCATTTAAAAACAAAACCATTCCACAATTTCTCTCCAAGATTTCATTAGTATTCAACTTTAATAGCATTTTGGGCACATGGACTTCTTCAAATTACATTCTTCATTAAATCATTTTGAGATAGTTGACTCAAATGGCAATTTGGAAGGAAAAAGAAGTTGGAGCCCTACCTCACTCCTTATACCAAAATAAATTCCAGCTGTATTTAATTTAAGTGTAACAGATGAAACCAGGAAAGTACTAGAAGCAGAAAAAATGTTTACTATATGGAATGAAGAATTTTTAAATCTCATAGATTGCTTGCATTGCCAACCAACTTTCTTATAAAATAATTCCAATGATTGAGTGCTAAATGCTGAGTCGTGCTCCAATGTATTATGTTGAATAAAGAAACTACCAGGAATAAGATTATTGATCAAGTGCTAAGTGCAAAGTTGAGCAGCAGGTGCAAAATTGTTCGTTACTAAATCCAGTTTTCTACCTTCAGATAAATGTGTTTCCCTGGAGTCTCACTTAGGTGTAGAACAATTGAACACTTTGTCCATCTAAATACATTGTAAACAAGGTCCATCTTACTTATAATTATCAAACATAGACAGTAGAGTTGGCATATGCAAAACAAATGAAGTTATTCTGGTTACAATTGTATCATGTTGGCTTGAACCACGGCACCTCTATCCTGAAGTTATCATACCTAAACAGATTAGAAGCCTTTTAATTCCTCTGGGTGTAAGCTTTGGTTTCTTCCTTTTTGCTCAGCGTTAAAATGGTCATTTAGTTATGTAAACCCTTCCTTCTCTACTTGGGACAGTATTAAATTTGGGAGTTAAAACTGTGCAACATCTCCTCTGTTTAGTTTCAAATGTCACTTCACAATGTCCTTATAAAGCAACAGCAGCAGTTAACAAAATGCCTGAGTCACTGAAGAGTGCAGAGCAAAGCTCGGTTAAAAGATGTTCAATTAGTTGTGCACATTCAGTACTTTTTAGNAACTGTGCAACATCTCCTCTGTTTAGTTTCAAATGTCACTTCACAATGTCCTTATAAAGCAACAGCAGCAGTTAACAAAATGCCTGAGTCACTGAAGAGTGCAGAGCAAAGCTCGGTTAAAAGATGTTCAATTAGTTGTGCACATTCAGTACTTTTTAGCCAGCATCTTGAGTTGAGAGATCCTTGTAAACATTAAAATGGATGCAACTCATAAAAGACACTTCTTTTTAGTGAAGTGGCTTGCATTCTTGCAAAGCATTTTAAAAGTACAGGAAACATTGGTGGTAAGAATCCAGAAAACGCTTCATTTTCTCCTGAAGGAAAAATCATAAGAGATCTGTCAACCACTCATCATCGACACCAAAAATGTATATCCCCAAGACTAGTCATGGAAGATCTACAGCCTCCTATATTCCCATTGTTTTAAAATACAAGCCCTTTGGAGGTGTTGCCAACATAGTAGAGCAGGAAGACCTTGAGCTCACCTTCTCCCATTGGGCACATCAAAATTATGACTATTTACAGAGCAACTATCAGTGAGAATGACCTGAATACTAGCAGAAAAGATTTTCCACCACCAAAGAGGTAAAGAAGGAACCATAGTGACGTTGGGTCTTTTTGCAGCATATGGGCTCAGTAGTTGTGGCACCCTGGCTTAGTTGGCTGCAGCCTGTGGGATCTTAATTCTCTGACCAGGGATCAAACCCACGTCCCCTGCATTGCGAGGTGGATGCTTAACCACTGGACTACAGCGAAGTCCCCATAGTGACATCGGTGGTGGGAGCAAAGATGCAATATAGTCAAGATCTACACGCATGGGTAGGTGATCCATTAACAGGAGGATAATTATAATTGCAAAGGTTCTCCCCAGAGGAACAAGGATTCCAAGTCCCACTTTGGGCTCCAGTCTCCAGGGGTCCTGCACCAGGAAGATGAGCTCCCAGAATGTCTGACTTTGAAAGCCAATGGGGCTTGCTTAAGGGAGAGCTAGAAACTTAAGGTGGTTTAGTTGCTAAGTTGTGTCCAACTCTTGTGACCCAATGGACTGTCACCCACCAAGCGCCTCTGTCCATGGGATTTTCTAGGCAAGAATACCAAAGTGGTATTTCCTTCTCCAGGGGATCTTCCCAACCCAGGGATCAAACCCAGGTCTCCTGCACTGCAGGCAGATTCTTTACTGACTCGGCTACCAGGGCTTTTAAGAGACATGCCAAATCTCACATACTCTGAGACCCAGTGCAGAGACAGTAATTTAAAAGAGCCTGGGTCAGACCGACTTACTGATCTTGGAGAGGCTCCCAGAGAAGCAAGACCCAGCAAAGATTCCCCTTGAGGACATAGTGTTGGCAGCAGTTATTTTTGAGGGCTCATTTTACCATGGTGACTTTGGGGCTGGCAAGCACAATTTTGGAGTCTTTCTCTAGCCTGTTAGCACCAAGGGCTTCTCTACTCACCAGTAGATCAGCACCAGTCCTGGGGCCGTCCGGGTTGAAAGGCNCCAGAGAAGCAAGACCCAGCAAAGATTCCCCTTGAGGACATAGTGTTGGCAGCAGTTATTTTTGAGGGCTCATTTTACCATGGTGACTTTGGGGCTGGCAAGCACAATTTTGGAGTCTTTCTCTAGCCTGTTAGCACCAAGGGCTTCTCTACTCACCAGTAGATCAGCACCAGTCCTGGGGCCGTCCGGGTTGAAAGGCCAGCAGCATAGGAACTAAGCCCTGACCAGAAGCGGGCCAAGCACTAGCCCCAGACATCCTTGTCCATGCAGCCAGCCATACCAAGACCTAGCCACACAAGACAACAGGTTGGCAGTCCCTGCATGAAGCAGCACCTGGCAACAAACCAGGCCAAGGACCAGCTCTACCTACCAGCTGCCCACAGTAATTGGTCCCATCATGACAGAAGGGCCCAGCATCCCACACAGGGTCACTCTAGAGCATATATCTCTGGTGACCAGAGAAGAGTATGTTGCTAGGTCCCATAAAACATCTCCTGTGCAAAGTGACTTCTCCATGATTAGGAAGCATAACACTATACCTAATACATGGAAAATTAGGCAAATTGAAGGAACAGAGGACTATGTCCCAAATTAAGGAACAAGATAAAGTGCCAGAAGAACTTAGTGAACTGTAAATAAACAATCTAACAGATAAAGGGTTCAAGGTAATGATTATAAAGATGTTTAATGAACTTAGGAGAAAAATGTATGAACACAATGAGAAGTTAAAGAGCTAGAAAATATAAAGAAGAAATAACAGAACTGGAGAATATAATAACTGAAATAAAAATACACTAGTAAAGAAGGAATTCATAGGGCCTGGACTCCATCTTACAACTTCCCTGGTGGCTCAGATGGTAAAGCATCTGTCTACAATGCGGGAGACCTGGGTTCGAGCCCTGAGTTGGGAAGATCCCCTGGAGAAGGAAATGGCAATCCACTCCAGTATTGTTGCCTGGAAAATCCCATGGACAGAGGAGCCTGGTACACTACAGTCTATGGGGTCGCATAGAGTTGGACACGACTGAGCGACTTCATCTTAGGCCTGTTCATGCTGATCATGCTCGGCCACCTTTCCAACGGACTCTGAACTCTGTGTTTAGTGCCTATGAAAACAACAACAGAAGGATAAGACCCGCTCCAGACAGAGGAACCTTGAAGATCGTATCTAGGTTACTCCTCGCCTAAGAGAAACCATACACTAATCACCCCTTCCTCCAAACAGGCCATAAATTTTTCTGTATCAATTGGAGTGTAACCTCGGGTTTATTGATTATTGGATGATTGTTTGACTGTATGAGCACATGAGCACATACCACGTGAATCATGGGGTTACTGGGATTGTATTTTCCTTGGTTTATGTAAGTCTCAAGGAATTTGGGGTGGTGGGTTCAGACACGTACACATGGGGTACAAAAGATTTTCACAAATGCTGGTCGAGGTCCTTGGCTAGGAGGAGACTCTGCCTTGGGCCCACCGATGTAATAAACTGCACTCTACTATCAGCATTGTCCTTCTGAGTGAGTTTGTTTCCTGGAACGCGTGGCTACAACACTAGAAGGAATCAACAGTACAATAGATGAGACAGGGGAATATGTCAGCAAACTGGAAGACAGAGTAGTAGAAATCACCAAAGCTGAACAGAAAAAAGAATTTTAAAACAGAAGTATAGTATAAGAGATCTCTGGGACCCTAGAAAGCATGGTAACAGTCACATTACAGGAGTCACAGAAGGAAAAGAGAGAGAAAAGGGCAGATAACTTAATTGAATAAATGATAGCTGAAAACTTACAGCTATCTGGGAAAGAGAACATGCCAGCAAGCACAGAACATCCCAAAAAAGATAAATCTGAGATCCACACCAAAACTCATTGTAATTAAAATGGCAAAAATTAAAGAGAAAATTTTTTTCTCCCCGCCCCTCCAAGGCATCTGAGAGTTTTATTTAAGAAACTTCACAAAGCCCAGTTTGGCCTTAAGCTGCCCTCATGGTTAGTATTTCCTTAGCTCTCATTTACATCTTCTCAAAAGAGGTAAGAAAAAATTGGTAACTCTTTGTAGTAAATTCATGTTAGCTATTTCACACTTATCACAGCATCATAGGAAAGTTAGAAATAACCTAAATGCTCAATAGTGGCTAAGTGATAACCTATGTGTCATGGACAGGTATAATATTTGATCATGAAAAGTGTTTATGGTCTAGTGTTGGGGGAAAGTGGAAAGTATATATGCTTGGAATGCAGTTCTTTTGTGAGAATGTATATGTAATGGGGAAGAAATCAAGCAGCAAGGGAAAGGCAACACGGTACAGGAGAACTCCCATAAAGTATCTGCTGACTTCTCAGCAGAAATCCTGCAGGCCTATCCCCTTCAACAGGAACAGGAAAAAAAGTCTGACAAAAATCAACATTCATTTATAAGAAAAACTCTCAACAAAGTTAGTATAGAGGGGACATACCAAATGCCATATATTACAGAGCCACAGCCAGCATCATATTTAATGTTGAAGAGCTGAGAGCATCTCACCGAAGACCAAGAACAAGACAGTGATGCCCACTCTCACCACTTTTATTCAATCCAGAACTGAAAGGTCTAGCCACAGTGATCAGGAAAGGGAAACAGGCAAAAATAAACAAATAAAAAGCTTTTGCACAGCAAAGGAAACTATCATCAAAACAAAAAGACAACCGATTGGGATAGGATATTTGCAAATAATATCTTTTTTAAGACATTAATATCAAAAATAGGCAAAGAGCTCATACAATCAACATCAAAATAACAAACAACTAGATTAAAATAGGGCATAAGACTTGGATAGATACTTTCCCGAAACATACAGATGGCCAAGAAACATGAAAAGATGCTCAGCATCACTAGTTGTCAGGGAAAAGCATATCAAACCCATGATATCACTTCACATCTGCCAAAATGATTATTGTCAAAAAGACAACAGGGAAACCCTGGTGGTCCAATGGTTAAGACACAGTGCTTTTTTGCTGCTGGGGGCCCCGGTTCAATCCCTAGTTGGGGAACTAAGATCCCACAAGCCTCATGGCATAGCCAGAAAAAAAGAGACAACAAATAAATGTTAGAAAGGATGTGGAAAAAAGGGAAACTTTGTGCACTGTTGGTAGGAATGTAAATTGGTGTAGCCACTATGGAAAACACTATGGAGATTTCTCAAAATTTAAAAACAGAGCTACCATACAATCCATCAATTCTATTAATTAGAAAAGATACATGCAACCTTACATTCCTTGCAGTAATATTTACAATAGCTAATATGAAGCAACCTAAGTGCCCATCGATAGATGAATGGACACATGTGGTATGTGTATACAACAGAATATTACTCAGCAATAAAAAAGAATGAAATTTTGCCACTTGAAACAACATGAATGGACCTAGAGGTAGCATGCTTAGTAAAATCAGTCAGATAGAGAAAGACAAACACCATAGGATTTCACAGATATGTGGAATCTGAAAAACAAATGAACTAACATGGCAAAACAAAACCAGACTCATAGAAAACAAGGAGGTGGTTGCCATAGGCGGGAGGTGTGGAAGGATGTGAAGGAGATTAAGAGATGCAAGCTTCCAGTTACAAAAAACTAAGCCTTGAGAATAAAATATACAACAGGGGGAATACAGTCAATAATATTGTAATAACTTTGAATGATGATGTCACCACTCAAATTGTGATCATTTCATAACACATAAAAATTATCAGGGATTTCCCTGGTAGTCCAATGGCTAAGATTCCCCACTCCTAATGTAGGGGGCCCAGATTCAATCCCTGGTTAGGGAACTAGATCCCACAGGCTGCAACTAAGCTCACATGCCACAACAAAGATCAAAGCTCCCACATGCACAGCTAAGACCCAGTACAGCCAAATAAATAATTTAAATATATTAAAAATTAATTAATTAAAGTGAAATATCAAATCACTATTCCATGTATCTGGAAATAACAGTGTGGTAGGTCAACTACACTTCAATTTAAAATATTAAATAAATATTAAATTTAAAACAATGCATATTAGTTATGAAAAAGCAAATAAATAAGTACAAGCCCTTTGACATTCTCCCTGTGAGTCCCACCTGAAACTTTACGTAATACAGAGTACATCTCTTCGCTTAAAACTATTTTAAAATGATTTAAAGATCTCCTACTGTAAAAAGGGCTTCCCAAATGGCACAGTGGTAAGGAATCTGCCTGCCAATGCAGGAGATACAACAGACCCAGGTGTTCAATCCCTGGGCCAGGAAGATCCCCTAGGAAATAGCAACCCACTCCAGTATTTTTGCCTGGAAAAGTCCATGGACAGAGTCTAGGGTGGGCTACAGTCTCTGGCGCTGCAAAGAGTCGGGCATGACTGAGCACAAACACACACACATACACATTGTAAAAGACCAGTTTGAAATTGATGGTAATACGCATTTCCATCCAAGTGTTAAATATTCCCTGTGAATGCAGAGTGCTTCATAGATAAAGATGATACAGAGCATTCACACTTGTCTGAACCTGAAGGATCAGGCTTCTCACCAACTGGGGCGGATTTCAAGTGAGAAGCAGCCTTTTCTCTGCAGGGTTGGCCCTGAGGTTCACAAGGCAGGCTCCAAAGTGGGGGAAAGAAGACAGTGGGAGTGGGAGACCCTCAGACAGGAATAGGAAAGGAATGATTCCAGCCAAGAGTGAGGAAAAGGAAGAGCTGTCGAACCAGACTACAAATTTTCTGATAATGCACACCTGGAATTAATTCCAGTGTAAAAAAACTAGGGCCCGGGGGTGGGGGTGCTGATTCAGCTCTGTGGTCTTGCCGGCTAAAGACATCAGACACGAGAGTGCGGTCGCTGTGCTTGTGTGCCCAGTCACTTCAGTTGTGTCCACCTCTGTGGCCCTGTAGACTGTAGATACCAGGCTCCTCTGTCCATGGGATTCTCCAGGCAAGAATACTAGAGCATGTTCCCATACCCTCCTCCAGGGGATCTTCCCAGCCCAGGGATCAAACCCACATCTCCTGTGGCTCCTGCACTGCAGGCAAATTCTTTACCAGTGAGCCAAGTGGAAGCCCAATACGATTACTAGGATGTAGCAAATGACCAAAGGATTATTCAGCTTTTGGTGGCAATAACTGTACATTTGGGCACACCTTCACTGAAAACAGTACTGATAACTGATGGGATTGATCTGAGGGAAAGTCCAGACAGACCCTGTTCAGTTCCTCTCATTCCAAATGGTGGCCCCGATGATGGACTTTAAGCTTTGGGTGAGTAAACCCAGCCTCAAGAATAGTAATGTGGCTCCCAGTCATCCCTTCGGGAAGAGAATTTTTCTTTCCTGCTTCAAATAGGCATGTAATTATTTCGTACCAAAACTCCTTTCTAACACCACACCTGGCTGCCTTCTCCACTCCATACAAAGTTGGACAACAAGCACCTCTTGGTGCTAACAGAAATATTGCCAGTGTCTGTATAACATGTTTTGTTTCCATGGCTTTGCATTGTATGTTTCCACGAAGCTGAACAGACTTTCAGACCCACTCACATTTGTATCTGCTCTGATGACATAATCCCTGCTTATAAGGAATAGACCTGCAGTGAGCTCCAGAAGTCAAGTCCATGTCTTACCTTCATCAGGCATTTCCATTTGCCCCATTAGAGCTGCCAAAACAAAGACTCCTTTTCAAAAAGCCCTGGCCACCACTACACATATTACTGGCTGAGACTATCAGTTCTCTAAAATGCTAAACTTTTATAGGTTTTTCTATAGCTGCTTTTAGGGTATTCTTAAAAGATTATTACCTTTATTTAGTCTTGAACCATTAGTAAAAACAAACAGATCCCATTCAGCACTATGTCCTGGACATAGTTTTATTGCTTCTAATTAATAGTAACTGGTAGTTGATTTTGTGTGTGTGTATATATATATATATATATATATATGTATATATAATTACCTTTGCAACTTAGTAATAGGAAAGAAGAAAAGCTTCCTTAACCTGATAAAATGTATCCACAAAAACTACACAGATATTATATTTAAAGTTGAAGTATTAGGGGTATTTCCTTTAAAATAAAAAACAAAAAAGGATTCTAACCATCACCATTACTATCCTAACCAGTGCAATAATACAAAGTTTTAAAAACAGTTATAAAAATCAGGAAAGAAAAAACTGTCATCATTTGCAGATCATATAATGGATCAACTTAAGAGGAGCCTGGCCAGCTACAGTCCACAGGGTCACAAATAGACCTGACTGAGCAACCAAAATAACAACAGTGGATCAATATAAGAATCAACTTAAAAATTACTACAGCTAACAAAGGAGGTCAGTGAACTAGTCAGGGACATGACCAACACAGTCCATGAGCATACCTGTTAGTGCTCTGTCCATTCATAATAGAAATATGTATAAATTATTAAATTTTAAAATTATGTATAAATTATACACATATATGTATATACATACATATGTGTATGTGTATATATATGTAACTAGAAAAAACCTAGGCAAAAAATGTGCAGAACCTATAGGAAGACAACTATAAAACTTCATGAATTATCCTTCACAGAAAGAGAGATGTACTACATTTCTAAATGGGAAAACTGAATACGAAAAAGATGTCAAATCTCCACTACATAGAAAGAGATTCCAGATGGACTCTTAAAAAGGGAGAGAGAATGTAAAAGAAGTGTTCTTACTTCTAATTTATGGTGACTGTTCATTGGCAGCCCTGTCCATGAACAGAAGGTTCTTGTTATCTTGCCAGTCAACCCTCAGGGAAAATCAAGAAAGGGCAAAAAGAAGAATGGAAGGCAGGGAAGAATTGTCTTCTCTATGGTCATAGCAAGAAGAAACAGAGAAAAATAAGAGTCCTCTCACCCCCTACACTCTGACACTAAAGTAGACTGTGTATTAGTGTAGCCCTCCAGTAATAATTTATGCATATGGTGCCCAACCCACAGTAGTTAATCGATTGTAGTTCAGTGAATAAACGTACAAATGAAGAATCCCGACAAGTCCCATGTTTAAGCAAATCAACAGAAGAAACAGCTGTATCTGAGACAATGTTTACTTTCAAGAACCAGCAGTGGTAAAGAGGTTCTTCCTTTCCCCCACTGCCTTTGAGCAAATATTCAAAGTGTGGACTCTCACTGGGTGGTATTGAATAAATTCCTATGCAGATTCATTAACTCCATCCACTGACTGAATTACTTTTCAATGCATACACATTCCTTCACATTCTATGTCAGCTGAGGTCAAGTCCTTTTTGCCTGGGAGGAAAAATAAGAGTAGATGCCAGGAATTTAGGGTATGTGCCAAAAGGGAAAAAAGGCGCCAGCACTGGCAGTCACCAGAAGAATCAGCTCCAATTTCCCTTGTTTGTTTATCAAATGTCCTATCACAGGACCAGATTCCCTGCCACTCTGTAAGTGCATAGAGCAAGACTCAACAGTCCTGTCATGGTTCATTGAGGAAATAGCAGGAATCCAGAATCAAGAGTCAAGCTGTCGTGATACTCATTAGTGCATTCGTCAACAAAGCAGCTCTTCATCTGGGTTCTGGTATTTCACAACTGCCTGAGCGGGCTTCGTTCAGTCCACGATAAGTAGATCTCACCCCGGATGCTGAGCCTGTCACCTTCAGTCTCAAGGCTGCTTATGTTGTTGCCTTTGGTAGATTACAAAAATGAACCTTCACTTTCTTCTTTGTCTTTCTTTATCTTTGAAGGAGCAGTGAAGAGAGTTTCATATATCCCCTCTTCCTGGAACAGTCTTCCCTGTTATTAACATCTTGCATTCAGTTCAGTCACTCAGTCTTGTCTCTTTGCGACCCCATGAATTGCAGCANCCTAAAATCTATGGCAATTTCAAAGTTGTGCTTAATCCTATTGACATTTATTAAAATAGTACAGATTGAAAAAAAAAAAAAAAGTACCAGGAGTAATAAAGGACCTTGAGACTATCGCAAACATTGTTGAGAAGATTCTGATATTCTTATGTCCTCTGGTTTCTTGGTTGGTCTACATTTCTCCCCATCCTCCACCCACACCTCCGCACTATGGGAAATATGGTACATGTTTCATTTATTATACAGAATGGTTTGGCAAAGAAGCCTTGACCAAGACAAATTTCCAATAATAAAGCCTGTAACATTATCCAGGGAAGTAAGGAAATTGACCTCAAGATTCACATTAGGAGCTCAGGAGTTGGAGCTCTGAGTTATTAGGACTGGAATGGAACTGTGAGCCACTAAACTCTCAAGCCTATGAGCACTTCATGTCAGAGCTGACAAAACTGGCTTGCTTGAGGCAAACTGAAGTGAATGTGGTCTGTGATCGCTGATGGATATCTTAAACGCACCCAGATGGAATCCAACACATAAAAAAGAAATGCAGAGTTTCATGTTATGTATGCAACACTTAAAAGCATGCAAAATAACACTGAGATTGTTTTTAATATGATATATGTGAGAAAACATACACAGTTGTGTGATAATAAATACTAACTTCAAACAGTGGTTATCTCTAGAGAGACAGGGAGAGGGGAAACATCAGGAAGGAAGACAGAAAGCTTCAGCTGGATATACGAAATTTTTCTTTAAAAAAAAATCTAGAGACTTCCCTGGTGGCCCAGCAGTTAAAACTTTGAGCTCCCAACACAAATGGTCCAGGTCTGATCTGGTCAGGGAACTAGATCCCACACGCCACAACTAAGAGTCTGCATGCCTCAACTAAGGATCCCATACACCTCAACAAAGACTTGGCACAGCCAAATAAAGAAAAAATAACTATTTTTAAAATTTAAAATATGGGACAAGAATGGTTCTTCGGTAGAGTCTTACAGAACCATCAGTGGGTACAGAAAGTATCAAATATATTATTTTGGGAATGTTTCTATCTGTTTGAAGTATTTCTTAATGAAAGAAAAATTTAATATAATATGTTCTACTTCTCCCATTTTGTATTTGTATGATCCCCAGCCTCCCTTTTATCTAGTTGCAAATAAGATCAAATAATACTGGGTGAGCTGTTGAGAGAAGTTCAGGAGACACTCAGAAACCAATCAAGACATCTGCACAGGTTATGGAAGAGGGCTCCGGAGTGGCCAGGGACCAGGCTGCATGGTGGTTTAGACCAGCCCATTGGATATGTGGCATGCAGTCGTCACGCTTTACTCAAATAGAGATGGTCCATTTCTTTTGGACCAGAGCAGCTTGGAGGAATGAAGCTGGGTTCTGACGTTCCAGTGAAAACAGAAAGGATTGGATTTGCAAGCCTCTCTGCTTACTTTGGCTGGCCAAGATCACTCTTTCCGCATCTGTCCTCAGGTTCGAGGAAGCCAAATAGGTAGATGTAAATGTATACAGTGGTTCCTGCCCATCAGCACTTCAGGAACCCAGGTCCAACCTTGCAGATCCATAAGGGCTGACCACTACCTGCAGGTGCCCAAGCAGACTAGGGACTGAAAACAGCTTAGAGAAAAGAAGCCACTTTGTTTTTTCTTCTTTCTTGAAATGTACTTGATTTAAAATGTTGTAATAGTTTCTGGTTTACAGCAAAGTGATTCAGATACATAGATATTCTTTTTCATTTTCTCTTCCATTGTGGTTTATTATAGGGTATTGAATATAGTTCCCTGTGCCATACAGTAGGATCTATTTCATATACAGTAGTTTGCATCTGCTAATCCCAAACTCCTAGTTTATCCCTCCTCCCCACTCTCTTCTTTGGTAACCATAAATTTGTTTACAATGTCTGTGAGTTTGTTTCTGATCTGTAAATAAATTCAGTTGTATCATATTTTGGATTCCACATGGGCTTCCCTGGTGGTTCAGATGGTAAAGAATCTGCCTGCAATGCAGGAGACCTAGGTTCAACCCCTGGGGAAGCGGGAGATGCCCTGGAGAAGGGAATGGCTTACCCTCTCCAGTATTCTTGTCTAGACAATCTCATGGACAGAGAAGCCTGTGGACATGACTGACCACACAACACAACAACAACAATAACAATAACAAATAGCCTCTTCCATTGCAGTCCCATTTTCCTTCTGAACTCAGAAAGTCCGTGTAGTCACAGAGAGTCAGACACAGCTGAGTGACTTTCATACTTTTTTGGATTCCACATAGGAATGACATCGTATGACAGCTGTCCCTCTCTTTCTGACTTATTTCATTCAATATGATCATCTCTAGGTCCATCCCTGTTGCTACAAATGGCATCACTTCACCCCTTCTGATGGCGAGCAGTATTCCATTGCACATACGCACCACACGAGAAGCCACTCTGAAATGGCTCCTTTCCCTCCCTCGCGCACTTTCTGTGGTGCCCTTGGTCACCCAGCTCTCGGTCCAGCGTCCTCTTGCCACCACAAACCTTCTGAACGCTCTCCTCTCTGCACCCCTTTCCCCTCCTCCTCCTGCAGGCCTCATCTCTGGGATAACTCTTTTTTCCTTCACCCCCAGCCTCCACCTCCTGCCTTTCAGAGACCTGCTGTCCCCTTACAGCCCTCAGCCCCACACACCACAGGGCCCAGCAGCGGTGCTAGAATATTCCTCACTTCTCCCACTGCCCCCACCCCTCTACCTCTCCTCAGGGATGTCATCAGCCAACTTTTAGGCAAGGGCCTCATAAATTCTGATGCTTCCCAGAACTCAGGCCTTGGCTCCCTTTCTAACACATTCTCTCTTCATGTCCACCCCCACAATTTCATTTTCCTCATGAGTCAGTGACTCCCATACAGATACTCCCATACTCCAATACAGATCTGCCCCCCACATTGCGGACTCATCTTTCCAACCACTGCTGAACTTGACTGCCTGGATATTGTACAGTCACCTCAACTGCACCATTTTCAACACAGACTTGTTCTCAGCCTCTCCACCCTCCCAAGCGCATTCACTGTGTACTCCCAGATATGACAAACAAACCATCGGGGCTCAGCCACCCAATCTTGACTCTGTCTTCTCCAAACTCTCAAGTTTTGTCAGTGACCAAATTCTGTGGATACTGCCTCTGAAATAAGTTTCATAGTAGCCTCTCCTGGGGCTTCCAAGGTGGTACAGTAGTAAAGAATCTGCCTGCCAATACAGGAGATGCAAGAGACACAGTTCGATCCCTGGGCCAGGAAGATCCCCTGGAGAAGGGATTGACTACCCATTCCAGGATTCTTGCCTAGAAAATTCCATGGACAGAGGAGCCTGGTGGGCTACAGTCCATGGGATTGCAAAGGGTCGGACATGACTGAGCACACAACACAACAACAACAATAACAATAACAAATAGCCTCTTCCCTTGCAGTCCCATTTTCCTTCTGAACTCAGGAGCTGCCTCCATTGCTTGAAACATGGTGCAGTCATCCCCTAACTAGCTCTATAGGCTCTCTGGCTCTGGCCGAACAGCGTTTCAAATAATAGCTCCAGAGTTATGTCTCAAAGACAACACCGATCATATCACTCCCGTAACTTAAAGTATGTCTGAAGGAACAAACCAAAACTCCTTAATAAAGTCCTTGATCATCTAATCCCTCAACAAAATGAATGAGCTCTAGAGCCAGATTGGAGGGATCTAATGCCAGCTCTCCCACTTATTAACTGGGGGACCTTGAGGTCATGTGACTCTGTGCCTCAGTTTCCTCATCTGTAAATGTGCATAGTCATTATTCCTATAAGATGTATTAGTTGCCATTGTTAACTCTCTAGTCTCACTGCTCATCATTCCTCCACAAGCACCTATGCTCTACCCATGCTCTACCCAGTTATATGGAATTCTTACTGGAATTATTATTTGGGGATGTTTCCAGAAAACACCAAGCTCTGTCAAGACTCCATGCTTAAATACATGCTGATTTCTCTGCCTGCAATGCCTTCCTCTTCCTGTCAATCTGGATAACTATTGTGGAAGTTTATGTAACACTTTCTCTGTGAAACTTTCCATGATTCACCTTCCTCTATTCTGATACATCACCTGTTACATATCTCTGTCATAGCGCTCACCACAAAACCTCATGCTTTTCTCTATCCAACCCCCACCCCTGAAGTGAAGAGCCGAGTCACTGGAAAAGACCCCGATGCTGGGAAAGGTTGAGGGCAGGAGAAGAGGGTGATAGAGGATGAGATGGTTGGATGGCATCATCGACTCAATGGACNTACATATCTCTGTCATAGCGCTCACCACAAAACCTCATGCTTTTCTCTATCCAACCCCCACCCCTGAAGTGAAGAGCCGAGTCACTGGAAAAGACCCCGATGCTGGGAAAGGTTGAGGGCAGGAGAAGAGGGTGATAGAGGATGAGATGGTTGGATGGCATCATCGACTCAATGGACATGAGTTTGGGTAAACTCCGGGAGATGGTGAAGGACAGGGAAGCCTGGCATGC
This sequence comes from Neotragus moschatus, assembly GCA_006410615.1. Classification (NCBI taxonomy): domain Eukaryota; kingdom Metazoa; phylum Chordata; class Mammalia; order Artiodactyla; family Bovidae; genus Neotragus; species Neotragus moschatus. The sequence goes on from SJYA01001624.1 coordinate 70,733, forward strand.
TGCAGTCCATGGGGTCACAGAGTCAGACATGCCTGAGCAGCTGAACAACAACAACCCTCACCCCAAATAGCTGACAGGAAGGGATTATAACCACTTCATCTTTGCTTTTCCAGCATCTAACACAAAACCATGTATAGGGTAGATGCTCATGAATTGCATGAATGACTTAAAAGTGAGGGACCTGGGCCTCAGACAGATTAATTGTTTAGCCTACTCTTCTCAGTGTTTCTCCAGTTTTCCACATAATAGCAAAGCCACAGCTTGAAGGGATGAAGTGGCATATAACTATATAACTGGGCTTCTCTAGTAGCTCAGTTGGTAAAGAATCCGCCTGCAATGCAGGAGACCCAGCTTGATTCCTAGGTCAGGCAGATCTGCTGGAGCAGAGATAGGCTACCCACTCCAGTACTCTTGGGCTTCCTTGGTGGCTCAGCTGGTAAAGAATCCACCTGCAATGTGGGAGACCTGGGTTCAATCCCTGGGTTGGGAAGATGACCCTGGAGAAGGGAATGATTACCCACTCCAGTATTCTGGCCTGGAGAATTCCATGGACTGTAGAGTCTATGGGGTCACAAAGAGTCAGACACAACTGAGTGACTTTCACTTCTACTTTCATGTAACTGGAACCCAGATCTGTAAACAAACCCAAGATCTTTCTACTAGAACTATCAAAACAGAGTTTCTAATTCAAGGTAACACACTGCTGTCATTCCCTTACAAAACCTCATTAAATAATAGTAAAAATATTTTAAAATCCATCACAATAGAGCGAGAGTATCCATCGATGGGTCATGGATTTTGATAAATTTCTGAAAACGTTAAATAATACTTAAGAAGTTGGCACGAGGTGAAAGAGGGTGAAGGACAGTCTACAGGACTCATAGAAGGAGCTGCAACTAAAGAAGGAGAACTCTACCCTGAACAGCTCCAGGGCGGCCTCCAACTCAGAAATGCCAAGTACCAGAAAGTGGGAGTAAATGGGGGGCCAAAAACAAGGAGATTGATGGAATAATAAAAAGTTGTCCCCCAACTTACCCCCTGCCTCCACCTCGTGCAAAACTTCTAGTCATCTGATATTGCCTAATCACCGCCTCCCTACTCCAGACAAATAAGAGAGTTCTTCTCTTCTAAGAGTAGACAGGACTTTCCTGGTGTTCCAATGGATGAGAATCCACCTGCCAATACAGGAGACACAAGTTTAGTCCTTGGTCCAGGAAGATTCTACATGCCAGAAGCAACTAAAGCCCGTGTGCCACAACTACTGAGTCCATACTCAACAGCCTAACAGTGGCAGCTATTGAACCCACATGCTGCAACTGCTGAACCCTGCTCACCTGGAGCCTGTGGTCCATGACAGAAGCCACTGCAGTGAGAAGCCTGTGCCTCACAGCTAGAGAGTAGCCCCCACTCACTCCAACTAGAGAAAGCCTGCCCACAGCAACCAAGATCCAGCACAATTTAAAAAGTAGACAAACTGAAAAACTAGGATAGTCTGTAGGACATTTGCAGTCTCTTCAGTAAAGTCCAACTTCCTGTCCACTCTCCTTAAAGAAAAGCTACCCTCTCACACAGACCTCCCAATCACCCATTTCTACTGCCTCATCCTTAAATATAACCAAACAACTAAAAATTTACTAGACTTTTGAGGGAATCCCACGATGTGAAGAGAAGGACCAACACAATTAGAAATGGGCAATTCACAGATAGCAGATCGCTAATTAGTATCTTCAGAGAGATTCGAGGCAATGCCACATGAAATAATAGTGAGATACAGTGCAGGCTTCCCTGGTAGCACAGGTGGTAAAGAATCCACCTGCCATGCAGGACACCCAGGTTCGATCCCTGGGTGGGGAAGATCCTCTGGAGGAGGGAGTGGCAACCTACTCCAATATTCTTGCCTAGAGAATTCCACGGATAGAGGAACATGGCAGGCTACAGCCCACAGGGTTGCAAAGAGCCCAACACTGCTGAAATGACTGAGCACTGTTAGTCGTTCAGTCACGTCCAGCTCTTTGCGACCCCACGGACTGTAGTCCACCCACATCTCTTAGATCAAACCTACATCTCTTAAATCTCTTGCACTGGCAGGCAGATTCTTTACGACTAACACCACTTGGGAAGCCCAGTGAGATACAGTAGTACACTTAAAAGGAACAATCCAAAAAGAAATTTAATTATCAGAATGATTGGGAAATAAACCTAAGAGAATCTCCTGTGTGTGTATGTGTGTGTGTGTGTGTATTAGTAACGTAGTCATGTCCAACTCTTTGCAACCCAATAGACTGTAGCCCACCAGGCTCCTCTGTCCCTGCCCTCCAGGCTCCTTTTCCATGGAGTTTTCCAGGTAAGAATACTGGAGTGGATTGCCATTCCCTTCTCCAGGGGATCTTCCCCACCCAGGGATTTAACCTGGGCCTTCTTCATTGCAGGCAGATTCTTTACCACCTGAGCTACCAGGGAAGCAAGAGAATCTCTTAACAAAGAGAATAAAAAAGAAAAGAAAATATAAAATAAAAGAATGAAGATAAGAGAGACTTCCTTGGTGGTCCCATGGTCTCGTGCACTTCCAATGCAGAGGCCATGGGTTTGACCCCTGGTTGGAGAGCTAAAATCCTACATGCTGCATGGCCAAAAATTAAGATAAATAAATAAATAATAACAAAAAGAATATAAAATAATTTTTAAAAGAAAGAAAGAAGATAAGAGACATAGAATTAATTCATCTGACTTGTAGAAGTCCCAGGGAGAAAAAAGAGAGAGAGAGATAACAGAATCTTTATTTTTCAAATAATATCCCCAAATCCTGGAGTTGAAAGATACAAGTCTTTAGATTGAAAGGTCAACCAACTGCATTGCACAAAAAGAAAGAGAAAATGAGAGAAAAACATGTTCAAGACCACCAAGGATAAAGAAAAATATCCTAGAAGCTTCCAGAAAAGGAAAATAAAATTGTCTGCAGGAGAACCAGAACCAAACTGACCTCAGACATTGCATCAGAAATACTGAATTCCAGAAAACACTAGAACAGACAAAGCCTTCAAATTTCTGATAAAATTGTAGTTTCAACAGAGAATTGTACACCCTATCAATATAACATAAAATTAGACAAAGATGATTTTCTTTTCAAGAAAAGAAAAATTTGCTTCTTTTTCATAGATACACTTGATATATTCCAGCAAAATAAAGGAGTAAAAAGAGGAAGACACAGGATTCTGGAAACAACAAATTCAACCAAGGAATTTAAGGTTGCAGAATAAAACTGTTCAGCACAATGAAAGAGGAGTCAATCCAGACTAAAGCTAAACAACAGAGAGCAACAGAGAGTAAAAATCAAGGAAAAAGATCTGGATATGTTTATTTCTCTTCTTTTTTCATTTACCTCTCTCATCCATTTACACTCCTCAGCTTGCCATCTATAATTTTTCCTCTGTTTTTAAGATCAATATATTAATAACTATAACTAACATAATCTACTCTTAGTTAGAAACTTAAGCTTATAATTCAGGTAGACAATGCAAGAGAAAAAGAAAGGCAGTTAAAAATTCCAGGAAAAAATAAAAACTGCACAAAAAATGAAATGTAAGAAAAATGCAATTAAGTTGGATATGCAATTAAAATATTACATATTCATAAATTTTATTATTAATTTTAAAATTTTGAATCAACAAATAGATAAACCATGAAAATTAATTTTAGTCGTTTTTAATTATTTTATTTGGAAAAGACCCTGATGCTGAGAAAAACGGAGGGCAGGAAAAGAAGGGGGCAAAAGAGGATGAGATGGTTGGACGGCATCATCAACTCAATGGACTTGAGTTTGGGAAAACTGGGAGATAGTGAAGGACAGGGAAGCCTGGCAGGCTGCAGTTCACAGAGTCACCAAGAGTAGGACACGACTGAGTGACTGAACAGTGACAGCAAAAAACAAATAATCAAAAATAGCAGGGCAAGCAAACCAGTCAGAAATATGGAGGAAAATCTCACCCTGATTGAAATGGGTTGCTGTTGGGAAGTGACGGGAGAGTGGTTTCAGCAAGTTTTTCTTGGAAATGTTTATTATCCTCCCCTTTTTAGAACAGCTTTATTGAGATACAACTTACATTATATTATTCCATGTAATGTAATAAGCTACCAGGCTTCCCTGGTAGCTCAGCTGGTAAAGAATCCACCTGCAATGTCAGAGACCTGGGTTTGATACCCAGATTGGGAAAATCCCCTGGAGAAGGCAAAGGCTGCCCAGTCCAGTATTTTGGCCTGGAGAATTCCATGGATTGTATAGTCCATGGGGTCCCAAAGAGTCAGACACGACTGACCACACTTTTCTTCCATGTAAAGTGTGCAATCCACTGGGTTTAATACATTTACAGAGTTGTGCAACCATTGCCACAATCTAATTTTAGATCAATGTCACCATCCCAGACAGAAAATATATTGCTGTTTTAATAACAATCCTTGTAGAATTATGTAACTCATTAAACCATGATAAAATAAAAAACTAAATAGATAAAAGAAAGAAAGCAATGATTAAGTATGGTTTCCTCTAGGAAGCAAGACAGGGGCATGAGTGGTGATGGCACCAGAGATGGGAAGTTTTGTCAACCTTTCTGTAATGTTCTTTTTTGTATTGTAACCACATACACGTATTGCTTTTATTTCATCATTTTCTTTAAAAGTGATAGCAATTCCTTAAGCAAGAACTAATGGAAAGTGATAGACTGAATATGAAGTCTATAGAATATACAATAATATTGGGTTCATGGTAATTTTATGATTGTGATAATTGTACTGTAGTTGCAAAAAGCCCTTCAGTTTAGTTCAGTCGCTCAGTCATGTCCGACTATTTGGAACCCCATGAATTGCAGCATGCCAGGCCTCCCTGTCCATCACCAACTCCCGGAGTTCACTCAGACTCATGCCCATTGAGTCAGTGATGCCATCCAAAAGCAGAGACATTATTTTGCCGACTAAGATTCGTCTAGTCAAGGGTATAGTTTCTCCAGTAGTCATGTACGGATGTGAGAGTTGGACTGTAAAGAAGGCTGAGTGCCAAAGAATTGATGCTTTTGAACTGTGGTGTTGGAGAAGACTCTTGAGAGTCCCTTGGACTGCAAGGACATCCAACCAGGCCATTCTGAAGGAGATTAGCCCTGGGATTTCTTTGGAAGGAATGATGCTAAAGCTGAAACTCCAGTACTTTGGCCACCTCATGTGAAGAGTTGACTCATTGGAAAAGACTCTGATGCTGGGAGGGACTGAGGCATGAGGAGAAGGGGACGACCGAGGATGAGATGGCTGGATGGCATCTTCAGAGGCCCTTTAACGTGAATATTGTCCTTCTGGCACTAGGACCATCTGGAACAAGAAGAGAGGAACCCAGTGAGTGACTAAGGGCCTGTGGCGAGGTAGCCAACATCTGAGGGAGGGGTGGCTGGCCACTGGGACGTGGGGCTGGGCATCTGGACATGGGGCCTGAGAGAGGTGGCCTTTGGGAACAAGAGGTGGAGGGCTGGGCCCTGGAGCCCAGGAGACCCAGAGACCCAGGCCAGGGCTTGTGACGCAGAGGGCGAGTGTTGATGCTAGGGAGGAAAGAGAAACACCACATCTGTCACCCAGCCACCATCACTCTCTTTAAAAAATTTTTCATTTTCCTTTACTTTTCAAAAAAAAAAATTAAAAAATGACCCCAAGTTAGACTGACTTTTTTTAATGCGAAGGAATACCACTGGCCACATAAGCGTTGTTCTCGCCTCTGCCTTAAGCTCGGCTTCTCATCTGGCTGCCAAGAGAAGTGGCCACTACTCTGCCAGCAAACTGTCTCAGAGAGAAAGAAATGGAAAATGTGAAGAAATTTCCTTCCAACATCCCAGAGAAGCCTCGCCTCAGCACAAGCAGGGAGAATTAACTGCACGATGAACCACACGGGGAAAAAGGAAAACAAAATCCTAATTCCACAGTGTCTGGTGGGTGAGGACCCTGTTGTGGGGCCCTGATGGAGAGATGGGACCAGCCACCCTAGAAATGAGGGGGAATTTGAAGACTTGATCTCACGACACGAGGTGGTAAAGGTCTCAGCCTCCAAAGGTGGAGAGCACACATGTGCCCCAGCAGGGCTTACCTCACTGATTTTTTTACCCAGGACCCCTGGGCAAGCATCCTGTTATACAAATGAGATGTAAATATTAATTGGGAGGAAAAGAAAACAGCCAATAGAATACTTCAGTAGGAAGGCAGCCTCGGTTAGGAGGTATTGTCCTGGCTCTGGACAATACTAAGTGGGGAAAAAAAAAAAATAGCACAAAGGAAAGGAGAGCACAAGTGATACAATGCAATAAATAAGTACTACGAAAAACAGAAGTACAATGATGTATACCTTACTTTTAATTTATTTCATTTTGATCACTGACAATGGTTTTATCTTAAATATGTTACTGAAAATAAGAAAATGTATATGCAAGGCAACTATGCAACTGAAGTATCGAACACAACTTTCAGAACAGTCTTTGTACTTAGGGCTTCCCATGTGGCTCAGTGGTAGAGAATCTGCCTGCCAATGCAGGAGATGCAATTTTGATCCCTGGGTCAGGAAGATCCCTTGGAGAAGGAAATGAAGTGACTAAGCATAAACTCTTTGTACATAATTATACTCAGGTGAGCCTCTTCTCTTAAATAGAGACTTGAACAATAAAGGTCTCTTCTGTCCTCTTTAGGTGATGAAGACACGTAGTACAGAAGTTTGGGGATCAATCACATCAGGGTTGAAGCTGTGGTTCTGCCACTTACTGGGTATGTAACTTTAGGAAAGTCATTTCACTTCTCTGACTGTTAGTTTCTCCATCTGACTCATGGTAATAGTAACAAGAACTACTACTTTCTGATCATTTTCTCTGTACCAATATTCTATACTCTCAATATATATCAACACTTTTTATCTTCATGAGAAACTTTCACATATATTGCTATGAGTTGCTTTGTGTCCTCCCTAAACTTATATGTTCAAGTCCTACCATGCCTCTGTACCTCATTATGTCACCTTATTTGGGGAGGGAGGTCATTATATGTAATTAGTTAAAATGAGATCATATTAAAGTGGAATGGACCCCTAATCCAATGAAGCTGCTGTCCTTATTTTAGAAAGGGAAATTTGGACATGAACATGTGCATACAGAAAGAATACTATGTGAAGACTGCCATTCCACTGCCACAAGGGAAGAGAAGGGCCTGGAACAGATCCTTCCCTTGTGCGGCCAGAGGGAGCCTAGCCCTGCTGACACTGTAATCTCAGACTTCTAGCCTACAGAGCCCTGAGATAAAAATCTCTACATGCCATTTCATTTATGGCCCTTTATTAAAAAGGAGCCCTAAACCTAATATAATTAGATTATTAATCTATTTTTTCAACAACCCTAAAAACCTAATAAATATACTATTATCATATTTCTACTCTACAGATGAAAAAACCAAAATGCAAGAGCTGAAGTTCATACAGTAAGTAGCTGGGCTGAGATCTGAATCCAATCAAAACCTTTACCTTCACCCCTACATTATTACAGTCGTGGTATTTAACTTCAGAGGACTGTCATGAGGACCAAGTAAAATAATTCATATAAAACAATTAGCTCTGTGACTAGCACATATTAAGTACTTAACAAATTTAACCATCATTGTTTATTACGACTGCTCTGTGTCCAGAATTGTACACTCAAAACTTATAACATTCTTCACTTTAAATACAACTAATCCTCAAATTATAGATAAAAAATAAAAACTAAGACTCGGAACGAGTGACTTGATTGGGATTTTAAACCCAGTCTTTGCTGTTCAGTCACTAAGTCATGTCTGACTCTTTGTGACCCCATGGACTGTAACACGCCAGGCTTCCCTGTCTTTCACTATCTCCCAGAGTTTGCTCAAACTCATGTCCACTGAGTGAGAGATGCCATCCAACCATCTCATCCTGTCACCCCCTTCTTCTATTGACCTCAATCTTTTCCAGCATCAGGGTTTTTTCCAGTGAGTCAGCTCTTCAAATCAGGTGGCTAAAGTATTGGAGCTTCAGCTTCAGCATCAGTTCTTCCAGTGAATTCTCAAGGGTGATTTCCTATAGGATTGACCTCCTTGCTTTCCAAGGGACTCTCCAGAGTCTTCTCCAGCATCAATTCTTTGGCGCACAGCTTTCTTTATGGTTTAACTCTCACATCCATACATGACTACTGGAAAAACCGTAGCTTTGACTATACAGATCTTTGTCAGCAAAGTGATATCTAGGTTTGTCATAGCTTTTCTTCCAAGCAGTAAGTGTCTTTTAATTTCATGGCTGTTGTCATCATGCCCTAAAACCCATATAAACCTTTTCTACTATCCAATTATCAATCTCTATCTAACTTTATTCTAGAGAATTTCAAAAAGCCTTTGCTGAAAAAATTCTAGCCAAGCTTACTGACTAGATTAGGTAATTCTTTTGGAGACAAGATGGCTTCCCTGGTGGCTCAGTGGTAAAGAATTTGCCTGCCAATGCAGAAGACACAGATTCCATCCCTGGGTCAGGAAAATCCCACATGCAACTAAGGTGCAACTAAGGCCATGGACCACAGCTATTGAACCCGTGCTCTAGAGTCTGTGCTCTGCTGCAAGAGAAGCCACCACAGTCAGAAGCCCGAGCACTGCAATGAAGAATAGCCCGCACTTGCTGCACCTAGAGAAAAGCCTACACAGCAATGAAAACCCAGCACAACCAAAATTAAATAAATTAATTAAGAAAAAAATGTTGGGGCTGTCACTTGAAAAAAATGAGATAGGTCAAGACGGCACCCTTGGGATGGAATGGGTCTGGTAGACCTGGGAGCTGCTTGAGTCTCTGTAGGCATGTCATAGTTTACATGGATGAAAAGAGACCCAGGGCACAGAGGACGCTAACAGGGTATATAAACTAAAACCCATTATGTCACTAAAAATAAACTGCTAGAATTAAAGGAGAAATCCTTCCACTACAGGGCTTGATGAAGCAATTCTTAAGTAAGATCCACAAAGCACACAAAATATAGGAAAAGATTCACAAATTTTGACTCTTTTAGAATTGTTAAAATTATTTTAAGCAGAATAAACAGTAACAAAGATAAAAACTTTGGAGATGTATTTACAATGATTGTAATCAGCAAAGAACTGGTCTCTAGAAAACATTTCTAAAACTTCTACAAATTAGTAAAAACAAGGCAAATAGTCCATCAGGAAAAACTGGTTCAGACTTTGAAGTCTCTGCCAGAACCATAAGATACAGGAAGGTTCGCATTTCGTGTTCTGTTACCCATGAAATGTGAGGAGTATGCTAAGTGTGCTCCAGGAGACATGAACCAGAATGCTCTCTGTAACATTATTTGGAATAGCAAAAAAATGAAAACCTGGTTCTCTGCAGTGTTACTTGGAATAGTAAAAAATGAAAACAACCTGGATGGATAAATAAATGGTGTCATATTCACAGAAAATGAACCAGAGCTAGTAGTATCTATGTGGATAAATCTCAGAACACATAATACTCAGTGAAAAAGGAAGTTGAAGGATATATGCGGCATTAGCCCATCTCTATAAAGATTATAAACATGCAAAGTAATCCAATGTGTTATTTAAAGCTAAAAGTGTATGTTGTAAACTTGTACAGGGGCATGATAAATACCAACATCAGCATTAGAAAGAGAAGTGGGTACTGGGGTGCAGAGGAAGATACAGGCAGTTTCAAATGTACTTTTTTACTTATTAAACTAAATGATGCATATATGAGTGTTGGTAAATTATTCTCTAAGTTTTCAGTAAACCTTATGTAATTTCACAGTTTAAAAATAATGAAGGAACTTTCCTGGTGGTCCTCTGGTTAGGACTTCGCCTTCCAGTGCAGGGAGTGTGGGTTCCATCCCTTGTCAGGGAGTTAAGATCCCACTGCCTCATGGCCAAAAAGTCAAAAACATAAAACAGAAGCAGTATTGTACCAAACTCAATAAAGACTTTAAATAAGTAAAAATAATGAGAAAACTTTTCTAGTAGAATCCTGAGAGCGTAACATCAGCAAGATAGCCAAATAAGAAGTCCCTTACTTGTATACCACCCCACAACAACCATTTGGCTTCCATCCAGATAAAAGTGTCTTTGTGGGAGATGTGGGATCCATTGCCATATGCCAAGGGACTTGAGAGGAGTCTCATCCACCCTTGCATCAGGCAGTAGACATACAGATTTCAGTCCTAACTATGGATCCTACAGTGAAGCAGCCCTAGGCCCTCTCAACTGTAGTCCAGGAGCTCCTGGAGAACATTGTCTTAGACAGTTAACCACAGATGAGAGAGCTTTTGTGGAAGTCCAGGTGTCCAGCACAAAAGTTTGACACAGTGTTGGAGCAAAAAAAAAAAAAAAATGCACACACACATTTGGACACATTGGAGAAATTAGTCAGTAAAGACTGGAGGGGTCAACTGCTATTTCAAATGTGAAGACCGCAACACAAGGCTTTAAAGAACATGAACAATCAAGGAAGCTTGAAGCCACCAGATGATCATAATAATATTCCAGTAACCAACCTCAAAGGCATGGATATCTGCAATTCACCCAATAAAGATTTCAAAATATCTATTTTAAGAAAGATCAATGAACTAGAAGAAAACAGGAAAGACAAAATTCAACAAAATGGAGCAAACAATACGCACACAAAAATGAAAAGTCTAACAAACACATAGAAATCACTTTAAAAAACAGATAGTATGGAACTGAAGAACACAATGATTGCAATTTTGAAATGCCACAGAGAGCATCAATAGCAAAATGAATTGAGCAGAAAAAAAATTCTGCAAATTTAAAGACAAGAACTTTGAAATTATCCAGAGGAGAACAACATTAAAATGTTGGAAAAGAGTAAAGAAGTCTACATAATCAATAAAAGTATAAAAGTGAAAGTGTTAGTTGCCCAGTTGTGTCCGACTCTGTATGATCCCATGGATTGTAGCCCATCAGACTTCTCTGATCATGGAATTTTCCAGGCAAGAATATTGGAGTGGGTTGCCATTTCCTTCTCCAGGGGATCTTCCCGACCCAGGGATCGAACACAGATCTCCTGCATTGTGGGCAGACTCTTTACTGTCTGAGCCACCAGGGAAGCCCAATAAAGATTGATCAATGGATCACCATCAAAAGAAACACTCTGCAAATTATGGGAGTATCAGGAGAAAAAGAGAGAGAGAAGGCGATAGAAAGCTTATTTAAAGAGATAATGACTGCTGCTGCTAAGTCGCTTCAGTCATGTCCGACTCTGTGTGACCCAATAGATGGCAGCCCACCAGGCTCCCCCATCCCTGGGATTCTCCAGGCAAGAACACTGGAGTGGGTTGCCATTTCCTTCTCCAACGCATGAAAGTGAAAAGTGAAAGTGAAGTCATTCAGTCCTGTCCGACTCCTAGCAACCCCATGGACTGCAGTCCACCAGGCTCCTCCATCCATGGGATTTGCCAGGCAAGAGTACTGGAGTGGGTTGCCATGAGAACTTCCCAAATCTAGGGTCAGATTTGGACATTCAAATTCATGAAGTGACTAGGTTCCCGAACTCAACACAAAGATATATTCTCCAAGACCCATTATAATAAAATTGTTAATATGAAAGCAAAGAGAGAATTAAAGGCAGTAAAAGAAGATTGTAACTTACAAGGGAATTCCTGTATGGCTAAGAGCAGATTTCTCAGCAGAAACCTTACAAGCTAGGAGAGAATAGGATGATATATTCAAAGTGCTGAAAGGGGCGGGGGGCGGGGGGAACCTGCCTAACAAGAAACATCCACCAAAATTGATCATATGACAGGTCGCAAAATGAGTCTTAGCAAATTTAAGAAGACTAAAATCATTCAATGTATGGTATGCAGACCAAAAAAACCTGACCACAATACTATTAAACTAAAAATCAATAACAAGAGAAAAACTGGAAAATACAAAAGAAAAAGTGAAAATAAAACAACATACTCTGGTATAACCAATGGATCAAAGAAGGAATCAAAATGAAAAAAAAAGTTTTTTTAAATCTTGAAACAAGTGGAAACACAACAAAACTTATAAAACGCAGCAAATGAAACTTTAGGATGGCTAGGAGGGATATTGTAGCAATTAACACCTAAATTAAGAAAAAAGAAAGATTGTAAGTAAACAATCTAAACTACACTTTCAGTTCAGTTCAGTTCAGTCGCTCAGTCGTGTCCGACACTTTGTGACCCCATGAATCGCAGCACGCCAGGCCTCCTTGTGCATCACCAACTCCCGGGGTTCACTCAGACTCACGTCCATCAGGTCAGTGATTCCATCCAGCCATCTCATCTTCTGTCATCCCCTTCTCCTTCTGCCCCCAATCCCTCCCAGCATCAGAGTCTTTTCCAATGAGTCAACTCTTCACATGAGGTGATCAAAGTACTGGAGCTTCAGCTTTAACATCACTCCTTCCAAAGAAATCCCAGGGTTGATCTCCTTCAGAATGGACTGGCTGGATCTCCTTGCAGTCCAAGGGACTCTCAAGAGTCTTCTCCAAACTACACTTTAAGGAACTAGGAAAAGAACACACTAAGCCCAAAGTTATAAGAAGGAAGGAAATAACAAAGTTCAGAGCAGAAATAAATCAAACAGAGGCCAGAAAAATAATAGAAAAGATCACAAGAAACAAGAGGTGGTTTTTTGAGGCCAGGGGCGGCCAGGAGGAGCAACTGCGCGGGTGCAAGAGGTTCTAGAGGAGCCATCCCATGTTGAATGTCAGGAAGGGCGGCAGTGAGGATATACCCCTCATCCAAGGTAAGGAGCAGCGGCTGCGCTTTGCTGGAGCAGCCGAGAAGAGATACCCCACGCCCAAGGTGAGAGAAACCCAAGTAAGATGGTAGGTGTTGCAGGAGGGCATCAGAGGGCAGACACACTGAAACCATACTTACAGAAAACTAGTCAATCTAATCANCGCTTAGTGAGCCGGCCCCGCAGCCGCCTGCGCTTAGTGAGCCGGCCCCGCAGCCGCCTGCGCTTAGTGTCTCTGCTTTTGAATATGCTATCTAGGTTGGTCATAACTTTCCTTCCAAGGCGTAAGTGTCGTTTAATTTCATGGGTGCAATCACCATCTGCAATGATTTTGGAGCCTCCCAAAATAAAGTCTAGGATGGGACTAACAACAAAGGAGTGTAAGGAAACTTTTTAGGACAAAGAAGCCATTCTATATATGAATTATGGAAGTGAGTCTATAATCATTTAGAATTATCAAAATTCCTCAAATTTTAAATGGATGAACTTTATTGTATATAAGCAAATAACACTGTGATAATAATTTTAAATGATTCTTCTTTTATAAAAATAATGGAAGTAAAAAATGACTGTCATTTTCAAGACCTATTGTGTAAACTAAAAAGGTGGCAACCTTATGTAGATCTTCAGATCTTTTCAAATTTTTCAGAGCTAAGAAACTAACAAGTCTGAGAGCCCCTGTTTTCCTTATCTATAGCTATACCAGTCATCCAAGTCTATGCTCCAACCACTAATGCCTGAAGTTGAATGTTTCTGAAGTTGAATGGTTCTATGAAGACCTACAAGAACCTCTAAAGCTAACACCAAAACAAAACAAAACAAAATGTCCTTTTCATCATAGGGGATTGGAATGCAAAAGTAGGAAGTCAAGAGATACCTGGAGTAATAGGCAAGTTTGGCCTTGGAGTACAAAATGAAGCAAGGCATAGGCTAACGGAGTTTTACTAAGAGAACACACTGGTCATAGCAAACACCTTCTTCTAACAACACAAGAGATAGGCATCATCAGATGGTCAACACCAAAATCAAATTGATTATATTCTTTGCAGCCAAGGATGGAGAAGCTCTATACAGTCAGCAAAACAAGACCNAGGCATAGGCTAACGGAGTTTTACTAAGAGAACACACTGGTCATAGCAAACACCTTCTTCTAACAACACAAGAGATAGGCATCATCAGATGGTCAACACCAAAATCAAATTGATTATATTCTTTGCAGCCAAGGATGGAGAAGCTCTATACAGTCAGCAAAACAAGACCTGAAACTGACTGTGGCTCAGATCATGAGCCTCTTGTTGCAAAATTCAGGCTTAAATGGAAAAAAGTAGGGAAAACCAGTAGACCATTCAGGTATGAATGAAATCAAATCCCCTATGATTATACAATAGAGGTGACAAATAGGTTCAAGGGATTAGATCTGATAGAGAGAGCTTTAAGAACTATGGGTGGAGATTTGTAACATTGTATAGGAGGCAGTGACAAAAACCATCCCAAAGAAAAAGAAACGCAAGAAGGTAAAGTGGTTGTCTGAGGAGGCCTTACAAATAGTGGAGAAAAGAAGAGAAAGGCAAAGGAGAAAAGGAAAGGTTTACTCAACTGAATATAGAATTCCAGAGAATAACAAGGAGAGATAAGAAAGCCTTCCTAAATGAACAAGGCAAAGAAATAGAGGAAAACAACAGAATGGGAAACACTAGAGATCTCTTCAAGAAAATTGGAGATACCAAGGGAACTTTTCATGCAAAGATGGGCACAATAAAGGACAGAAACAGCAAGGACCTAACAGAAGCAGATGAGATTAAGAGGTGGCAGGAATACACAGAAGAACTATACAAAAAAGACCTCAATGACCCTGATAACCACAATGGTGTGATTGTTCACCTAGAGCCAGACATCCTAGAATGTAAAGTCAAGTGCGCCATAGGAACTATCACTGTGAACAAAGCTAGTGGAGGTGATGGGATTCCAGCCGAGCTATTTCAAATCCTAAAAGATGATGCTGTTAAAAGTGCTTTACTCAATATGCCAACAAATTTGGAAAATTCAGCAGTGGCCACGGGACTGAAAATGGTCAGTTTTCATTCCAATCCCAAAGAAGGGCAATGCCAAAGAATGTTCAAACTATCATTACAATTGCGCTCATTTCACACGCTAGCAAGATAATGCTCAAAATCCCTCAAGCTAGGCTTCAGCAATACCTGAACAAGAACTTCCAGATGTACAAGCTGGATTTAGAAAAGGCAGAGGAACCAGAGATAAATTGCAAACATCCATTGGATCACAGAGAAAATAAGAGATTTTCAGGAAGTCTTCTTCTGCTTCCTTGACTACACTAACACGACTGAACAGCAGCACAAACAGCTGTGTAATAAATTACTCCAAAATTAGCATTTTAGAGTAACAAACATTTATTATCTCACAGTTCCTGCAGCTGGGGGTCTAGCCAGGTTTGGCTGGGTCCTCTGACCTAGGGTCTCTCACAAGCTGTGTCAGTCCATGTTCGTAAGGACTGGTCAGTGGTTAAATCCACCCCCAAGGCAGAGCTGCCTTTTTTCTAGCAAATGAGTCCAGCAAATGTCCATACGTTATCCCCAAGGGGACCTGTGCAGCTACCCGGAAGCTGCATGCGGACGTTCCGGGCAGACAAGAGCTTCACCTGGTGCTGAGGGGAGGCAAAGGTCCTGGACTTTGACGTCCTCCACACCCGCCAAGTGTGCCAGAGTGCACTGCTGCGCCGCAAGGTCCATCTTCCCGGCCGGGAGGACAGAGCAACTCCGATGGGTGGGGCTCGATGAACAGCCCCTGTCAAATGTCCTAGGAGAGGCAGGTCCCAGCACAGGAAATGAAAGGATCTGAGCCCTGGGCTGCGGTGAAAAGGCATTTCCTCTTCTCTCTGGGCCTGGGGATAAAGTAAAGTTTGTCCCAGAGGTGAATTCCAGTCCCCGTAGGGAGGGTGTACACGGCCCTCTCTTTGGGGGAGAAAGGATGATGATAGAATTCTGCTCCCCAAGGACGGGCTGGTGGCCCGAAGTACCACTACATCAGGTAGGTGGATACCAGGACACTCAGTGTCTCCCAGACCTCTGCTTGTCCAAGCCTCCCCTACAGTCTATGAAATATGTCAGCTGATCCCAGCCACATCACAGGGCATGGAGAGAAAAGCTTACCCATGCGAAATGGAATATCTGCTGCTATACCAATAAACAAGAAAAGTCCCAGCCATCAGCAATTTTGGGCCTCCAAACGTGAAGGAGGGCTCCCAAAATGGCACACAACACACACGATCCAGCAGATGCTGCCACCCACCGCCCCATGGTGATTGCTGAGGAGCTGGGGGGAGGAGGGGAATGCAGAAGCAGCCATCTGCCGCCCAGTAAGGCGAACAAGGATGTAAACAATCAGGAAGCAGGGTTTGGCCCCAGATAGCTGCGGTGTGTACGAAAGGAATGAATTCAGTGCACCTAGAGGCTTGCATCTTCCCATACACAGAAGAATGCTAAATTCCTTAACTTGGTATCTGATTTTCCTTACCTCATAATAATCTTTAATGTTCAGGCTGCCTGCCCCCTTTGTTGCAAACTTGTATATAGCCCTAACTCCCCTTCCTGCCTCCCTGGAGCAGTTTTCTCAGAGATACTGAGATGCTGTTTCCCAGGCTCAGGGTCCTAAACATTCCCACCAAATAAAATAGCTCTCTACTTTCAGGTTGTGACTAGATTTTTATTTGACACCCACATCTTTGCATGGAATAGCAAAAAGAAGAACAACGTCCCTTGTCCCAAGCCAGGGCAGCCACGTGTTGACGCAAGGCAGAGCCAGGACCACAGGTAAGTTCTTATAAGACAGCACACTGGGAGAGGCTTGGAAGAAGGTAGGGGGAAGGGAAGGGCCCTGTGTGGGTAGTGGTCTGTAAGCTGATTGAAATGTGAGTTTTTACTAGCAGGTAACTGCTGAGAGTCACACATACTGGCCAAACCAGGACAAGCCAGTTTGGCATTTGGCAGATCAAGGCTGAATCACTGACCACCTGTTTGTATCTGCCGTTCAGCGTGACTGGTTTTCCTGGCCCCATGCCCTAGCAGGTCTTTTCAGATCTGCTCTCAGCTAGACCTCTGATCCCTCCAAGCTGACCCTGAAGATTAACCGGCAAGCTGGCCACCTGAGAGGCTGATGTCTGCTCTTCTCCACACCAGGGCCACTGCTCATGGAGCATGAGGCAGGCACTAATGAGACCCAGGGTCCCAAAGCTACCTTGACACCCAGGAATTCCAAATTGTTTTGAACAACCAGACCCATCTTCCAAATCAAGGCAAAATTCCATTTACCTTGGACTCTCGTTTTAGCTACAGTCAGAAATAAAGGTGCCCTGGTCACACCCAGCCTGGGACCCTGAGGCAGACAGAATGCTTACCTTGAGGACACTGACATCCTTTTCTTGTCCCCACTGTGCTGTGGACTGAGAAAGAAACATTCCAGCTTTGCCACCCTCAGCTGTATTCCTTGTGCCAAAGGGGTAGCAGCCAAAAAGAAAAAAAAACAACACATTTTAAGGAGAAGAATATTTAAAGATGGATTCACTTTCTTGATTTCTACATCTGAATTTTAAAGCCCTGGAAAGTTGCAATTTGCTCTCAAATGTCAGGCAAATGTCTGGCTGGCATGGGTGGCTATATCAGACCCTGAATTCTCTACTCCAAACCAGCAGAGAATAAAAGAGTGGGCTTTCACAAGAGATGGGCTTTAGCCACCAAAAATAGGAACGGTTCGTGGCTTTGCACAACTGAAGGAGGGCTTTCTGCGTGTAAAATGTTAGTTAGCTGCTGAGTTGTGTCCAACTTTTTGCAACCCTATGGACTAAAGCTTGCCAGGCTCCTGTGTTTGGAATTCTCCAGGCAAGAATACTGGAGTGGGTTGCCATTCCCTTCTCCAGGGGATCTTCCTGACCCAGGGATTGAACCTGGGTCTCCTGCATTACAGGTAGATTTTTTACCAATAAATCCAGTATCTAACTAACACACCCATCTAGGGTGGTCATCCGTCAACCAGANTGAGCAAGCTCTGGGAGTTGGTGATGGACAGGGAAGCCTGGCATGCTGCAGTCCATGGGGTCGCAGAGTCTGACAGGAGTCTGAGCGAGTAAGCTGAACTGAACAAAACTCGGTTCTGTACGTTTGAGTCATCCTCTGCTTCCTCCTGATCACATCTACCTGGCAGTAGGTACAAGAGGATCGCAGCAACAGCACAGAACAGCATTTTTATGGTTCGGCCCCTCTTGTGGAATTGTGAGTACCGTGGACACAAACAAGTTCCAACCAAATTAGTTTAACAAACCCCTGGGAGCCCCTTTATGACATCCACTATTTTCTCTTATCAAGGTGACCATTTCACCACCCACTGATCTCTGTCTCTTCCCAGTACTCTCAGTTTGGGGCGCCAATAGGGGCCCTCTCAGAGGCCACTTTACTCAAAGCTTGTCCTTTTTCTCTGACCATCAACCACTGTCTTCAGACCAAGTTGATGTTGCCTTCAGTTCTGTCCAGTCACTCAGTCATGTCCAACTCTTTGCAACCCCATGGACTGCAGCACGCCAGCCTTCCCTACCAACTCCCGGATCTTGCTCAAACTCATGTCCATTGAGTCGGTTATGCTATCCAACCATCTCATCTTCTGTCATCCCCTTCTCCTCCTGCCTTGAATCTTTCCCAGCATCAGGGTCTGGTGTTGCCTTCAGCCACTCTGTTTGCTAGGGCCCTGGTACCAATAGCCCCGACACTGTAACTGCACTGGCGTCCCCTGAAGTTCTCAAATTGGACTGTCAGAAGTAAAACACCGGCTGTACTTGCGCTTTTTTTTTTTGTTGTTGTTATAAAAGAAAAAAGCAAGGAATGAGGACATCTGGATCCCAGCCCTGTGGTCGTCAACCAGCTCTGTGAATCTGGAGATTTCTTTGTGCATCATTTGTTCCCCATTAAAGTAACAAGTAGTGAGTATGGAAGCCTGGAAAATAGGATGGGGGAGAGAGGAATGGGGCACTTGATGGAGAAGAATCTTGAGGAGATGGCTCTTGGTGGAGCCAAGGGCGAGAGAGTGGACATCATGGTGTGTCATCCCAGCCCCATCCACTCCAGGAACTGAGCCCTGTGGTGCCTCAAAGGTGCACCTTTGGGGTGGCCAGGCATGGCCCGAGGAGAGGGCATAACAAGTGTGACAGACGTCCAACCCAGACCTGGCAGAAGACCTATGAATGGGCTTTTCCCAAACACTTGAGCAAAACTCCTATGTCACTGGGAGTAGCAGGGGACCCAGAGGTCCTGTAGTTGTTAGGGGCCCTGCAGTTGGGGTCATGAAGCTAATGGATGGACCCCAGATTGGCTGGTCCTGGGGATGCCCAGGGGACATAATCAGGGTTCATCTGGATCTCTGGAATCCTCGTGCCAAGTGTACAAACATCATGCACTTTGGTGCTCCTGGAATGGAACTAGTTTATTAGGGAAACTCTGGAAGGGGCAACAGCCCAGAAGCCAGTGCTCCCTGCAGGCTTTGGAGACTCCAGAGGGCCATGACGAGACACCTGAAGAAGCTGCTCTGAGCCCATAAGCTGCCCAGAGCATCTGGACACAAGATGTGTCCAGATGTTCAGGAGGGAGAAAAATGCAAACGGCTTTACCCAGAGGATTTCGGAGATTCCTTATCACTTCATGGTCTTGGGGAAAGGATGCCTGAAAGCGCTCTTTAAGTTCCTTATCTCATTCCTTATTTCTAGAAGTCCTTTATTTCTAGAAGCACTGGGGAATTCCCTGGTGGTCCTGTGATTAGGACTCCACGGTCTCAATGCCAAGGGCCCAAGTTCAATTCCTGGTCAGAAACTACAGTTTCTGTGCAGCCAAAAAAAAAAGTTTCTAGAAAGACTAAGTCCAACTAAAGTCTCCAAGGAGCAAGCAATGTCTGATGTACCAGAATCTGGGGCCCTCTGGAAATATGGGTGTGTAGGCCAGATCTACCCCTGCCTTTGCAGTTACATGAACCAATAAATCCCCTTTTGTGCTTCAGTTCAAAAAAGTAGGATTTTTCTTTACTAATAACCAAATGAGTCCTCTTACAATACAGGAGCTTGTTACAACTTTACATATGATTAGATGCGGGTACCACCTCAGGCAATGGCAACATGAAGCTTAGTTGACTGGGAGGACTCAGTGCTCTTAAGAGAGTGAGAAGTCAGGGAGGTGGAGTACGCGTTTTGTCAGACACATGACCTGAATTAAAAGGGCAGTCGATACTTTTGAAGGCTCAGTGGAGGCTGGTCCTATAGACTTTAGATCCATGAGAAGCCTGTTTGACATTATCATATTGCAGGTCAATCTCTCTTCCAATCATTAGACCCCTCTCACCCTTACACTTCAAGCTGGAAGTACTCAACGCTTAATTTCTGAAGTGTATAGGGTGCCTGAAAACAGCCTCCCAAAATAATAAAATTCTACTCAAGTCCAAATGGCTTGAACTAGCTACACGCAAAGAGAAGAGGCCCCTGTGGATTGAAGATTATTAAATATGAAGTATGTTTGTCAGGAAAAACCTTTGTTTATATAAACAGTAGAAGCACCACCATGGTAACCCTGCTTGGTTTACAGCCTAAAGCCTCCCAGCCAAATTCCCGCCTCCTTTTTCACTGCTAGCCTACATTTTTTAAAAACATCCCCAGCCAAAATTCCATGATTTGCCTGCTGGGTTTCCAGGCTCAGAAAATGTCATTTAAAAAGTAGTGGGGAAACCGGTTGCAACCACGTCCAAAGCTTCTAAATGAAAGCTCATTTTCTCTTTCTCTTTCTCTCTCTCTCACTCTCACCCTCTCTCTCTCTCTCTCTCTCTCTCTCTCTCTCTCTCTCACACACACACACACAGATTTTGTTTGCCAGTTACAGTATGCTTTTCCTTTTTTATGTAACCAAAGTTTCCTTGGGCCCCACAAGCCCGAAGGACCAATGAAATAACAACATAGAGGCAGCTGTAACCCATATTTTGAGTTTTTCTCCTACCTGCTCACAGAGCATCTTAAGGGGTGTACTTAGAGGTGCCCCTGAACAAATCCAGTGCAAGACAGTGCAGCCTCTCTTGCAGTGGTGTCCACAGGGTCCCCGTCACCTCTGCGTTCTCCCTGGAAGTCAGGGGACCCAGAGATGTGCGGGGGAACTCCAGAGAAGCCCTTGCATCCCTTGGTGTTCTGCTCCATTAACACGCATCAAACCAGGCTACTGTGCCCACTGTCTGTCTTACTAACGTTTGTAGCAGATGTCCCTGCCATCCAAATAACACAGCCACATATCCAATGGCCAGTCCAAGTGGTGGCATCTGGCATGTCTCAGGATATCCTTCCCTCCAGCGACTGAGGTCAAAGCATCCAGTCTAATCCACAGGAGGCTGCTCAGTCCCTCACCCAAACAGGCATCTGGGGGCCCCGCCTACCAGTTCAGACATGTCCCAGCATGTCTGACCTACTTACACCCAAGTGGGGAACTCCAATCCCTCCAACAGGAGAGACCTTTAGAGAATGCAGCAGTGACATCCACCCTCTCCATCTGCCCGCCTGAGGCTGATGGTCTGGGCCCAAGCCCTAGGGGAAAGGATTGCTCTACTCCAGGAGAAAAGTACATTGACATCAGATTATTTTCCAACAATGTTTCCCACTTCTTAACATTTGCCACATTGCATTCCACGTTCCAGTTTTCAAAAGGACAGAAAGTGTTAGTTGCTCAGTAATGTCGACTCTTTTGCAATCCCATGGTCTGTGGCCTGCCAGGCTCCTCTGCCCATGGGATGTCCCATGCATGAGTACGGGAGTGGGTATCCATTTCCGGGGTATTGATAATATAAAAGGGAAATTAACTGGAAACAAGAACTTATTATTTTCAAGTGGATTTACAATTGAGCATCGTTTGGGTTTTACCTGAAATATTCTCCTTGAGACACCAGGAAACCAGGTCTGAGAGATACAGTGAGGTTGCCATACACAGTTATTTATTAAGTTTGGTCACATTTTAGATTTCTCTTTTTTTTTTTTAAACCTAGCTTACTACAATTTTGCTTACTCTTTAAAGTTCTTAATTTAATAGAGAATAAGTAATACCTTCTCTCTGTATTACCTACCTCTCATTCACATTTCTGGTAAATTTCCCCTTCCATATGTTACATATATTACATGTGTTACATATGTTATATACATTACAGGATTAAAAGTCCTTTTATAGATATTTTCTCAGGTAGTAAGTGTTTAATAGCTTCATGACCCCAATTCACCCTCTTTTCGATCTCAACTCAGGCTTTAATTCATACATTTCCAACTCAGCCAAGGGTATGTGGGAGCCAAAAATTACTTTTAGAGAAGGGCAGACTGGCTTCTGCTGGTGTGTTTCAATCCAAGTGTCACACCAAGAAAATGAAGCCTCTGCTTAGCTCTTCATGAACTGGGGAGCTCTGCGTGAACTGCAGTTCTCTGCTGAGAACTGCATGAACTCCTGCAAGAAAAGAAGAGCTAAATACCTGTCTGCATAAATGAAACCTTCTACATCATTACTTTCTTCAGTGTGGTAAATATTTGAATGTGTGTGTACAGAGTCACATCAGTCATGTCCAACTCTCTGTGACCCTACAGACTGTAGCCCACCAGCCACCTCTGTCCATAGGATTCACCAGGCAATACTGAAGTGGGTTCCATACCCTCCTCCAGGGGATCTTCCTGACCCAGGGATCGAACCCACATCTCTATGTCTCTTGCATTGGCTGGCAGGTTCTTTATCACTAGGGCCAGAATAACTATATTAATAATTTGATACCAACTCCAATGTGGGAGCAGGGGTGTTCCCCACACCACCAAGCAGTTAATTCATTTCTGACACCATCTACTCAGAAAAAGTATCAGAGGCCACAGGACAAGAGCTCAATCCCACAAGACTTTAGGTGCCAATTCCAAACCCAAGGTATTACCTATGCTTCTCATTGGCTATAAATCAGAGTTCCATGACTCCTCCTTGCATACGTACATAAGTCACTTCAGTTGTGTCTGACTCTGCAACCCCATGGACTGTAACCATCCCGGCTCCTCTCTCCATGGGATTCTCCAGGCAGGAATACTGGAGTGGGTTGTCCTGCCCTCCTCCAAGGGATCTTCCCGATCCAGAGATCAAACCTGTGTCTCTTACATCTCCTGCATTGGCAGGCAGGTTCTTTACCACTAGTGCCATCTGGGACTCCTCCTGGGGTTCAGGTAATTTAGTAGAGCAGCTCACAGGACTCGGGAAACCTGTTTCCTCACCAGGTTACTGATTTACAAAGACTATCAATGACTATGAATCAGCCAGATAGAAGAGATGCGCAAGGCAAGCTGTGGGGAAGGGGCATGGATCTCCTATGCTCTTCCAGCATCTCCATGTGTTCACCAACCCAGAAGCTCTCCAAACACCATCTTTTTGAGGTTTTCCAGAGGCTTCATCACATAGGCAGGGTTGATTAAGTTATTGGCCACCGTTGACTGTTTCAACCTCCAGCCCCTCTCTCCTCCCTGGAAATCAGAGGATGAGACTAAAAATTCTAACCCCCTAATCCTGTGGTTTGCCACCAACCACCATCCTGAGGTGACCAGGAGTTTTTCTAAAGTCACCTCGTTAATACAACAAGAGCATCTTATGATGCTCAACACTCAGGAAATTCCAAGTGTTCTAGGAGCTCTGTGCCTGAGACTAGACAATACATATCTATTATAAAGCACAAAACCACAATATACAAGGTACTTTTTCTCTTATTATTCCACTCAGAATCAGATCTGCAGGAGGATAGAGTGTTCCCTCTTGTACCATGGTCTAAAGAACAGACTTAAGTAGGTTAGCCCATGCATAAAGAGATAAATGGTTACTGAACATTATAATGGATGTTTTCCTCCAGGGAGACAGCTATGCTCACATACACTCTCGCTCAAGGTTGTACAATGGATTCAATGAAGCTATGAGATCTAAGGGTGATGGTTCTCAAAGTGTGGATCTCGGCCGCTTATAGCCAGATTATCTGATGATTATTAGAAATGCAGATTACTGGGCCGCAACTCCACTCACTGAATCACAGTCCCTGCTATTGACCTGAGAATCTGCACTGTTTAAAACTCAAGAACTACTTCCCCAAAGTCTAAAAGAGACATGTCTCTAAGATGTGATAGTCTCTCTTTGTAAAATTGTATTGGGAATCTGTGATGACCAGATACCAATCAGGTCCTTTAGGAGTTAGAGTTGTGCACATTTAAGCCCCAAATTCACATCACTTGATAGCAAAAAAATCTCAAACCATGAATGTAGAAAGCAAAATTCTGAACTGGTAGGGTCTTAGTCACCTCACAGAAATAAATGCAAAACATCTCTGAAGGAAGGCGTCTTCAACCTAGGCGTCAAAGAATTCCCAAAAGTAATTCACTGGGGAACTCACAGTCAAAATGAACAAAGCACAGAAAGAAAGCAATCACTAGGAGTGCATATCAGCAGAAACAGACTATCCAGACTATCCAGGCACAGCCTTAAAAATAATTTCCACATCATGTTTAAAGAAGTAAAAATGAGGTTGAAAAAAGCTTCAAGGAAAACAATGACCAAAGTTGAAAAATAACCAAAAAGTAAACGTATAAATATATACACACACACATATATACATAAATATGTATAGAATTATGCTAATATACATATATTTGTATTAAATATTATATAAATATATTTATAAAAATATCAAGTATTTAGAGAGAGAGATAAAAATCATTGAAATTTTAAAAGTCAGTGGCTTCACTGTCATCAAGCACAAAGGAACTTTCTGGGGAGCTAAAAATATTCTACAAATGAAATGTGATGACTGTTATACAACTATAAATTCACAAAAACTTACCAGTCCTACAGTAAAAAGGGATAAAACTTATGGTATATAAGGTAAAAGTTGCTCAGTCATGTCCGATTCTTTGCAACCCCATGGACTATACAGTCCATGGAATTCCCCAGGCCACAATACTGAAGTGGGTAGCCTTTCCCTTTTCCAGGGGATCTTCCCAACCCAGGGATTGAACCCAGGTCTCCCACCTTGTGGGCAGATTCTTTACCAACTGAGCCATAAAGGAAGCCCAAGAATAGTGGAGTGTGGTAGCCTATCCTTTCTCCAGCAGATCTTCCTGATCCAGGAATCAAACCAGGGTCTCCTACATTGCAGGCAGATTCTTCACCAACTGAGCTATCATGGAAGCCCTTTATAGTATATAAAGTAGTCCTTAATAAAGTTGTTTAAAAAGAAAGCTCAAAGAATTGCCTTCAAAACAAATTAGACACAGATGAGAGTAAACTAGTGAACCAGAAAACAGATTAGAAGAAATCATTTGGAATGATTCATAGGGAGACAAAAAGATGGAAAATACACCTGAGAGGATAAGAGAGGCATGGAGAATAGAGATAATCTAGCTTATGTCTAATCAGGTAATGACCAAATAGAAGCAGATATTAAGAAGAGGTGGCAAGAATACACAGAACTATACAAAAAAGATCTTAATGACTTAGATAACCACAATGGTGTGATCACTCACCTACAGACTGACATCCTGGAGCATGAAGTCAAGTGGGCCTTAAGAAGCGTCACTACAAAGCTAGTGGTGATGGAATTCCAGCTGAGCTAATTCAGATTCTAAACGATGCTGTGAAAAAAGTGCTACACTCATGCCAGCAAACTGGAAAACTCAGCAATGTCCACAGGACTGCAAAAGGTCAGTTTTCATTCCAATCCCAAAGAAGGGCAATGCCAAAGAATGTTCAAACTACTGCGCAATGACACTCATTTCACATGCTAGCAAGGTAATTCTCAAAATCATTCAAACCAAGCTTCAACAGTACGTGAATTGAGAACTTCCAATGTATAAGCTGGGTTTCGAAGAAGCAGAGAAACCAGAGATCAAATTGCCAGCACACACTGGATCATGGAGAAAGCAACGGAATTCCAGAAAAACATCTACTTCTGCTTGATTGACTAAGCCTTTGACAGTGTGGACCACAGCAAACTGTGGAAAATATTTAAAGAAATGGGAATTCCACACCACCTTACCTCTCTCCTGAGAAATCTGTATCCAGGTCAAGAAGCAACAGAACCGGACATGGAACAACGAACTGATTCAAAATTGGGAAAGAAGTATGACAAGGCTGACAAGTATGACAAGTATACTTTCACCCTGCTTATTTAACTTCTAATTGCTTTTAAGGTCTCTTCTTCTGTGGTTTTGAAACAATGTATCTAAGAATGGAATTTCTTCTAATGCTCTGGATTTTGGAGGCTCCCTAAATTCCATTACTTGCCTTTAATCTGGTCTAGGACATTCTCTGAAAAGCTTTGACTTTTGACTCATTTTCTATAACTCTTTGCTTCATCAAACCTTCTTCAAGTTCCCTAATTCTCTCTTCAATTATGTCTATTTATCCATTCTAATTGCAATTACTATGTCTCATTTTTAGTCTCAAACTCTGCCTTGACGTTATTTTCTCTTATTCTTTTGTCATACATACATAATTGTCTTATTCCCACACTGCTTCTGATACTTCCAATTTCTGCAGTCTTTGAAGGTTTGATTCTGCCATTTGTTATTTCTTCTCTTGCGTGTCTGTGACTTTGGATTTGAGCTTGTTTCTTGGAATATTAGTGGCAATGCTTCGAGGTTTGTGGTAAAGCACACTCCTCCAGCAAGGATTTGGGGTTGCTTCCTGGGACTCATCAACTCGGAATCACCATGAAAGAAACTCAATTTGAGGCTTTTTAGGACATACAGATATGGCAAACATCTACACAAAGCCTACGTGGAGATTACCTGTGGTAAGGAATTCCCATGGGATTCTCATGGCTGATTTCTCTCTCATCCACAACCCTCAGTTGGGGCCTACATTTTCTTCACAATAACTCTGACAATTTTATTCCCTAATTTACTCTTTTGCCAAGCATGTCATTTTCCATTTTGGTTGACTTCCCACCTTTCTCCAACCCATGGCTTAGTTTCCGATCTCCCATATGCGACCCATTAAAACTGAATGATCTACTCAGCAAGATATTAACCAATGCCTCCCTCTCCTAGTATAACTATCAGCTTCAGTATTTGTTGTCTTTACTTTTTGTGTCTTAGAATTCCTTTTTTTCTTAACAACTCACATTAAGCTATATAAAATGTGGGGTTTTTTGCATTTTTATACAGCATTAAAATTTGTCCCAGGAAATTCCTTAGGTCATCTTGTCTACCATATTGTCAGAAACTTTTGCTGTTAATCTTTTTCACATATATATAGGCCCCCAGCTTAAGTACAAGAATGGGTGGGAGGAAGAAGTTTAAGGAGAGAAGCAAAAGGTTCTGGCAAATATCACAACTACCTGAGTGCTGGGTGAGAACCAAGGAAGCACAAAACAGGTAATGGAAGAGAAAATGTATGTAATTATAAGTAGGTATCTACATGCATTTATATAATAAAACTATGGACTTTTGTACAAATAAGGGACTTAGTAGCAATGTCTATTGTTTTTCCTTGATACATATATTTATATAATTAACTTTTCTCCTTCCAATTATTCCACTTAAGACTATATAAATTCAAAAGCAGAGATACTACTTTGCCGACTAAGGTCCGTCTAGTCAAGGCTATGATTTTTCCAGTAGTCATGTATGGATGCGAGAATTGGACTGTGAAGAAGGCTGAGCGCCGAAGAATCAATGCTTTTGAACTGTGGTGTTGGAGAAGACTCTTGAGAGTCCCTTGGACTGCAAGGAGATCCAACCAGTCCATTCTGAAGATCGGCCCTGGGATTTCTTTGGAAGGAATGATGCTAAAGCTGAAGCTCCAGTACTTTGGCCACCTCATGTGAAGAGTTGACTCATTGGAAAAGACTCTGATGCTGGGAGGGATTGGGGGCAGAAGGAGAAAGGGATGACCGAGGATGAGATGGCTGGATGGCATCACTGACTCAATGGGAGTGAGTCTGAGTGAACTCCGGGAGTTGGTGATGGACAGGGAGGCCTGGTGTGCTGCGATTCATGGGGTCACAAAGAGTCGGATACGACTGAGCAACTGAACTGAACTGAACTGATATCAAGGGGGATTGTTTTTAAGGATAAAGAACAAACATCACACAGAGATGGACAGAGAAATTCACAAAATGTATCTCTTCTTGGGAAGAAGTTGAGAACATCTTTATTTCAGCAGGGATAGTTGCTGCATATCAGGCAGAATCGTGATATTCTTTTTGTTTTCTGGAAACTTAAATATGGATACAAGGGTAAGTAAAGATGCTGTGTATTCCAAAGGGCGAACTGTTGACAGACAACATCTGTTGAATATTCTATATATACTATACCCACACTTCTAAATTCTCCCTCCTACTGGATACTTGTACATAGATATCCCATTCGATTTCTCCAGTGAGAATCATTTGAACACAATTTGGGAGGAAAAAGAAAAGAACAAATAATATTCTCCAGTGGCAACTGCAAACATATTAGTGAGCATCAGACAGCTAATGTGGGACTTGCCAATATCTTCCAAGCGTCTTTCTGAGAACTCACCCCAGTGCTATGGACAGCTGAGATAACCAACAGAGCCCCCTGCAATTCCTGCAGATTTGTTTCCTCCCTGATCTGCATTTCTCAGACCTAAGGCCTGTGTAAACCCAATTCTCATATTAAATCCTTTCTTACTGGAAATGCCAGTACTGATTTATGATTTCTTGACCAAACTCTAACTCAGCAAGCAAAGGCATTGAAAGAAAAAATAAGAGGGAAAATGCTATTTAGAGTATAACTTAGGTCAGCCAGTATTTTACTAGCCAACTACTATGGCAGTCATGGGCTCAGGCACAGAGATACATCTTGTTTATGCTGAGCTCATCTATCCTTAGTGGTGGTTCAGTTGTTAAGTCGTGTCCAACTCTTGCTACTCCATGGACTGTAGCCTGCCAGGCTCCTCTGTCCATGGGATTTTCCAGGCAAGAATGCTGGAGTGGATTGCCATCTCCTTCTCCAGGGGATCTTCCCAACCCAGGAATTGAACCCGGGTCTCCTGCATTGCAGGCAGATTCTTTACCAACTGAGCTATAAGGGAAGCCCATTTATCCTTAGGTCCTTCTCATATGATCTGTATATCTGGTGTACCCAGTACACTGGACAACATAAGATGGACAAGAAAAGCAACAGTTGGCTGTTAAATTTTGTGAAGAGATTATACATTTAAATAATCATCCAATTTTCAGGCATCCTATTTGAGCACAAGCCAAGCCATTATAGATCCTTAATTTTAAAAATATTAACATTAAAAATCAGCTTCATCTCCTGATAGGGTGACTATCAACATTCTCAGAGCAGCCCCTACTTTGTTTCAGCATATTAAGCCCAAACAAGTTGAGAACCATTAACTTCAGAACATCACACTGAAGAGACCAATGTTTAACTAATATAAACATATACAAAGGCAGACTGATAAATGAACGGGAAAGAAATAACTACAGTTCTATGCAGAGGCACTTCTCCAATTGTTTACAATCTCCATTTTTTATTCCGTATTTCCATAAAGCAGCTAACTTTTCTCTGTCTTGGGGAATCTCAGGAATTTGCAAATAAATTGATAGTCTTTTCTGCCAAGATAACAACTCAAAGTATTTAAATTATTAATGTGCCAGTAAAATCAATTCTGCTTTCAGAGACCAGTATATTTTTCTACTTCACTTAAAGCACAAAAAGAGACAATCTATATGAATAAGTTTTAAAACTATTTCTTTCAAAGAAAGAAATGCTTTGAACTTTAGTAACACATGATTCCAAGTTAATAACCAAGAACTTCAGACAGAAAACTTATAAAGATCTCCCACAGTTCCTTGGTTTTTCCACAGCAGCAGTAAAAGTAAATTAAGAATAAAATCAATATTGGATTTACAATTTTATTCAAAGGATGAATACAAAACAGAGATAAAATTCAAAGCAAACATACTCAATATTTCAAAACAATTCTACACACAAAGCAAAAAGGGGGAAAAAAACCCACCAAAAGCCCCCATAAATCACACTAGCTAGATACATTCAAGTCTAACACAGAAAGAAACTTGAATTTAATGCAATTTTGCTTACCTAGAAACTAAAAGTTTTTATTGTCTCAGACTATTTTCCATCCCAGTGTGGGCATTCTTTGAAGACAAAGTTTTCTAGTGAGTCCATCTCACACTGAACTTGCCATAGTAAAACATCCTTGACTGTTGCCACACTGGCTTCTCCTAATGCCAACAACAGTGTCACCTCAAGGGGGCTGTTTGCAGAGACAAACTGTAGTGATGCTGACAGATCCAGGCCTTTGAAGCTTGGCTACTGCATGAAAATGTAAAATTGATGGAAACCAACCTTTGGGTCTCACAAATTAAGACTACATTAGCTAAGAACACGTGATCATTTGCCTTTTAGGTACAATGGATCTAGAACTTTCAATGAGTATTTACTTATATTACAAGCTTTGGGAATTTTGGCCATTTTCCTTCTAAGACCACACGGTATTTATCTCCATTTCAAAACATACAAAGCTGAGTGACAGAGGCAAAAATTAACCCCTAAAGATTCTCCGGGTGTAAAATTGCTGTGAGTTCCACAATATAACTTACTTGCATTGTTGGAAATAATGCAATACTCACTATACAGAAATTGGTGTTTAAGTCAATGAACATGTTAGTATGAGGATCACAAACATGTCTTTTCAACTGTGGGAATAATCTCCTGTATACATGCTAACCAAAAAGACAGTAATAAATTTTGTCTGGTTAAATGACCTATAACCTGGCTACTTTTCTTATATTATTACAAGATTAGTTTTGATCTCTGGGATGCTTGTTAAAGCTAGCTAATAAAGCTTCTACATCATTTTTTGAAAATGAGATAGAACAGTTTAACCATGGATGAGAGAAACTTAACAAAGACTTCTTTCACTCATCCAAAAAATTAAAGAATTTATTTTTCCTTAAATCCACTCCAATGAAAAGTGGCCTCTTAATTTCTAGGGAAATTATTTCTTGGCCTTTATAAATACTCAGTAAATACTTATTGATAGTGAATTGAAGAGGATTTAAAGAAAACTTTTCACTAGAAGTAAAGCTAAATTTTATGTAAAAAATGTGGCCTGTGGAAAAAATTATTCATGCTGGTGTGGCAGCCCTGAGCTTTGCTGCAGAGCAACACAGAGCAAAAGAGAGATGAGAGATTGGGTTCAATTCTATGGAAAGGCAACACAGCACATCCATTCATTCAAACCACGCTGGGCATAACTCTGTCTCCTGCAAAACACAGCAAGTGCTGTAAGCATTAGGGATAGAGATTTTTAGCTTGCTGTTTATAAAAGGATCCTGTAAAAGGACTCTTTGTTCTGCAATTAATAGATTGCCAGATAGGACAGAAACTTTAGATTTGGAGTATATGCTATTTTACTATTCACCCATCCTAAACATCCTTCTTTTGCAACTTAAAGTTGCAACTTAAAGTTGCTGATCACTGTATACCCTGTAAATGTGCTAGAAACAAGTCTAAAAGACTTGAGCAAGTATAATATTTACAGAGCATAACATCAGAAAAAGTAGAGCCTTTGTTTTATCTAATGATCCTTTTTAAAGTAATTGGGAAGTTGGAGTGAAGACATGACTTTTGAATATAAATGTAATATTTCTTCTTTTTTAAAAGCAACAGTAATGAATAAACTTTTAGCATCAAAAATGTTTACTGACAACTAAAGTAAACATCAGCTACAATCTTAGTACAATACAATCTTTAACACAATGACAAACATGTATATAATTCAAATATTGGCAAACTGCTTAAAAATGTAATTCGCAGCAAGATTTGGGTAACTTATTCACAGTTCGGAATACAGTCATTAGACTGAGAAGACATGAGGAAGAAATGACTAAGTGGCTCAGTAAACTAAACATTCATCTTAAAGAACAGAAAACTGAAAAATAGCCAGGATGATTCTAAAATTTCCAGCTCAAAAGAAATATAACTTAAATGAATATGAAAAGTTTTATTTAAGCAAAAAAAAAAAAATTTCTACTGCAGAACACTTTTAAAAGGCTAACAGGATCATTTCTATATTCATTCTGAAAACTAGCATAGTAAGAAAGGTAATTTGAGATTTCTTAAGAAGTTCTCATTAGCCATTATTTATCGTATTTTCCATAACATTGATATCAAGTTATTACAGATTCACAAGTTAATATGGCATAACTTGACAGTTTTGCTAGTTAACTATGATTTTTTATTTTAACCGTGGATACTATCAGTTCAAAGCTAGTATTATCCATCCTATTGGTTATCATCACAGATCTAAAGAGAGTTAAATTTGTCAAGCTAGAGAAACACTGACATATTAACAATCTTTAAATATTGTCAGAAAAAATGATTTAATTGTTACAATTTTTAACTTGAGGCTCTAACACAAGAAAACAAAGTAATCTGAAATACATTTTCACAGGTAAAACACTACCTGGTATTCCGATATAAAAAAATCTACTAAATATGTGGATACAACACTTTTTAATCTATCTTTACCATTCCCTTCAATTTCTTTGGCCTTCAGGAATTCAATGTGAGGTGTGAATTCTTTTTAAATGAACATTTTCAATGACATTGTTCTCTTTAGAAAAATCACTTAAGCTATAGCATACAATAATTAACCTCATCCTTCCCTTTTACTGCTATAGTATACAGCATAGTTAAAAAGAGAGAGAGAGACAAAGGAAACTGACCCCAAAGGACTTCTTAAAATATGTCTGCCAAAGTTAGCATTTCAGATAGTTTTCCCTCTTTCAAGGGTTACTAGAAATATGTCAAAGGAATATAACCAAGGATAAAGGGGTTCCTTTCCTCTCATCCTCATAATTAACTCAGGTCAAGAGATCTGTATTCAAAAGGTTAGGACAGTATCAACTCAGAAACATCTTTCTAAGAACCTTAAAGAAAATCTTTATTAGCTCTCTAACCAACAGTCTCACCTACATGTCACCTGCGTCAGTTCCCTTTTAGCTGTGATGTTTGTTTTCACCTTGTATCTAACAACTGCTGTTCCTTATAGTACTACAGACACATGGATTTATAGCCTGTATAACAGTTAACTCTGCAAAATGCACTTCACCTCTTAGGAACATGATATACACCAAAACCTGAACCATCATTTAAATGAACAAATTCACTCCCAACATTTAAAAGCACAACTCCATTTTTCCACTCTCTCACCCTGTACCTTCCAATGATCCTAGTCTCCAGGAGCAGTAAGTACACTGGGAGACAAGTGGACTTTAAACAGGACGTGTTTTTCAGTTTCTGGCACAGTGACTTTCACATAATTTGCTGTTGACAGAGTTATAACAAGCCAAAAACAGTTAACATTAACTTTCCTCCAACTATTTATTCCCATGGCACAGGTGATTTAAAAAGACAGAAAAGTTGACTGATGCCAAAGTAACAATCACTTACTGGGCCACATGTTAGATGTTGACATGACCCTTGGCCTAAAAAGGATTCGTGGCCTGGGTAAAGAGTACTAAGTTATATACAAGCGAATTTAAATTTTAAATGTACTACAAGAATTTCTTATATGAAGGACTCCTTTTGTAGAATATCGTTCTCAAAAAATGATTTTCTTATACTTACTACATTGGTTTTATCTGAGCATCCACACTTACAAGCAGTTTGCCTCATTACAGTATTTTGTGTTCATAATTCATAAAAGCATCTAAAAATCACTACATTAAACAGTGTAGGGAGCAAGAAAAAGGGGTAGGGAAGAAAAACGATGTTTGTTTGGAAAATACCACTTCTTTTTTCTTACTATTGGTTTTTGAGATTTGATTTAGAACTTATCCTAGCTTGAAGTATATCTGTGTGTGTGTGTCTGAGAGTGAGAGAAAGACACACACACACACACATAGGGAGAGGAAACAGACTAAAAACTAATGACTGACTTCACATATCAGTTTCACTTAGAAAGCTAATCTGAACTTCAGAAATGCTACAAATCCATACAAATAATGTGCATAAAAATGCTAAAATAACATAGTTAAGGATGACACTATACACATACTAAAACTAGCAGCCCTACACAAAATAATATTACAAACAACTGAAATGGATAAATGTATACCTGCAGCAGCCATATAATGACATGAATAGTAATCCTATTTTAAAAACAGGTTTCTAGTCTCAATCTAACAGTCTTTCTGAATTACCTCAAAATATGCGAATTCTTTCTCTAACGCTAACACAAGGCAGAATTCTATGCTTCTCATACAACAGCTACCAGAAGTTCAAACACAGAAAATGGAAAAGGCTCAGCTAACT
This sequence comes from Neotragus moschatus, assembly GCA_006410615.1. NCBI lineage: Eukaryota > Metazoa > Chordata > Mammalia > Artiodactyla > Bovidae > Neotragus > Neotragus moschatus. Next base: position 104,919 of record SJYA01001624.1, read on the forward strand.
TTATTAGGCTAAATATCTTACCTTTGCAATTTAAAAATGAAAACTTTTGAAGGAAAAGGACTTAACCAAAACATAAACACACTGCCCTGTAATGCCCAAGATGTTGCTAGAAAGCTCCATGAAGAAATTATTATTCACAACTTTTTGGATGTCAAACTAGTATTCTACTCTAAATTTTTTAATCTAAGTTGTTAAGTTTTCATTTTTGACACTAGCCAGCCAAAGGCACCTCAATATCACTTTTATACTTATATTTTCTTCATTCCTAAGTATATTTCAGGGGTAAAACACAGAATTTTCAGAGAGAAAAATATCTAAAAAGTAATAATAAAAATTTTATATAATCCTTCACTAATATCAGTGTAAAACAGATAGCTTTTTCTAATTTTAGCCCATCATATACATTTAGCCAAATTTTAGTCAGAAGACTTGCAAATCTTCCAAACAACTGCAAGGAGTTTCCAAATTGGCATGAAGGTACTAGAGTTTGATTCAACAAAGCAGTAAAGGGAAGTTAAAATTAACTGTAAGGAATTCCTCTCTGGGACATAACTGAAGAGAATTATGAACATCAGTATTGATTTGACATATCTGATAGCAATTCTCTGTGGTGATTTCAAAGAACAAGACAGAATGTCCTTCAGCAGTAATTTTTTAAAACAAACTACAGATACAAGGAAACCAAAACCACTTTTAGGAGATTAAAAAAAAAAAACAAGAAGTAGGATATCCAACTTATCTGTATCCCATCTTCAAATTTAAAATCGTATTGTCAGCTGTTCAAAGCAGCTCAGATTTAAAGTCTGTGCTATGAAACTGCGCAAGCATTCTCTGTTAAGGGCTGGATAAAACCAATGCACTGCTATACTTCTTAGCTTCCTAAGAAACCTTGATCTACAGATAACAGGCAATAAATCTGAGAGACTAAGAAAACAGAAATCCCATGAAGAAGTTTTCAGTTTTTAAGTTTCATAGACTGATTTAAAAACAAAACAATAAATTTCAAAATAATCACGGCATTTTCTCTTTATAACTTAGCAAAACCTTAATGAAATATCCAAGTACACTGTCACTGGCTTTAAATATTCCAATTAAACGCACTTTCATTGGCCTGAAGGAAATGTGAATGTATGCTGAAACAAATGCCAATTATTTTAATAACACACAATCCTTTCAGTTTGAAGTGAAGGGTCCCAAAATCCAACACTCAGCATCCTTTAAAGAAAATGAGAGCTAAATCTCTCTGATACCGATACCAACAGAGATTCCACTATTCAAACTCCCCCACAAATCACTGGAAAAATATGAGGTAATTTCACAAAAATCACAAATTGAATGGAATAATTATAACTGATATATAAATAAGGATTTACTAAAAAAGGCTTAAAGGGGTTGTATCTTAAATCAAGTTTTAAATACAAAAGGTTTCTTGTGTTGTTTAATCGCCCAGTTTCAGATGCTCCTTATTCTACGGTTACAGATTTGGCAAGATTCCGAGGGAAATCAACCTGCAAAAAAAAGGAGTAAGATTTGAGAGATGATACAAACTGGGGTGGCGGCTGTTATCAGCAAATTATTTTTGCTTATACAAACATAAATACGGGAACTGTCCTGGTGGTCCAGGGGCTAAGACTCTGCACTCCCAATGGAGGGGGTCTGGGTTTGATTCCTGCTCAGGGAACTAGATCCTGCAAGCCAATTGAGAGTTCACATGCTGCAACTAAAGATCCTGCATGCCACAACTAAGAGCTGGTACATCCAAATAAACCACCAAAGAAACACCATAAAAATAGAAAACATTAACCATCTTTACTAGAGACTACAAAGAATTCTATTAGAAATATAGTAATATAATGCATCTTAAAACAACCTGAAATCAATTCAGAACCAGAATTCCAAATCACCCAGTTCAGCACATAGAAAACTCCTATGGTCCTCTGTAAGCTGGCATCCCTCTCCTGGGACACTAGAAATGTGTAAGAGTGGGATGTTTTTGTTTGTCAGCATTCACTGTCTGTGTATTTATTTTTTTATACAAACTACAATAGAAGGATACATTTTAATAAATTTTTAGCTGTATGTGATTTTGGAATAGATTCTTTAGATTAACCAAAAGTTGAGCAGAAGGAGCCTTTCTGACTTGAATCTATATTAAAATTTTTTAAACACAGATTTATCCATTTTTCTGCTCTCAGAAAATGTGGAACGGTAAGCACAATTGAACCCCCAAGATTAAAGCTCAGAGGCAGTGATGCAGTCCTCCTAACAGAAAAATAATAGTGACTGCCACGGAGACCGTTAAGAGTAGAATGTTTTGATTGTCGCTGTAGTTGTCACAATGAATGAGGGACCAGGAATGCTGAGAGTCCTTCAATGCGTGAGGAAGTCCCAAAGAATTTCCAATAGCTACCCCACTGAGAAACACAGAAAGAAAACAGGTGGACAGTCCCCACGGAGGTAATCTCCACTGATGGAGCTAATGTCCAAGATTCTTTTAGGTTCAATGGGTGTGAAAATGTCAGGATGTAACCGACAAAACTGGGCCATGGAACTACAACAGTTGACAGACGTCTGTATGATGGAATTATCAAATTCTATTGCTAAAAACTTGGAAGGAAACTATCTAAATTTTCCCAGTGGTCCGTCACTTACATCATAACCTCTCAGTACAGCCAAGTGGAAGGCCAGCAGCTGTAAGGGAATCACGCTGAGAATGCCCTGCAGGCAGTCCACTGAGTGGGGCACCTTGATTGTTCTTTTTGTGTTCTTAATGGTCTCAGTGTCTTCCTTGTCACAGATCACCACGGGCCTTCCCTGGGAAAGAGATCACATGCATGATCACTTAAGCAAAGGCAGGGCTGTAACACGTAAACATGCATGTTTTGCACTGCACAACTCAAAAGTGGCCTCACTAACGTCAGTTCAGTCGCTCAGTAGTGTCCGACTCTTTGCGATCCCATGGACTGCAGCACGTCAGGCCTCCCTGTCCATCACCAACTCCTGGAGTTTACTCAGACTCATGTCCATTGAGTTGGTGATACCGTCCAACCATCTCATCCTCTGTCGTGCCCCTCTCCTCCGGCCTTCAATCTTTCCCAGCATCAGGGTCTTTTCAAATGAGTCAGTTCTTCACATCAGGTGGCCAAAGTATTGGAGTTTCAGCTTCAACTTCAGTCCTTCCAATGAATATTCAGGACTGATTTCCTTTAGATGGACTGGTTGGATCTCCTTGCAGTCCAAGGGACTCTTAAGAGACTTCTCCAAAACCACAGCTCAAAAGCATCAATGCTTCAGCACTCAGCTTTCTTTATAGTCTGACTCTCACATCCATACATGACTACTGCAAAAACCATAGCCTTGACTAGACGGAGCTTTGTTGGCAAAGCAATGCCTCTGCTTTTTAATATGCTGTCTAGGATGGTCATAACTTTTCTTCCAAGGAGCATCTTTTAATTTCATGGCTGCAGTCACCATCTCCAGTGATTTTGGAANTCAGCTGTTCAAAGCAGCTCAGATTTAAAGTCTGTGCTATGAAACTGCGCAAGCATTCTCTGTTAAGGGCTGGATAAAACCAATGCACTGCTATACTTCTTAGCTTCCTAAGAAACCTTGATCTACAGATAACAGGCAATAAATCTGAGAGACTAAGAAAACAGAAATCCCATGAAGAAGTTTTCAGTTTTTAAGTTTCATAGACTGATTTAAAAACAAAACAATAAATTTCAAAATAATCACGGCATTTTCTCTTTATAACTTAGCAAAACCTTAATGAAATATCCAAGTACACTGTCACTGGCTTTAAATATTCCAATTAAACGCACTTTCATTGGCCTGAAGGAAATGTGAATGTATGCTGAAACAAATGCCAATTATTTTAATAACACACAATCCTTTCAGTTTGAAGTGAAGGGTCCCAAAATCCAACACTCAGCATCCTTTAAAGAAAATGAGAGCTAAATCTCTCTGATACCGATACCAACAGAGATTCCACTATTCAAACTCCCCCACAAATCACTGGAAAAATATGAGGTAATTTCACAAAAATCACAAATTGAATGGAATAATTATAACTGATATATAAATAAGGATTTACTAAAAAAGGCTTAAAGGGGTTGTATCTTAAATCAAGTTTTAAATACAAAAGGTTTCTTGTGTTGTTTAATCGCCCAGTTTCAGATGCTCCTTATTCTACGGTTACAGATTTGGCAAGATTCCGAGGGAAATCAACCTGCAAAAAAAAGGAGTAAGATTTGAGAGATGATACAAACTGGGGTGGCGGCTGTTATCAGCAAATTATTTTTGCTTATACAAACATAAATACGGGAACTGTCCTGGTGGTCCAGGGGCTAAGACTCTGCACTCCCAATGGAGGGGGTCTGGGTTTGATTCCTGCTCAGGGAACTAGATCCTGCAAGCCAATTGAGAGTTCACATGCTGCAACTAAAGATCCTGCATGCCACAACTAAGAGCTGGTACATCCAAATAAACCACCAAAGAAACACCATAAAAATAGAAAACATTAACCATCTTTACTAGAGACTACAAAGAATTCTATTAGAAATATAGTAATATAATGCATCTTAAAACAACCTGAAATCAATTCAGAACCAGAATTCCAAATCACCCAGTTCAGCACATAGAAAACTCCTATGGTCCTCTGTAAGCTGGCATCCCTCTCCTGGGACACTAGAAATGTGTAAGAGTGGGATGTTTTTGTTTGTCAGCATTCACTGTCTGTGTATTTATTTTTTTATACAAACTACAATAGAAGGATACATTTTAATAAATTTTTAGCTGTATGTGATTTTGGAATAGATTCTTTAGATTAACCAAAAGTTGAGCAGAAGGAGCCTTTCTGACTTGAATCTATATTAAAATTTTTTAAACACAGATTTATCCATTTTTCTGCTCTCAGAAAATGTGGAACGGTAAGCACAATTGAACCCCCAAGATTAAAGCTCAGAGGCAGTGATGCAGTCCTCCTAACAGAAAAATAATAGTGACTGCCACGGAGACCGTTAAGAGTAGAATGTTTTGATTGTCGCTGTAGTTGTCACAATGAATGAGGGACCAGGAATGCTGAGAGTCCTTCAATGCGTGAGGAAGTCCCAAAGAATTTCCAATAGCTACCCCACTGAGAAACACAGAAAGAAAACAGGTGGACAGTCCCCACGGAGGTAATCTCCACTGATGGAGCTAATGTCCAAGATTCTTTTAGGTTCAATGGGTGTGAAAATGTCAGGATGTAACCGACAAAACTGGGCCATGGAACTACAACAGTTGACAGACGTCTGTATGATGGAATTATCAAATTCTATTGCTAAAAACTTGGAAGGAAACTATCTAAATTTTCCCAGTGGTCCGTCACTTACATCATAACCTCTCAGTACAGCCAAGTGGAAGGCCAGCAGCTGTAAGGGAATCACGCTGAGAATGCCCTGCAGGCAGTCCACTGAGTGGGGCACCTTGATTGTTCTTTTTGTGTTCTTAATGGTCTCAGTGTCTTCCTTGTCACAGATCACCACGGGCCTTCCCTGGGAAAGAGATCACATGCATGATCACTTAAGCAAAGGCAGGGCTGTAACACGTAAACATGCATGTTTTGCACTGCACAACTCAAAAGTGGCCTCACTAACGTCAGTTCAGTCGCTCAGTAGTGTCCGACTCTTTGCGATCCCATGGACTGCAGCACGTCAGGCCTCCCTGTCCATCACCAACTCCTGGAGTTTACTCAGACTCATGTCCATTGAGTTGGTGATACCGTCCAACCATCTCATCCTCTGTCGTGCCCCTCTCCTCCGGCCTTCAATCTTTCCCAGCATCAGGGTCTTTTCAAATGAGTCAGTTCTTCACATCAGGTGGCCAAAGTATTGGAGTTTCAGCTTCAACTTCAGTCCTTCCAATGAATATTCAGGACTGATTTCCTTTAGATGGACTGGTTGGATCTCCTTGCAGTCCAAGGGACTCTTAAGAGACTTCTCCAAAACCACAGCTCAAAAGCATCAATGCTTCAGCACTCAGCTTTCTTTATAGTCTGACTCTCACATCCATACATGACTACTGCAAAAACCATAGCCTTGACTAGACGGAGCTTTGTTGGCAAAGCAATGCCTCTGCTTTTTAATATGCTGTCTAGGATGGTCATAACTTTTCTTCCAAGGAGCATCTTTTAATTTCATGGCTGCAGTCACCATCTCCAGTGATTTTGGAACCCCCCAAAAATAGTCTGTCACTGTTTTGTGCTTCATCCAGCCCAGCATTTCTCATGATGTACTCTGCATATAAGTTAAATAAGTAGGGTGACAATGCACAGCCTTGACGTACACCTTTCCCGATTTGGAACCAGCCTGTTGTTCAATACCCAGTTCTAACTGTTGCTTCCTGACCTGCATACAGATTTCTCAAGATGCAGGTCAGGTGGTCTGGTATTTCCATCTCTTTAAGAATTTTCCACACTGGTGTAGGCTTATTTAAATTCACAATCCCATGCAGTAAGTCTCATGCATTAAGTCAAGGAAATAGAAGCTCTGTGGCAGTGGTTCCCAATCTTTTTGGCACCATGGACTAGTTTTGTGGAAGACAATTTTTCCACAGACCTGGGTGGGTGGGGGGAGGGAATGGGATGGCTTCAGGATGATTCTCATAATTATGCAACCAAGATCCTTTGCATGTGCAGCCTGTGTCCTCGCAATAACCCCCGACTTACCTGCCTAGCAACCACTTGCTGTAGAGCATTCTGACACTTGGCGTAGGTGTGATCTCTCATGATGATCATGATGACAGGCATCAACTTATCCACCAAAGCCAGAGGGCCATGTTTCAACTCACCAGCAAGGATACCTTCAGAGTGCATATAAGTGATTTCTTTGATTTTCTAAGAGGAAAAAACTAGATTAGTCTTAAGTCTGTTTTTCAAAAACCCATTCTTAAATAAATATTACACAAGATATCTGTTGTTGGAAATCCTTATCTTATTTATCAGACAGTATTCAAGGATCTGTGATGTACAAATAGAACTAATATGTTTACTGATCATTATTTCTATAATGTCAACAAGTAACTGGGAGTTTTAGAACTCCAAAAGGACTTTTTGAACATTTTAGATTATCACGAGTGTACTCATATTTCTTTGTAACTATCTCCCTAATTGTTTCATATTTCACCTCAAATTTCGCACCTAGAGAATATATTATTTATTTTATTCACAGGTAGACAAAACATTAACCCAAGTTACTTTCTAAACCCAAGTTCTCATGCTGAAGTGTACTTCCTTGATTTTCAATTTCTGAATTAAGTATTCTGTTATACTTTCTCAAGGTAAACAAATCAGAATGCGTAAATATAAAGGCACTTTTGTAAAAGTTCCACCTATTTCATTCAATCTGAAAATATGACTATGTGCTAGGTTCATGAGTCAACAGACTACAATTGGAAATGAGAAGACTTACCAGGGCCCCTTCAAGACAAGTAGCATAATGATAGCCACGGCCCATTATCAAGACTGACTTCTGGTGATAAAGTTCTGTTGCCAGTTTCTGAATTTCATCATCCATGCTCAAAACTTCCTTAATCAAATCTGTTAAGAAGTAATATTAGCAAAATCTATTTAAAAAGGACAATATACCAAACAATATAATAACAACATATGGTCAGTTCAGTCGCTCAGTCATGTCCGACTCTTTGACACCCCATGAATCTCAGCACACCAGTCCTCTTGTCCATCACCAACTACTGGAGTTCACCCAGACTAACGTCCATCAAGTTGGTGATGCCATTCGCCATCTCATCATCCTCGGTCGTCCCCTTCTCCTCCTGCCCCCAATCCCTTCCAGCATCAGAGTCTTTTCCAATGAATCAACTCTTCACATGAGGTGGCCAAAGTACTGGAGTTTCAGCTTTAGCATCAGTCCTTCCGAAGAACACTCAGGACTGATCTCCTTCAGAATGGACTAGTTGGATCTCCTTGCAGTCCCAGGGACTCTCAAGAGTCTTCTCCAACACCACAGTTCAAAAGCATCAATTCTTTGGTGCTCAGCTTTCTTCACAGTCCAACTTTCACATCCATACATGACCACTGGAAAAACCACAGCCTTGACTAGACGGACCTTTGTTGGCAAAGTAATGTCTCTGCTTTTCAATATGCTATCTAGGTTGGTCATAACTTTCCTTCCAAGGAGTAAGCATCTTTTTAATTTCATAGCTGCAATCACTATGTGCAGTGATTTTGGAGCCCAAAAAAATAAAGTCTGACAGTGTTTCCACTGTTTCCCCATCTATTTCCCATGAAGTGATGGGACCAGATGCCATGATCTTGGTTTTCTGAATGTTGAGCTTTAAGCCAACCTTTTCACTCTCCACTTTCACTTTCATCAAAAGGCTTTTTAGCTCCTCTTCATACACTGGAGAAGGAAATGGCAACCCACTCCAGTGTTCTTGCCTGGAGAATCTCAGGGACGGAGGAGCCTGGTGGGGTGCCGTTTATGGGGTCGCACAGAGTCGGACACAACTGAAGTGACTTAGCAGCNGACTAGTTGGATCTCCTTGCAGTCCCAGGGACTCTCAAGAGTCTTCTCCAACACCACAGTTCAAAAGCATCAATTCTTTGGTGCTCAGCTTTCTTCACAGTCCAACTTTCACATCCATACATGACCACTGGAAAAACCACAGCCTTGACTAGACGGACCTTTGTTGGCAAAGTAATGTCTCTGCTTTTCAATATGCTATCTAGGTTGGTCATAACTTTCCTTCCAAGGAGTAAGCATCTTTTTAATTTCATAGCTGCAATCACTATGTGCAGTGATTTTGGAGCCCAAAAAAATAAAGTCTGACAGTGTTTCCACTGTTTCCCCATCTATTTCCCATGAAGTGATGGGACCAGATGCCATGATCTTGGTTTTCTGAATGTTGAGCTTTAAGCCAACCTTTTCACTCTCCACTTTCACTTTCATCAAAAGGCTTTTTAGCTCCTCTTCATACACTGGAGAAGGAAATGGCAACCCACTCCAGTGTTCTTGCCTGGAGAATCTCAGGGACGGAGGAGCCTGGTGGGGTGCCGTTTATGGGGTCGCACAGAGTCGGACACAACTGAAGTGACTTAGCAGCAGCAGCATCTGCAAATCTGAGATTATTGATATTTCTCCCAGCAATTTTGATTCTAGCTTGTGCTTCTTCCAGTCATATGGGTAACAACCAGTAAAACACCAATGTTTCTAATCTTCTGTGCTATCAGTGCGGGGTTTTTAAATGAACAGGCACAAAGTAAAGAGATACTACTAACTAAATAGGTACAAGCCACAGCTTCACCTATCCCCCACTCCCTCAGACAACAACTACTGTGTGTGTAAGTGTCTTCATACCGGGCAGCCGCTTCAATCCAAGCATGATCTCTTTGCGTCTCTCCTGCATGGAGATCCTGTCATCACACATCATAAGAGCAAACATCACAAGAGATACAAACTGGCTGGTGTATGCCTGAAAGAGCACAAGAATGCACAGAATTAGCTGTACTGCATTTTAAGAACTTGGAACTTTTAACTTAATAAACAAAAAATTTCCACTGAGGTTACAGAATTATGAATATCTTAAAGACCTGAAATTACACTGCCCAGACCCTCTTCATTCCTGTTAGCTGTATGTGAATATGAGATATGCCTATTTTACCACATTCTTTGCAATGTGGAGAATTATCCTTTTAACAAACTTTTACCAGACAGCTGGACAAGAGACTCTCACTACTACGTCGTCATACAGCCCTTGAATTAAAAAAATTAAGATTATCTTTCATGTTTTTCAGTCATTTTATCTATTGAAAATTAATTTCATTATTCTTCACTTGCTTTTTTTTGACTTGGGTTTGTTTTCTTTTCAGTTGGTCTTGAAAGATCTCTCTTGTTAAATTTTAAATACATTTTCCCAGTTTAGGTTAAACTTCTACAATAGTGTTTATTGACACAAAAGTTTTAATTTTTTAACTTTAGGTCATACTTTCTAGTGTAAACAGTCCTTTCACCCTAACATCGGTTAAGTATTATTAAATATTCTTAATTCTGTTGGTTCCATTGTCCCTTTTTGCTTTTTTCCCTAGACACTTCCTGTAGTGTAAGTTCTCTGATATACTAGAGCTATGTCACAGAATACAGATCCTGCCTCACATTTTTAGTTTATTTACAAAACAATGGTCCCATCCAGAAACATGGTTTCTATAAATTTGTTAGGAATTTAAAAGTCTAGAAAGTTATATGTTGTTGTTGTTTAGTTGCTAAGTCATGTCTGACTTTTGCAACCCCAGGGACTGTAGCCCACACCAAAGCTTCTCTGTCCATGGGACTACCCAGGCAAAAATACTGGAGTGGGTTGCCATTTCCTACTCCAGAGGATCTTCCCAACCCAAGGATCAAACTTGCATCTCCTGCACTGGCAGGCGGATTCTTCACCACTGAGCCACAGTGAAGCCCATAAAAAAAAAAAAAGTTATATAGTTTTCATCTGTTTGACAAATATTTATGAATATCTTACACATTTCTTGGTAGAGTTATTTTTAAGTATTTGTATAGCTTCCCTGATGGTTCAGATGGTAAAGAATCTGCACGCAGTGCAGGAGACCCGGGTTCGATCCCTGGGTTGGAAAGAGCCCCTGGAGAAGGAAATGGCAACCCACTCCAGTACTCTTGCCTGGAGAATCCCATGGACAGAGGAGCCTGGCAGGCTACAGTCCATGGGGTCACAAAAAGTCAGACATGACTGAGTGACTAACACATAGTTATTAAAAAATAGAATCTCTTCTCCAAACACACACACCCATACATTTCTAAGAAGCCACTGTCAGCTTACAGAAAAAGATTTCTGTATATTTCAAAACTTATTTTTATCAAAGTAATACCTAATGTATCATCTTACATAAGTTACAGGAGTACAAAATAGTGATCCATAATTTTTCAAGATTATACTTCATTTATAGTTATAAAATACTGGATATAGTTCCTATATTATGCTTTGTAGCATATTTTACACATAATAGCTTGTACCTTTTCATTCTCTACCCCTATATTGCTCCTCTCCTCTTCCCTGCTCCCACGAGTAACTAGATCTCTAAATCTGTGACTCTGCTTCTTTTTTTTTTATACTCACTAGTTTGCTGTAATTTTTAGGTTGCACATATAGGTGACGCAATATAGTATTTATCTTTTATTTATTTCATTTAGCATAATATCCTCCAAGTCCACTCATGTTACTTCAAATGGTAAAATTTCATTCATTTTTAATGGTTGAGAAGTATACCACTGTGTGTGTAGGTGTATGTGTGTATATGTGTGTGTGTATAGGTGAATGGATAAAAAAGAAGTGACTTATATACATATCGTTTTTATCCATTCATCTGCTGATGGACACTTAGGTTGCTTTCATAAGTTGGCAACTGTAAATAATGCTGTTATGAACACTGGGGTGCATGTATTTTTTTTGAATTAGTATTTTTTATTTTCTTTGGATATACACTCAGAGGAGAAATTGCTGGATCATCTGATAATTGTTTTTAATTTTTTGAAGATTCTCCATACTGTTTTCCACAGTGGCTGTATCAATTTACATTCCTACCAACAATGTATGAGGATTCTCTTTTCCCTATATCCTCATCAACATTCATTATTTGTGCCCTTTTTGATGATAGCCATTTTGATAAGTGTGAGCTGATTATCACACTGTAGTTTTCATTTGCATTTTCCTGTATGGATGTGAGAGTTGGACTGTGAAGAAAGCTGAGTGCTCAAGAATTGATGCTTTTGAACTGTGGTGTTGGAGAAGACTCTTGAGAGTCCCTAGGACTGCAAGGAGATCCAACCAATCCATTCTGAAGGAGATCGGCCCTGGGATTTCTTTGGAGGGAATGATGCTGAAGCTGAAACTCCAGTACTTTGGCTACCTCACGCCAAGAGCTGACTCATTGGAAAAGACTCTGATGCTGGGAGGGAGTGGGGGCAGGAGGAGAAGGGGACAACAGAGGATGAGATGGCTGGATGGCATCACTGACTTGACGGACGTGAGTCTGAGTGAACTCCAGGAGATGGTGATGGACAGGGAGGCCTGGCGTGCTGCGATTCATGGGGTCGCAAAGAGTCAGACTAGACTGAGCGACTGAACTGAACTGAATGATTAGGGGTATTGAACATCTTTTCATGCATTTGTTGGCCACTACATGTACTCTTTGGAGAAAGGTCTATTCAGGTGTTTGGTCAATTTTTTCATCAGGGTTTTTTTTTTTTTCATGCTGAGTTGTATGAGCTGTTTATATATTTTTTATATTAGTCCTTCATTGGTCATATCATTTGCAAATATTTTTCCCATTAGGCAGGTTGTCTTTTTGTTTTGCTGATGGTTTCCTTTGCTGCGCAAAAGCTTTTAAGTATAATTAGGTCCCATTTATTTACTTTTGCTTTTGTTTCCATTATTTTAGAAGGATACAAAAAAAGTTACTGCAATATAAGTCAAAGAGTGTTCTACCTAAGTTTGCATCTAGAAATTTTATGATTTCTGGTCTCACATTTAAGTCTTTCTATAATCCACTTTTACTTTTGTTTAGTATATGGTGTTAGAGAACATTCTAACGCCATTCTTTTGCATGTAACTGTTTTGTTTCCCCAGTACCACTTATTGAAGAGATTGACTTTACCGTATATTCTTGCTTCCTTTGTCATAGATTAATTGAACTTAAATGCTTGGGTTTATTTCTGGGCTCGCTATTCCATTCCATTGATCTAAGCATCTGTTTTTGTACCAGCACCATATTGTTTTGATTACTATAGCTTTGTAGCATAGTTTGATGTCAGGGAGCATGATTCCTCCAGCTCTGTTCTTCTTTCTCAAGACTGTTTCATCTATTCAAGGTCTTTCATGTTTTTACACAAATTTTTAAATTACTTGCTCTAGTACTGTGAAAAATAGCATTGGTATTTTGAAAGGCACTGCATTCAATCTGTAGATTACCTTGGGCAGTTGTTCATTTTAGCAATATTAATTCTCCTAATCCAAGAACACAATGTATTTCCATCCACTTGTGTAATCTTCAATTTTTTTCATCACTGTGTTACAGTTTTCAGAGTACAGGTCTTTTCCCCTCCTTAGGTGCATTTATTTCTAGGCATCTTATTCTTTCCGAAGCAATGGTAAATGGGATTATTTCCTTAATTTCTTTTCCTGATAGCTCATAGTTAGTGTTTGGAAATGCAACAGATTTCTGTGTATTAGTTTTGTACTCTGCAACTTTGCCAAATTCACTGATGAGCTTTAGCGGTTTTCTAGTGACAGCCTTAGGATATTCTATGTATAGTATTATGTCATCTGCAAACAGTGACAGTCTTACTTCTTTCCAATTTATAGTCCTTTTACTTCTTTTTCTGGTTTGATTGCTATGACTAGGGTTTCAATACTGTGATGAATAAAAATGGTAATAGCAGGAATCTTTGTCTCTTCCTGATCTTAGAGGAAATGCCTTCAGTTTTGCACCACTGAGTATGCTGTTATCTATGGCTTTCTCACATATGATCTTTATCATGTTGAGGTGGAGAAGGAAATGACAACCCACTCCAGTGTTCTTGCCTGGAGAACCCCAGGGACGGCAGAGCCTGGTGGGCTGCCATCTATGGGGTCGCACAGAGTCGGACATGACTGAACCAACTTAGCAGCAGCAGCAGAGTCTGTCTATGCCCACTTTCCAGAGAGCATTTTCATAAATGGATACTGAATTTCATCAAAAGCTTTTTTTTGCATCCACTGAGATGATCATATGGTTTTTATTCTTCAATTTGTTAATGTAGTGTATCACACTGATTGACTTGTAGATACTGAAAAATCCTTGCCTCCTTGGGGTAAATCCCAACTGATCCTGGTGTATGATTCTTTTAATGTATTATTGAATTTGCTTAGCTAGAATCTTGTTGAAGATTTTTTTTGTCTATGTTCTTCAGTGATAATTGGCCTGCAGCTTTTAGTGAATCCAAGAAAAAGTAAACTAAGACTAAACTGTCATAATACTATATTTTCAGGGAGTCATTTTTTTAAAAGAAATTGAAGTATATATTATGAAGAAATGCTTATTTTCCTATATAAGGTTCAACTACTGGGGGAAACTGTGAAGAGTATCTGGACTTCTCTATTATCTTTACAACTTCCTATAAATCTATAGTTACTTCAAAACAAAAAGATTTTAGAAAATGACTTGCCAAAAAAAAAAAAACTACTGACCTTAAGAAAAAACATGAATAAATCTCAAAGCCTCACATTAAATGCAAGAAGCCAGATACAAAAGACATGTATTACTACAATCCCATTTTTAAAAAATTTCTAGAAAATTCAATGTGAAATAATATAGCAAGAGAGAGTAATACTTGCCTGAAGCTGAGGCTGAGGGGTAGAAGTGGAAATTGACTAGGCACAAAGGAACTTTTTCAAGTAAATAAGTCTTTTAAAATTAGGCTGTGGTGATAAACAGCCAAATTTACTAAAAGTATAACTTAGAATTTGTGAATACTATGATATGAAAATTATATCTCAGTAAAGCTGTAGAAAATGACAGCAGGATCTAAGTGATGGGTATAGAGGTGTTAAATGTAAAATTCTTTTAATTCTGTTAATAAGTTTGAAAATTATAATAAAACACTGAGGAAAATTATCTTTTCATGAATGACAGAATTAGAAATCCAAAAAAAAAGTCTATTTCTCCTGGCAGTTCATAGTTAACAAAGATTCAATAAAAAGATAAATCAACAGCCCCTGTTCACTGCTATGATCCCACGTCCCAAACATGCCATGATGAAGCCCTTGCTTCAAATGTGTTTGAATGAAGGGTGTGGGATTCTAACCCCTGATCAAAAGCTGTCTGTCTGGACACTTTCCAAGAATCCACAAACTGCTGCTGAGGGAGGCTGTTTATTCATTCAGGCACAGAACGGAAACCCAAGAACAAATATCTTACATGTTTTAATTACCATGGAGAAAATTCAGGCTTCAGTTTTCTGTAAACTATAGTGTTAGCAATATCAAAGTAACCAAGAAACAAAAACCTCACTTGGAGTTTTTACTTGAAAATTTTAACTTTTCCACCAAAAAACTCTCCATGGGGTTCTTTAAATGAAAAAAAGAATCCAAATGTTATTTGTATATGTTAACATCTTTAACATACTACACACATCTTTAACATAAATCCACCAATACCTAAGCATCTTATTCAACAATCAGCAATAAATATTAGAGTTAAGCAGAACAACAGACAAGAAACTGAAATTTTGAAATCACAAAGAATAATACATGTGTGGAGAACATTTCCTGCATTTATACAACTTCCTAAGATTTCTATTTTTATTACTAGTACTAAATTTATGCATATCCTAATTTCAAAGAACAAAGTAGTCTCACTAGGTCTCAACAAAAGTAAAGGTGCTTTTAAATCTCCACAAGTGTATGGTATATTTAAAGAAAAAACAGAGAGTGTTATATAATACTCTTTTTTAAGTATCACCAAGTTTTATACT
The DNA here is from genome assembly GCA_006410615.1 of Neotragus moschatus. Lineage (NCBI taxonomy): Eukaryota > Metazoa > Chordata > Mammalia > Artiodactyla > Bovidae > Neotragus > Neotragus moschatus. The sequence continues at coordinate 120,440 of SJYA01001624.1, forward strand.
AAAAGTGTATTTCTCTTTACAAACCTTCAAAGGTAGTGTGCATATTTTGGTACATTTATTAGGACAGTATAAATACGTAAATAAAGATGTCAAAAATTATTAGAATTAAACTGGATGTTTCTGTTATTTTTCTAATTCCCTACTATACTCAAAGAAGAAGCTCTTATATTTACCACACATCCTACCCCGCCAGGGCAGGAATAATATAAATGCTGAATGGAGAGAGCCAGCAGAGACTCAGGCAAAATGAACTTACATTATATACCTTTGTCCCTTTTAAGCTCTTAAGATGAGCATGAGGAAGGGAGATGACAAGTGTTTTTACCTATTTTTGACCCTTAAGTCTTAGGATAATTACAATGACTAATTATATGAACTGTACAAGTGCTAAGAAATAAAATAGAAGATACAGATTAGTCTATTTCACCAACACTATGATTAAATTATCACATGAGAATTAAGTCAAGAACTTACTTTTGTGCTGGCCACACCAATCTCAGGCCCAGCATTGATATGAACTCCACAGTCTGTCTCTCTCGATATGGAACTGCCAACTGTGTTTGTGATCCCCACAGTTAAAGCTCCTCTCTCCTTACAGTACCGAAGTCCCATCAAGGTATCTGCTGTCTCTCCTGGATAAAAAAGAAGACAATAGTAACAGAGCAGTGAACATTTGCTCTTCCACAGACGCAAAAACAGAAAACTGACGACTCTTTCAACAATATCATTTCCTTTATTATTTTTTAATTGAAGTATAGTTGATTTACAATGTTTCAGGCATACACCAAAGTGATTCAGTTATATATATGTTTTTCAAATTCTTGTTCATTATGGGTTATTATAAGATATTGATATTGAATATAGCTCCCTGTGTTTGGTTATCTATTTTATATATAGTAGTATATATCTGTTAATCCCCAATTCCCTCCCCTGCCTTCCCCATCTGTTTTAAATAAAACATGTACGTAAAAGGATAAAATTATAAAGCTTTTAATAACAGGATCCTACTTCTTAGGATCTCCTTTTTTTCTTTGTCTTTAAAGCTTCAGCTCTTTTGAGTATAAAATGTGTTGCCTTTATCAACTCATTAAGAATTCTATAATATAAAAATAAATCTATATTTGTCAAGTTACTGGCAAATAAATGGAATGCAAAGAATAGCAAGAAGAGATAAGAAAGCCTTCCTCAGCGATCAATGCAAAGAAATAGAGGAAAACAACAGAATGGGAAAGACTAGAGATCTCTTCAAGAAAATCAGAGATACCAAGGGAACATTTCATGCGAAGATGGGCTCGGCTCGATAAAGGACAGAAATGGTATGGACATAACAGAAGCAGAAGATATTAAGAGGAGGTGGCAAGAATACACAGAAGAACTGAACAAAAAAGATTTTGAAAACCAAGTTAATCACGATGGTGTGATCACTCACCTAGAGCCAGACATCCTAGAATGTGAAGTCAAGTGGGCCTTAGAAAGCATCACTATGAACAAAGCTAGTGGAGGTGATGGAATTTCAGTTGAGCTATTTCAAATCCTGAAAGATGATGCTGTGAAAGTGCTGCACTCAATATGCCAGCAAATTTGGAAAACTCAGCAGGGGCCACAGGACTGGAAAAGGTCAGTTTTCATTTCAATCCCAAAGAAAGGCAATGCCAAAGATTGCTCAAGCTACTGCACAATTGTACTCATCTCACATGCTAGTAAAGTAATGCTCAAAATTCTCCAAGCCAGGCTTCAGCAATACGTGAAATGTCAACTTCCAGATGTTCAAGCTGGTTTTAGAAAAGGCAGAGGAACCAGATATCAAATGGCCAACATCTGTTGGATCATCGAAAAAGCAAGAGAGTTCCAGAAAAACATCTATGTCTGCTTNAATACTGTGATGAATAAAAATGGTAATAGCAGGAATCTTTGTCTCTTCCTGATCTTAGAGGAAATGCCTTCAGTTTTGCACCACTGAGTATGCTGTTATCTATGGCTTTCTCACATATGATCTTTATCATGTTGAGGTGGAGAAGGAAATGACAACCCACTCCAGTGTTCTTGCCTGGAGAACCCCAGGGACGGCAGAGCCTGGTGGGCTGCCATCTATGGGGTCGCACAGAGTCGGACATGACTGAACCAACTTAGCAGCAGCAGCAGAGTCTGTCTATGCCCACTTTCCAGAGAGCATTTTCATAAATGGATACTGAATTTCATCAAAAGCTTTTTTTTGCATCCACTGAGATGATCATATGGTTTTTATTCTTCAATTTGTTAATGTAGTGTATCACACTGATTGACTTGTAGATACTGAAAAATCCTTGCCTCCTTGGGGTAAATCCCAACTGATCCTGGTGTATGATTCTTTTAATGTATTATTGAATTTGCTTAGCTAGAATCTTGTTGAAGATTTTTTTTGTCTATGTTCTTCAGTGATAATTGGCCTGCAGCTTTTAGTGAATCCAAGAAAAAGTAAACTAAGACTAAACTGTCATAATACTATATTTTCAGGGAGTCATTTTTTTAAAAGAAATTGAAGTATATATTATGAAGAAATGCTTATTTTCCTATATAAGGTTCAACTACTGGGGGAAACTGTGAAGAGTATCTGGACTTCTCTATTATCTTTACAACTTCCTATAAATCTATAGTTACTTCAAAACAAAAAGATTTTAGAAAATGACTTGCCAAAAAAAAAAAAACTACTGACCTTAAGAAAAAACATGAATAAATCTCAAAGCCTCACATTAAATGCAAGAAGCCAGATACAAAAGACATGTATTACTACAATCCCATTTTTAAAAAATTTCTAGAAAATTCAATGTGAAATAATATAGCAAGAGAGAGTAATACTTGCCTGAAGCTGAGGCTGAGGGGTAGAAGTGGAAATTGACTAGGCACAAAGGAACTTTTTCAAGTAAATAAGTCTTTTAAAATTAGGCTGTGGTGATAAACAGCCAAATTTACTAAAAGTATAACTTAGAATTTGTGAATACTATGATATGAAAATTATATCTCAGTAAAGCTGTAGAAAATGACAGCAGGATCTAAGTGATGGGTATAGAGGTGTTAAATGTAAAATTCTTTTAATTCTGTTAATAAGTTTGAAAATTATAATAAAACACTGAGGAAAATTATCTTTTCATGAATGACAGAATTAGAAATCCAAAAAAAAAGTCTATTTCTCCTGGCAGTTCATAGTTAACAAAGATTCAATAAAAAGATAAATCAACAGCCCCTGTTCACTGCTATGATCCCACGTCCCAAACATGCCATGATGAAGCCCTTGCTTCAAATGTGTTTGAATGAAGGGTGTGGGATTCTAACCCCTGATCAAAAGCTGTCTGTCTGGACACTTTCCAAGAATCCACAAACTGCTGCTGAGGGAGGCTGTTTATTCATTCAGGCACAGAACGGAAACCCAAGAACAAATATCTTACATGTTTTAATTACCATGGAGAAAATTCAGGCTTCAGTTTTCTGTAAACTATAGTGTTAGCAATATCAAAGTAACCAAGAAACAAAAACCTCACTTGGAGTTTTTACTTGAAAATTTTAACTTTTCCACCAAAAAACTCTCCATGGGGTTCTTTAAATGAAAAAAAGAATCCAAATGTTATTTGTATATGTTAACATCTTTAACATACTACACACATCTTTAACATAAATCCACCAATACCTAAGCATCTTATTCAACAATCAGCAATAAATATTAGAGTTAAGCAGAACAACAGACAAGAAACTGAAATTTTGAAATCACAAAGAATAATACATGTGTGGAGAACATTTCCTGCATTTATACAACTTCCTAAGATTTCTATTTTTATTACTAGTACTAAATTTATGCATATCCTAATTTCAAAGAACAAAGTAGTCTCACTAGGTCTCAACAAAAGTAAAGGTGCTTTTAAATCTCCACAAGTGTATGGTATATTTAAAGAAAAAACAGAGAGTGTTATATAATACTCTTTTTTAAGTATCACCAAGTTTTATACTAAAAGTGTATTTCTCTTTACAAACCTTCAAAGGTAGTGTGCATATTTTGGTACATTTATTAGGACAGTATAAATACGTAAATAAAGATGTCAAAAATTATTAGAATTAAACTGGATGTTTCTGTTATTTTTCTAATTCCCTACTATACTCAAAGAAGAAGCTCTTATATTTACCACACATCCTACCCCGCCAGGGCAGGAATAATATAAATGCTGAATGGAGAGAGCCAGCAGAGACTCAGGCAAAATGAACTTACATTATATACCTTTGTCCCTTTTAAGCTCTTAAGATGAGCATGAGGAAGGGAGATGACAAGTGTTTTTACCTATTTTTGACCCTTAAGTCTTAGGATAATTACAATGACTAATTATATGAACTGTACAAGTGCTAAGAAATAAAATAGAAGATACAGATTAGTCTATTTCACCAACACTATGATTAAATTATCACATGAGAATTAAGTCAAGAACTTACTTTTGTGCTGGCCACACCAATCTCAGGCCCAGCATTGATATGAACTCCACAGTCTGTCTCTCTCGATATGGAACTGCCAACTGTGTTTGTGATCCCCACAGTTAAAGCTCCTCTCTCCTTACAGTACCGAAGTCCCATCAAGGTATCTGCTGTCTCTCCTGGATAAAAAAGAAGACAATAGTAACAGAGCAGTGAACATTTGCTCTTCCACAGACGCAAAAACAGAAAACTGACGACTCTTTCAACAATATCATTTCCTTTATTATTTTTTAATTGAAGTATAGTTGATTTACAATGTTTCAGGCATACACCAAAGTGATTCAGTTATATATATGTTTTTCAAATTCTTGTTCATTATGGGTTATTATAAGATATTGATATTGAATATAGCTCCCTGTGTTTGGTTATCTATTTTATATATAGTAGTATATATCTGTTAATCCCCAATTCCCTCCCCTGCCTTCCCCATCTGTTTTAAATAAAACATGTACGTAAAAGGATAAAATTATAAAGCTTTTAATAACAGGATCCTACTTCTTAGGATCTCCTTTTTTTCTTTGTCTTTAAAGCTTCAGCTCTTTTGAGTATAAAATGTGTTGCCTTTATCAACTCATTAAGAATTCTATAATATAAAAATAAATCTATATTTGTCAAGTTACTGGCAAATAAATGGAATGCAAAGAATAGCAAGAAGAGATAAGAAAGCCTTCCTCAGCGATCAATGCAAAGAAATAGAGGAAAACAACAGAATGGGAAAGACTAGAGATCTCTTCAAGAAAATCAGAGATACCAAGGGAACATTTCATGCGAAGATGGGCTCGGCTCGATAAAGGACAGAAATNCATCACTGACTCGATGGACGTGAGTCTGAGTGAACTCCAGGAGTTGGTGATGGACAGAGAGGCCTGTCAGGGGGTAACAAAGAGTCGGACACGACTGAGCAACTGAACTGAACTGAACTGTTTCCTTAAAATTGTCTGTGTATTAGTCACTCAGTCATGTCCAACTCCATGCAAACCCATGGACTATAGCACACCAGGCTCCTCTGTCCATGAGGTTTTCCAGGCAAGAACCCTGGAGTGGGTTGCCATTCCCTACTGGCTCAGGGGTGTCTGGGAGAGTTCTGGAAGGAGTCACGCATGGTCTGAATGGATGTTTTGGAGAGACTCCTACTCCTGGTAAGGGAGACCATTACTGTAGCAGGAGCGCCTGGAGATGGGCTGGAGGAGTGGGAACCAATGAACGCTGGAGGCCCGACTGACTCCATAAGTGACCAGCTGTGTGACCTCTGGCAAGACTTCAAACTGACAGCCTCAACTTCCTTATCTTAACAACAAAGAAAGATAACAGTCATCCTGTTTATATTACAGAACTTTTATGAGGAACACATACCATAGATAAAAGTGCTTTTTAAAATCATGACTTCTCAAAGTTTATCTTGTTCTCTTCCTTTATAAAACAACGCTTTTTCCTAATCTTACTTCCCTTCCATGCTGTAACAGTATTTACTTACTGCTACTCTCCCCGTTCTTTCAGTTCAACCACCTTCTACAACTCCCTCGCCCCACACAAGCAGATCCAGGTTCTGGTTTGCAATGCTCCCGTTTCTCTCCTAGCTTCCACTTGCCTCTCCTTCCCCATCACTTTACCCTAGATGGGACAACATTGCAACTGGTGACTGCATCTCAGCCTTGCCTTCCTCCAGTGCACACTGGAGACTGGTAGTCCGGTCACGTCAGTGAAGCTAGGATAGCTCCCAAGCCTCTCCTAAGTCTCCTAAAAGCTCTGTAATTTCTTCAAAGGAGGCACCCTTCATACACAATAGAAGGCATTCAAGGCCCTCCTTGACAGATCCTCTCACCTTCCTGCCTAGACTTACTGCTCCCTACCCCTCTTCATGTACAAGACATGGCAGGCAAACCTGACTACACATTATCTCACAAATAAATGTCTAATGGTTTTCCACTATCTCCCCTTAGCTAACGCATTCTACCCAGCTGCAAAGCTCCCAATTCCCTGTCACATATTCCAACCTTCCAAATCCTTTACAACTCTATCTGCCTACATCATGGAACCTGGCCTGGACCCTGTCCAAATAGATTCATTCTCTCTCAATTCAACATTAAACATTTCAACAATAAACTGTGGGTCTAATGTCATTTATCATATTTTACCTTTCTTTAAATAGTTAATTATATAAAATTATGCAAATCACCCCCCTTCTAAGAACCTAGAGGAGACCACAGCAGAGAGAACTTTCCCACAGCTCCTGATGCATTCAGCATGGTGCTCCTCCCACAAATGTCACTTATAACTCAGCCACTGACAAATCTCTCTAGCTGAGAAAGAGTATGATGCTTCTCAGACAATAAAGTATACAAAAACCACACTTATTCAGAGAAATAATTCTCTATCAATTAGCAGGACATCACAAAAAGAAGGCACTTATTATTTAACACACAAATTCAGGAAAAGATTTCTGTGTACTAGATATAATCTCTCAAAAACTGATTCCTAACACTGAGAAGTTTAGCCCAAAGCTTGTTTATGAAACTGGTCACAAGGAATGTTCTGAAAATCTGATTTTCTATGACCACAGAAAGTCAATCTCAAACTCATTTTACCAAGTGCAAAAAAATCCTGTGACACAAGGTCTAGAGAGAATTTTCAGAAATAAGACCAGAGTTGCACTATCATCCCACCTTACACACACAGGAAGGCAAAATACCACAAAAGGCATTAGGTAAACACTTGAAAAGCTCTGGGAAGTTCACATCTCACTCATTTATAAACTGAGAGAAAAAACCTAGGCTGAACAGATACAAGTAAGCTTCCCAGTAAGGGGACCACATCTCACTCTTCTGAGAATTCAGTGTTCAGAACAGCCCCTGGTAATAGCAAGTGCTCAGTAAAAGACCTCTGAACTAAAAACGGGTTAAATGTTTCTAATGGTACACTGAAGGACTTTTCCCTCCTCCTGGAAGATCACCCTAATATTCCCATGACAGTGAAAGTGTTAGTCGCTCAATCGTGTCTGACTCTTTGCAGCCCTCCATGGACTGTAGCCATGGAATTCTCCAGACAAGAAAACTGAAGTGGGTAGCCATTCCTTTCTCCAGGGGATCTTCCTGGCCCAGGGAGCAAACCTAGGTTTCCTGTATTGCAAGCAGATTCTTTACTGTCTGAGCCACCAGGGAAGCCCAAATACTCCCATAACTGACAACAATTTTAAAAATGTGACTCTCTAGCCATCTTATACATTTTTCATAACCATTTTAGATATGCTACCATTTACCATAAAATTCACCTTTTCAGAGTGTATAATTAGTGGTTTTTAGTATTTCAGAGTTGTACAGCCATCACTTCTATCTAATTTTATATTTCCATCACCTCCAAAAAACCTATATCCGTTTAGTAGTCATTCACCATTCCCCAACCCCATCTCTTCAGCTCCTGGCAACCGTTACTTATTATTCCCTTATTTTTACTGCGGTAAAATACATAACAAAATTTACTATTTTAATGATCTGAAAGTGTATAATTTAGTGGCATTAAACACATTCACACTGTTGTACAATCATCACAATCACCCATCTCAGAACTTTTTCATCATCCCAAACTGAAGTTCTGCATCCATTAAACACTAAATCCCATTCTCTCTGCTCCTCAGCCCCTGCTAACCACTAGTCTACCTCTGTCTTTACAAATCTAACTTAGATATATATCCACTAAACACTAAATCCCCATTCCCTCCTCTCCTCAGCCCCTAAGGATAACTTAGATATAACCTCGTATCAGTGCAATCACACACTGAAGGACTTTTAAAAGAGGACTGGGCTCCACTGATAGCTGGCAACCACAGTTACTCTATAAGGCTATAAAGAACAATGAACTCTAATAAGGCTGTCAATGTCAACCCCCATGAGACTTCGAAATAATAACACAGTTCATATGTAATTACCAGTATAGTCATCAAAGTTGACTCTTCCTCTCATTGTGTTCACAACTGACTCTGGCTGTTCAAAAATTTCCTTCTGCATAAAGGAACTGAAGTTGCCTAAAGTAATATAAATTGTATCATTAAAACAAAAATTAACAAGCCAAAGGATAGGAAATTTGTATTCAACTAAAAGTCTATCTCATTCAATATAACCTTAGAAAATGAAATTAAACAAAAGGTCACACGGTAGAGAACAATATTCATTTATGACACTTTACCCTATGGGGAGAAAAATAAGCAAATATGAAGAAAAAATGCTCTTATTAACTTTATACCTAAAATATGCAATTACAGCAAAACAGGGGAGTGGGACAAGCTTAAGGTTTAGAGTCAGATCTAGATTCAAATAATGATTCTATTGTTATTATCTAAGAGGCTCTGGGAAACTCCTTAACCAGTTAAATCTATTCTAGCAGCTACTTCATAGTGTGTAGTGTCGGTTAATATAGTAAAGACTTGACATATATAGCCATTATGCAATAAACTCTAGCTTATTTTTAACTACAACCCCATCAGAAAGGACTATAAAAACCACTATCACCATAATCACAATAGTTAATAGTAACAAACATTATGTAGAGTTCACTAAGCATGTCAGGCACTGTGGTCAGGGTTAATCCCCAAAACAACCTCAGTGAGGAAAGTCCTATGATCTCCACTTATATGAGAAAACTGAAGCACAAAGAGAAGAGAGGAATAAATAAGAGAACACAAACTATACTTATAAAGCATCTTAAAAATATCAGTCCAGTCCAGTCACTCAGTCGTGTCTGATCTTTGTGACCCCATGGACTGTAACACGCCAGGCTTCCCTGTACTATTTAAATGATTGATTTTTTTAATGTGAGAAACAACAAACCATGAGGTAGTTCGTAACAGAATATGGTCAAATGAGCAGATACTTTCTCCAAAGAATCACCCCCCTTTCTGGTGTGAACCCTTCACTATCCTGTGTTATCAGATTCCTACACCAGGACAGGAAGGAGGATGTATCCTTTCCATCGAGGACACTGAGCTATAACAGGACAAAAACGTTCACCCTTCATGATCTGCTGGAGTTCCATCTGGAGGGTCTGCACAGCTCGTCCAGGGTGATCTCCCGCAGTACGTTTAATTCGATGGATAGAAAGACGGCCATCTACCACTGCGGCGACATCGTCATCCTCAAGAAAGATGACGCGATTGGTGTGTTCAATGACAGCACTACAAAATGTTCCAGGAGACAGAACAATCAATAAATAATCTAGGATGATTATCATAAATATAACTATCATTAGAACAAAAGGACCAAGTTTAAATACAAAGTTGCATCTGGCAGTATCTCTGATACATTTCTGGTTATCAGTGCTATTCCTTACAGAGAAGTGAAGGGGGGGGGGGGTGTCAATGCAGACAATGAAAAAAAAACTCGGTCTAACAACCAAAGCCAAATTTGATAAGATCAGATCAGAAGGCATGGTTATTTCTTTCTCATCCTACCCATCACCAAGTCATCCAATTTTAACTCCTAAATATTTCCCAGAGTTTCTCTGTGTCCACTACCACAAACCAGTTCAAGCTACCACCAGCCCTCACAGGACTACTGCAGCAACCTCCTAGCTTCCACCCCTGTTCCCTCTAACCTCCCTCCATCCACTCTCTACTTCTGCCAAAACATGTATCAAAAGTCAATTCTAATCAAGATTTCTCCCTCACCCAATAAACCAGCTGACACCTTCCCTTTAGTTCTCAGGAAAATAGCAAAATGTCTTTACCACAACCAATACCTCTTTCTCTGGCCGCATCTCCCACCAAACTTCCTCTCTACTCTAGACACACTCAACACCCGTTCTAGCTCTCACAGGCTGATCCATCTGCAGAGAATGAATGTTCTTCCCCTCCACCTCTTCACTGAGTTAACTCCTAGTATCTCCTTAAGTCTCACTTCAAACAACACTCTCTTAAAGAAAAGTACCAGTAGGAAAGTTAAATCACTCTATCACAAGCATTCTGTAGCTCTTGTCACAACTGGAATTCTATACTTGGTGACTACTGACTAAAATCTGTCTTCCCCCATTAAGGAAGAGATCCTTAAGGGCAAGTAATATTTTTATTTTTACTCACTGTTGTCTCCTGAGCCCAGTACATTACTTTGCTGGAGTGTTCAATATGAATGTATGAGTGAAAGAAAAAATGTTGAAATGCTCTCATAACTTCCAGCTTACTTAAGCCAAAACTGTCAACTCTGTAACAAGCCTACTTAATGATAGCAATGACCCATCTCAGCACTGACTACATACCCTACACATCTGTACAACTCAGAAAATAGTGAAGCTTGCTTTCCCACTGAGATAATACACCCTTTGCAGTCCTAACCTGCATGAATATTCATTTTTAGATCCCCTTACTTTCAGACACAATGAATGACTCAAACACCTGCTGGCAATTTGGGTGATTCCATTTTATACTCATTACTATTTAAATTTCATTTATAAATGCCTCCAAGCATCCTACTGCATTTTCTCTCAAAATGTCTCAGTCTAGTACTATTTCCTATATAAGTGATCTTGCTGCCAGTTATTTTTCAATCAAAAAGATGTGTCCACACTGGATTACAACTACAATCTAGGTAAGCAATTATGCTATCATTGGTATGATGCTAAGCCATTCTACTCTCCAACCTAAAAATATCTCCTCCCAGGGAAGTTTGGGAGAGGATTGATACATATGTGACTGAGTTCCTTCACTATTCACCTGCAACTATCACAAAATTGCTAATCGGCTATACCATAATACAAAATAAAAAGTAAAAAAAAAAAAAGGTAAAAATAAATAAATAAAATCTCTCCTCCCTATAAAACCTGGGTTATGGCTCTAAAAGAAGAGACCAAAAAATACACAAACTCAAACTAAATATATAAGAACGAGTCTCAATGACCATTATCTCTTCTTTGTAGATGGACCTACATACTCTAAATTGAGAGAAAAGACATTCTAGGACCCCAGAATGGTCACCTTCACAACCTTAATTAACAAAGTTCTCCTATACAGCATGACTAGATTTATACAAAATGACTTTTTGGTTTCCTGCAGCCTAAGAAGCTTTACTACAAATTCTCTCTGTATCAACCAATGATGCTCACCTTGCATCAGAAGCAAAGTAATATTCCACTGCTTTTTCTTCAACAGGGAAAAGGCAAGTTGTGCTGTCCACACGGGAGAGATTGCAGCTTCCTTTCTTATCTTTGCCTAGAGCATGGAGTTAAAGGAATCAGCAAACACACAGAAAACCATGGCTGATTTATAAATATACAAAACTTTCTACAAAATTAACAAGAAAAACATAGCAATGCAAAATAATTCCAGCAACGTTTCAAATGCCAGGTAGATCACCCTATTTCCATGCAATAAGCCAACAAGAACAAAGAGCATAGAGTGAAAGAGCAACCATCAGACAGCGTGGCATATACAATGCTATGTTATGCATTTTTTAATGTAATATTTCTTTTCCAAGTAAAAGGCAAATGATGTCACTAACTTTTTAAATGTATGTATAGCCTAATTTTAAATTTAAACAAAACTTAATGGAATTAATACATAAAAATTTGTGCACTTAAATATTAAAATTACATTAAAAATATGAAAATTATGCAATGAAAAATAAAATGAAGGCTAGTGTCATACTTTTATTACCTCCAAATAAAACTTCTCTAGATTTTAAAGGTAAGTAACAAATCAAAGTTCAGGCTATACTAATTCTGATTTAAAAACAAAACAATGATACTAACTATGGTATACCATACAAGGCAGCTACTGCTAAGGACCAGAACTATAAACCCAGAACCTCTACTTTCTTAAAAATGGATTTTCTTACATTTCTTTTAAGTCAGGATAAAGTGTACTCCTTTTGTAATGGTAACATCTTTTAATTCTAGCACTTTAGAATTCTGGCATCTCTACTTAACTTGTTAAGCTACTGATAAAGAATTTCTTTTTCCTCTTTGACTAAAGTCAAAACTGGAAGGTATAATGAAGTTTGACCAATTAGCCAAATACAGAAAATACTATTAACTTAAGACTATATATATAAATTGTCAGAGACAAAAAAGCACCTTTCTCAAAGATCAGGACACAGTAGGCCTTATAACCAATGGACACAATGGCCCAAGAATACTATAAATACACTTGTAAGAACTCATACTGTGTCCATCCTCTAAAACCAATGTGTACAAAAACTTGGTAGTAACTATTCTTCGTAACATATATCCAAAGTTCTCCACAGTCCACGATTATTTGATGTGATTTAGGCATGAAAACAAAACAGCTCTTCCTATCCATACCCAACAGTAGAAATGACACCATGCTTTTAAAAAATAAGTATAAGAAGACATCCCAGAGAAGACAACACTACAGAAAGATAAAGCAGGTCAGTGTTTGCCAGAGGCTGGATACAGGGTCAAGGGTTGACTACAGAGAGTCAGCTGAAGGAACTTTATAGGGGATGAACTGCTCTTTATCTCGACTGTGGAGGTGGTTATATAACTGACTGTGTTTGACAGAACTCATGAAATTGGACATCAGAAAGAATGAACTCTATTGTATGTGAAAAAGTAAATTAAAAAATAGGCAAAAGGATAGGCTAGCACCTACATTTTTTACATAAAAACAACTAGCTTTGCTTATAAAATGTTCTGCTGGGGTTGAGTTTCACCATATTCTTTCTTCCAATACTGGTTATTTCATTCTTCAAGTAACAAGGCATACTTAATTACAATATATAGAAGAAATAAAGGTATCACTGCCTATTTAAATAAACATTGCTTACATACATCTATACGACTCTTACAATCTGTGAAATGTCTTCTATCTATTGATTATTTCATCTGATTTAAGTGGAAAACAATTATTATCATCCTACTTTATTTGGTCAGTGGTTACACCTGGAGAAAAAGCAATGCCTGAAAGCCACTCCCATGTTTTCCCCTGTATACAGCCTCTTCAACAAGAGGCTGTACTTCAAAAACTTTTTACCTACTAAGAGCTAGAAAAATCATGATTACTATAACACAACCCCTGATCTCAAAAATATGTCTCATTATAAAGTTTTCTTCCAGCCTCTTAAGATCTTAGCCAATATTTTTCTATTGCTTCTAAAAGCAGCCTAAGACAATGTACAATGTTAACATGTAAGTAATAAATATACACAAGCAGAATCATTAAAAGAAACCTGGAACTCTGGATCCAAAATTTATACTGGTAGACTAGCTTTACTTCCAAAAAGAGTTGGAGGGGAAGAGGAAAATAAATTCTAACACCTCAGGATTTGAAGGTTATTTAAGGAAATAACTGTCTGCTCTAGATAAAACAGTGAAAGCAGCCACTGTCTAAGGATGGATAGGTTTAGAGTACTTTGTTAAGTCTTTTTTAAGAAGCCAAGAATTATGCATCAATAATATGGGTTTCAATCTCCTGAATTTACCACTCCCTGTGTCTTTTACCTGAAAAGTGCTTAGTACAAAGGTAAACTAAAAGAACACATCATTTTTTGATAATTATATCAATAAAATGATCCGGTTTGTATGGCTAAAAAGATAAATTTCAAACAAATTTTTTAAAAATTCCAAATTCAAATAAACCCAATCAAGATGTCGAACGTAAATCGAAAAGTAAAATGTCATGCATAAAACAAAATCCATTTAAACATATTTCAGCTAAATTATTCAAATAACTACCATGGAGATCAATCTATAACAGCCTAACACACAATGCTCTTTTCCTAATCTTAGCATCTTATTTATAATAATATATCCTATATGATTTTAATTTAAAACAAAGAGAAAAAAGTTCAATTTCATCCATTTTCTCAAATCTCAGAGATCTTAAAGAAACAAATTATTAAAAGCAGTTTTCTAAACGGCAAAAGCAGACAGACAAAATATACTCTGCAAATTAGAAAAATAAGGTCAAAATATGTTTCCCCATAAAATAAGCACATTTTTAGAGGCCCAGCACATTCATTCACTCCAAGAACAAAGAATTAGTAAAGAATGAACAAAAGAGGATAAAGGTTCCTCCCCATCCATGCAGAGTGCATTTCCCACCTCTTTCTCCCTGTGATCCCCACCGTGTGAATTTTGATCCAATCTGAGTCCTAGCTAAGGATATACAACAGAAAAAAATTCTACTCGTCAGAGAAATCACAAAAACAAATCCTTTTCATGTCTAGACAGAACTATATATATGAGTGGATCTGATCAAATGGGCATTTCATCAATTTATGGAAAACAAGTCTTTATATCTACTGCACTCAACTTATACATTTTCTCCATGCCATAATATAAGAATAGTTTTTACCTGTTCTGTAGAGAATTGGAATGTGGTCAGTAGACAGTTTATGCTCACTTCGTACACCAATCAACAGCGGGCTTCCTCGTCTATTAGTACAAAATTAAACAGAATTAAACAATTTTTTAAATAATGCAGTAATGATACAAAATGTAAATATGATGAAGGAATGCTATTCAAATAATGCTTAAAGTCTCCCTCTGAGGTCGACTTCAGATATAACAAAAGAATGAGTTTTTTAAAAATATTCAAAGGTCAGCAAACTATGACCCACAGCCAGGTTTGTCTACTTTTACTAGAACATGGCCACGCCCATTCTTCTACTTGTTTCTACGATTGCTTTCACACTACAACAGCGAACTGAGTGGCTGCCACAGAAGCGACATGACATGGCCAAGAAGGCCTAAAATATTTACTATCTGGCCTGTTACAGAAAGGGCTACCCAGGTGGTTCAGTGGGTAAAGAATCTGCCTGCAATGTAGGAGATGCAGGAGAAGCAGGTTCCATCCCTGGGTCGGTAAGATTTCCTGGATGAGGGAACAGCAACCTACTCCAGTATTCCTGCCTGGAGAACTCCACGGACAGAGAATCCTGGGAGGCTACCGTCCACAGGGTCACAAAGAGTTGGACACAACTGAAGCAACTGAGCATGCTTGCATTATTGCAGAAAAGGTTTGCAGACCCTTGTTCTATGATGACACGTTAAAAAGTTTCTCATTTTTAACATTAAATGGAAACCTTCTTTTGATAGATGAACAATATACGAATATTCAGCACTTTAAAGACTCCTCTCTCTTACCAAGTCTTAGGCCTCCACACTGTTCTCAAAAGGACTTAATGCTTAGGCTTGAATATCCCAGCAAAAGCAATAATTGTACAATCATCTAGGACTCTGTCTAGAATATTTAGTTCCAAAAACAATGGATATTGTATAGAATACTCAACCTCCAAATTCACAAAGTAACAATGGTGCCCCACTGCAGACAAAAGGCCAATTACAAATGCCAGAATGGTTCTGCTTTGTTAAGGGATTCCATCACATAGAAGAATAGTAAAACAACAGACAAGAAGACACGTGAAAAAAAAAAATACAGTCGACCTCCATACGCATGGGCTCCACATCTGCAGATTCAACCAACTGTGGATTGAAAATATGCAGGGAAAAAAGAATTCGAGAAAGTTCCAAGAAAGCAAAACTTGAATTTGCCACAAACTGGCAACATTTTCACACATTGATAGTATATACATTGGATTTATAATTATGTACATAAGATTTGCATCCTATTAGGTATGTAAGTAATCTAGAGATGCTTTTAAGTGTACAGGATATGTGTACAGATTATATGCAAATGCCACACCATTTTATACAGAGGACTTGAGCATCCATGGGTTTTGGTATTCACAAGGGTTTTTAGAACCAGTCCCTCATGGATACCAAGGGATGATTCTCACAAATATCTCTAGAAAAGGCAGAGCCATTGTAGTGAAGGATCATTTTATAGTGTAAAGAGAATACACTTATAATTCAAAAGTTTCAAAATACATATAAATATTAGTCATTATTAAATCTATATATACCTTGTGCCAACGGCTTGGCCAGGAAAATGGACACTTTTAAATACAAGTGCAAAAGCACCTTCCTATGGAGGGAAAAAAAAGTACATCAGCAATATGTATTATAATCAACTGTTAAATGAGAAATGCCTAAAATATACTGGCTTCAGCACAGAAATTTTCAGTTCACACACTGCTCTTTTGCACTACTTTATAAATTAGCCTAAACTTCAGGCAGACACTTATTCCAGCTTTGATGTATCCAATATTCACTTTTTAAACAAGCCCACTCTTAAAACAGGATCAACAGATAATAGTTACAAAACAGAGCATTATAAAAGTCACCTTTGTACATGCTACCAACACGTCTCATGTGTCCCATACTATGCATTAGTAAAGGAAGGGCAGAGTCAGAAAAGATACTAAGCTCCATATTCAAAACCCACTCTCTAGCCCAGAAATTTTACATCACTGTTAACTTTCATTCTTTTTGAACTTGATGTGCTGTGTGTGCTGTGCTAAGTCACTTCAGTCATGTCTGACTATTTGCAACCCTGGATATTGAGACATATACACACACAATCATAATTATTAACATGCACACCATACCACCCCCTCAACCCAAACTCCTCAGAGACAGGGTCTAAGGAAACCAAGAATGGATAAAGGAGGAACACAAGGTAGGAGAGGAAAGGAACAGAACAATCATCGTTATACAATGAGTAGAAACAAAAAAAGGCTGGGAAAGCACAACACTCTGCCTTGAGTAAAGGGAAGGAACAGTCTTCTACCTTCCTCATTCCTTTTGCTGCAGACACCAAAAGATTTGGGTGGAGATGGGAGGAAGGGTTGGACCTTTGCAGAGTAGAGCTTTCAAATGGGAAAGCTAGAGTTGTGGGGGTAGAAGGGTGGGATGGAAGTCACTATGTATTTGGACCTTTGTGTATCTTTGATATCTTTAAAGTAGAACAATTGGGATGAAAAAAAAAATACCACTTTTCTCTTGGGCTGGGAAATATTTCTCTGAAAAGGTACAGTGCCAAGTAAAAGTCCCCATAAGGAAAAATTAATTGACTGTACTGGCTCAAAGACATGCAGACATTATCTCAGAATAATAAGTGTGTATTTCACCAAAGCTACCTTTTGCTAAGTTACTGACTGGGAAGAACACTTGAATGAGCAGGAAGTAAGAAAGTGATGAGTCTCCAACTTATGTACTATATACATGCTTGTGTGTGGTACGTATGGGTTTGTGTATGAGTATGCATAGTTTTTCGACAAACTCTTTAGACTATTTTTCATTCCCATGACAATAAATTATGGTGAAAGTAAAATCATTAAAGCAGCAGTCTCAAAATTATTCAAATTGAATACTTTTGCATATATGGAGGAATAAAAGCAAAAAATACTTGAAAAATTAGCTAGTTCCTACTTATCATATTTGAAGTGTTTGTTTATTGAGATTAACATTGGCAATAACTATCTTTAAAACTGTGGTTTAATACCAATTGTTGGATGACTCTCTCCACCAAGGTAGTAAAACTTGTATCTTGACTTTCCCGATTGTCATACATGTACTTAACAAGCTTGGCAATTGTCTCTGTGTCTGTTTCAGACTCAAAGTCATAGCCTTTACTTTCCTATAATTAGAAAGGAAAAAAAATTGACACATTTAAGGAAATATTCATAGTATCTAAATCTTTTCTATGTAATTTTTTCCCCTGACAATCTCANAGTAAAACTTGTATCTTGACTTTCCCGATTGTCATACATGTACTTAACAAGCTTGGCAATTGTCTCTGTGTCTGTTTCAGACTCAAAGTCATAGCCTTTACTTTCCTATAATTAGAAAGGAAAAAAAATTGACACATTTAAGGAAATATTCATAGTATCTAAATCTTTTCTATGTAATTTTTTCCCCTGACAATCTCATTAGCCAACTTCTAGTCTTTTTTTGACCACCAGACATCCAATTATACCTACTGTTCAAAATTAAGGTCACCATCTAATTATGTGGAACCCAAAATATTAAGGTATTCCCTGTGAACAAATATAATATTTATAATTATACAAATCTATATATGCCATATATGAATTAAATAAATTTAAAAATAATTAAAATATAATGAAATATGTAACATTCACAAAACATTAATTTCATTATGAACATAATGATTCTTTCTTTAGTGTTGATATTTCACTATCCAATCCAATGGCCATTAGCTATATGTGGCTGTTTAAATTTACAGTGAAATAAAATTTCAAATTTAGTTCCTCATTCATCCCAGCTCCACAGCCATACATGGACAGTGGCTACCATTCTGGGACAGTATATGCATAGATAAAGTTTCCATCACTGCAGAAAAGTTGAACTGGACAGCTCTGCTCAGTCACTAATGAAGGTCATCAGCATTATCATGACTGTGTAGTGTGTAGCTATTTAGGGCAAAGAGCCTTCATTTAATCTGTCTTAAGTCTTCTGATATTCTAGAAACTTAAAAATGACAAACAAGGTCTCTCACACTGCAAAAGAGACCCTTCCAAATTCCAATTTCATTGACGCTTTTGGGTCATTTATAATAAGCCAAATAATTATTTCCTTTTCATATAAGAAACAAAAAAGTTCCACTGTCAACCAAGAAAAGTCCAATAAATCACCATACCCTGTAACTGTCGTAGGAATTATCTAATCATACCTAGATAGGATTTACTGCATATCCCAAACAACCTAAATGCTCTCATTAGAAATATTCTCAAAGACTGGTGGTCTTTTTAGGTCACTTTACTTACCAGAAACTTTTTCAAGTCCTTGTAGTTGGTGATGATTCCATTGTGAATAACAATAAATTCTAAAAAGAGATAAAATCACTGATGACCAAAAAACTTATAGGTCTAATAAACACAATAAATTGCCATTAATATTAATAATTTTTTCTCATGTCAAAAAATTTGTAACATACTGTACTTCCAGGTGTAATCAAGTATTATCCAGTTTTCATCATCAGACTACCTTCGGGTAGATCAGCAGCATAGTCCATGTGTAAAAGCACACAGTGCTTAGAAGCGGGTATAGCAGATTAATAGGATAAACTGGAGTTTAGGGGCATCAACTTCAGCTATGGCTAAACTACCAGCCCAATGTCATCATGCAAAAGCAGCATGTTCCCTGGGCCAGTTTCTTCCATTTGCAAAATGAAAGGGTTGAACTAACTATATTCTCACTTCTTTGTTCATTCATTCTTATGCATAAAACAACCCAAAGTTTAAAGAGAAAGGCTTATCCAGCTTACACTAAATGAGCTTAAAACTAAAGTTATAGAACCTAGCAAGAAAAAAAGTTATTCAGTTCTACAGTTTATTTGAGGTCCAAAAAATTCCAAGATCAAATGCAGCTGATAGTGGGATCATTTTTATTCATATTTTTGATTAAATAACTTTCAAAAATGTTAAAAATGTGATATCAAGAGTTGACAACATTATTTTTAGCCACTTAAGAGTGTATGTAAAGACTACTATTGTGGATTTATTATTCAAAGTTCATGTAATGCGGAGCCGGCTCACTTGAGCGCGGCCGAGAGGAACCACCCCGCGTCCAAGAGACAGCGGCAGAGAGTCTCGGGCTGTGACGGCGCAGGAATGGCTGAGAGGAGATACCCCACTTCCGAGGTCAGGGGCAGCGGACGAGAGTGCCAGGATGCAACGGCGCGGGAGCAGNTCATTGACTTTTTCTCACCAGATTTTAGCTCATTTTTCTTTACTGATGTATACCTCTTGCATAGCATTGCACACAAAACATAGAATGTACTCAATAAAAGTGTTAAATTAAAAAAAATAAAAAAAAAAAAAACAAAGTTCATGTAAGTCAGGAGAAATTACTACTAAATTCACTTTTATATCCAATTTGATAACTATCAAAATATATTTAAAGATCTAATATTCTGGTCTTACATTAAGTAAGCTTGAACTGAATGCACTACAAACCAAACGATAAAATAAACATGGCACTAGATTAAGATACCATAAAACACTATAAAAACTTTTTAAAAATTTTAATGCTAGAACACAGAGAATCATAAATAGCTGATATAAATCCCAAAGTTGCACCAAATTCTCAAAATATTATTATGGATATACATTTTCAGGAATCTTTTATAAAGATTGTCAGTGTTAAAAATTTCAATAGTTAGCTTTCTAATCCAATCCAGTAGTTTTGTGAAGTATGAAAAACCTAAAAAAGGTGGCTTCTGAATTAAATTACAAAATCTTACCTCAAAGGGATATATACACACACATACATATGCATATTTATACATATAGATATGTATGTATTCACTTATTTTTAAAAACCATGGAAGAAGAAAAACTAAAAATTATAAATGCTTATATACATGAAGAGATGAAGTAAGGAAGAGGAAATAAGGTAGAAGCTAGACTTATTTTAGTATGTCTTTTTTATAGGTGTGACCTCAGAGAACTATGCAAACATTTTAAATAAAAACAGTTTAAGAAAATGAATCCCTAAAATTCAAAATAAAACACATTAACAGAATGCTGCACCCAGTTAACAGCACAACCACATACAGAAGGATTAGTCCAAGTGACTCCAAAATACAGTAATTTGATTATACATCCCTAGAGATATCCCTTAAGTACAAAAGAAATTAACAAAAAACAATAAATATACTGTTGTGGCAATGTTGGCATTATGATTCTGTTGTACATGTATCATTTGATAGATCATACAAGTATGTTGCTGGCGTTAAGAACTAAGTTTTTAAGTGTTATTGACAGAAAACATATAAATCAATGAGATAAAATAAAAACTGTATAGCCCTGGACTTGAATTGGAAGTATTAGTGTAAAATTATCTGTATTTTCTCTTTAAATTCATGCATGAACACATGGACAGACACACACACGTGTGTGTGTGTGTGTGTGTCTCTTAGCTCTGCCCACTGAAAAGGCCTAGGTGCAATAAGCACTTCCCTGGTTTATAGTTTGTTTTTTTTTTTTTGAGCACAAATATATAAGAACACAGTGTTAGTAGCTTGAACTAACAGAAGTTTTTAAAGGTGCCCAATTACTATCAAGAAGCCTCATAACAGAAATGTATCTCAGGCTTCCAAGACTGCAGAAAATAAGCAGGATGGGATGGAGATAATTTCTTGTGTTTAACAGAAAATTCGGGTACAAAAAAGATTTTCACAACCAAGATAATCACAATGGTGTGATCACTTACCTAGAGCCAGACATCCTAGAACGTGAAGTCAAGTGGGCTTTAGGAAGCATCATTATGAACAAAGCTAGTGGAGGTGATGGAATTTCAGTTGAGCTATTTCAAATCCTGAAAGATGATGCTGTGAAAGTGCTGCACTCAATATGCCAGCAAATTTGGAAACCTCAGCAGTGGCCACAGGACTGGAAAAGGTCAGTTTTCATTCCAACCCAAAGAAAGGCAATGTCAAAGAATCCTCAAACTACCGCACAATTGCACTCAATTACACACTAGTAAAGTAGTGCTCAAAATTCTCAAATCAGGCTTCAGCAATACATGAACCGTGAACTTCCAAATGTTCAAGCTGGTTTTAGAAAAGGCAGAGGAACCAGAGATCAAATTGCCAACATCTGCTGGATCACGGAAAAAGGAAGAGAGTTCCATGCTCCTCAGATCTGCTGTGTATGTGGTGCAGATTCACAGTGGAGAGGAGGGAGAGTGACAGGAGGACTCAGGCAGACTCTATGGCACTTTCCTCTACACACAAGGGCAGGTTGTCCCCTCAGCCCTCTCCTGAGCAGGTAACTCGACCCATCCTGGCTTCTCAGACAGTTTGTCACTGAGGAAGAATACTCACAGATGCCTTAATTTATTTAAGCTTGGGTGGTTCTCTGATATGACTAAATGACACGAGAACAATCCATCTCTAAATAAACACTTTCTTCTAGAGATGACTGCTCATGTTTCTATGCTGCATCCACTTTTCCAGGATCAGTGGTAGAATGTGGCCCTCTACTTCCTGCTGGGGCTTACTTGAAGCAGAAAGCAAATCCTTTTCCAATAATTTCACAGTACTCGTGATTTCAGACATCAGTTCAGACAGCTTACACTCTGTCAGCCTTCACCAATACCTTAATTCATTTTTAGATTTTGTTGTTGTTTTTAATTTTCTGGCTGAGCTGGGTTTTCATTGTTGCTCAGGCTTTTCTGTAGTTGCAGCGAGAGGGGGGCTACTCTCTGGTTGTGGTGCAGAGGGTTCTCCTTGCAGCATCTTCTCTTACTGTGGAGCATGAGCCCTAGAGCACACAGGCTCAGCAGTTGTGGCGCACAGGCTTAGCTGCCCTGCAACATGTGGGATCTTCCCAGACTAGGGATTAAACCTGTTACACCTGCACTGCAATTCTTAACTACTGGACTACCAGGGAGGCTCATGCCTTAATTCTTGACACTACAAGGTGGAACTATCAATGACATCACATAAGCTACTATTTGTAAGACAAAAATTCATTACACATTTCTCGAATGTCAGAACTGAGTAGTGTGATGTAGGCAGGCTCTGGAGGAATAATGGTAATTCTAGAGGAATAATGGTAATAAGTTATCTGGGTATCCAAGTGTCTGAAACACCTCTCTGGAAATACAACTATATGATAAAGAGAGAAGACAGTTATCAGGGAGGGTGCTTATTACATAGTTTAATCTGGATTGATTATTCTCCTACTGCAGAGGAAAGAGTATTTTCAACATAACATCTGCATACTAAGAGGTAGTATAGCAATTCATCTCAGTGCAAAACTAAATCAAGCTTTCTATATTCTGGGAAAAAACTTAGATTTTTTTTTTTTTTAGAAACTAGATACTCTTTTCTATCTAGTTTGCTGTGCTGTGCTTAAGTCACTTCAGTCATGTCTGATTCTTTGTGACCCCAAGGACTGTGGCCCACCAGGCTCCTCTGTCCATGGAATTCTTCAGGCAAGAATACTAGAGTGGGTTGCCATGCCCTCCTCCAGGGGATCTTCCCCATCCAGGGATCTAACCCATGTGTCTTACATCTATCTGCACTGGCAGGTGGGTTCCTTACCACTAGCGCCACCTGGGAAGCACTCTCTTTTCTAGTAAACTGAATTTTAAAAATTGAAGCTCTCACACTTTTTAAAGGCCTTTTTTACATAAAGTAGAATTTCTAACCTACAGGTCTATATAGAAACCAATCTGAACTGGACAAACTATGGATTCCACATGCAGATGAGATTTCCTCCTATGGTTACCCTGATAACCACACTCAAAAGCATCCTATAAAAAACTGCTTCAAAATCTTTCTGAAATCATAATAGTGCAGCAAAACCACAAGTAAACAACTGCCTGCTACTGCTGCTGCTAAGTCACTTCAGTCGTGTCCGACTCTGTGCAACCCCATAGAAAGCAGCAGGGACTGGGGATTCTCCAGGCAAGAACACTGGAGTGAGTTGCCATTTCCTTCTCGAATGCATGAAAGCGAAAAGTGAAAGTGACATCGCTCAGTCGTGTCCGATTCTTAGTGACCCCTATTAACCTGTTATTTCAAATACTGATTGAAAACCCAACAAGCATTTTTTTGTGCAACTTTTTAAAACACTATAAGGTGAAATATCAAACATGCACAGAACTGTTCCTTTACAGAAGGCAAGAAACTGCCAGCACATCACATGGGAAGCCATTCTCAGTGCTGTTGGCTATGAAAGTGGGCCTCCTCCAGGGTCTGGCAGATGTGGAAGTAAGGGGAAATAAGGGCCTTGGCACAGCATGACTGCTTGTACAGGCTGGCGATGCTGTGGGCTGGACTGGCGGCGAGGTGGTTTAAGCTGCTTTCCAGCCCACTGGCCCTGTCTAGGTTACTGATGCTGTTGCTATTGCTGCTCCCACCACTAACACTGCTGGAAGACTATGTGTCCCAGGAGTAATGAAAGACAGGGTTTCTACTACTCCTTTGGTGGTCTTCTTCAATGCTTTCCTTCTCCTTTTCCTGCAGCAAAGGTACTCACCCACCGCAGCTGGCAGAGGGGAGTAACAAGGCCCCAGGAGAAGAGCAGACAGACAGTGCTGTGTTCAGTGGTTGCCACGCCCGCTCCCTCAGGCCGCAGCTCTCATTGTATGCCAGTACCCCTCTCACTGTAAGTGGTACCCTTACTTGAGCATCTGCTCCACATCTACCACCACACCCACTGTGATACCCAGGCTTAGAGTCTTTATTATTTCCACTGAAAGGAACTAGGGTTCCTTAGAGAACTGGCTGATTTCAAGTTTGGGGCAGGATTAGAAAAACCTGCACTATCTTCAACTACCAAAATAACAAAGACTACTGGACCTACCTGGATCACATCAAAAGTACTCAGAAGTCAACCTGAAGAAGCTCCCAGTGACTAAAGATGTTAAATTTTGTGCATCAATATAGATAACTACTTCAGTGTTTTGAAACAAAACATTTTAAATCCATGAATTTATAATAACAATGAAAAACTCTGTTCATCTTGGACCATTAGAATCACTTCATTTGAAAATTGTAAATAAAAGGGGAAAAAGTAAACATTTATCCTGCCTTTCCTAGACAATCTGTACATCTGGGCAATCAATCTGTTAACATGGAGAAGCTTCTCTTTATCAAAGTATTTAGACATAGAGAATCATGAATCATGTGAAATGACACCACAGGATGCATGCCATTAGCAAGATTTAGACTGTAGGAAACTCAAAAGTACAAATAACAGAGTAAACTGCAAGGAAGAAAGGAGAGAAAAGGAGAAGTTCCTTAGGAGACAAATCAATCTGCTAGGTCCTTACTTTTTAGAAGCACACATTTACATAATTACAGATTAATTGCTACAATATCCAGTTATCTGTGATATATGTATCAACGTGATACCTACTGGCATCCAAAATACAAACATTCCCAAGTGTGTACAATCTGTCCATACCATTATTTTTATCAGACCGCTGGGGATGGCTATTGACAGGATTCGGTTCACCATGCGTTGCCCAACGGGTATGAGCTATTCCAAGGTGTACATCAAATTCTATATCCAAATCCATATCTTGTTGTTCTGAAGAAGATAAAAAATTCCAATATTAAATCAAAGTGTAGGGATAATGCTATAAGCTGTACCTAAATTATTATAGTCTTACACCTGGAATATACAATTATTAAAACTGAAGATCAGGCTTATTCAAACAGTAATTAAAAGACTTAGAGGAGTTAATGCAGCTGAAATATTTAGGGTAAATGGTTCCAATAATGACCCCAAAAATGTGTACAAAGAGATAAAGCAAATATGACAAAATGTTGAAAACTGGTAATAACAGATGAAGTATATAGATGACTAATGTACTATTCTTTCAATTTTTCTACAAATTTGAAAATTTTCAAACTTATGGTCAAAGAGAGGCCTAGAACAATGACTGGTATATAACAGGTACTCAATAGATATTCATTCTGTTACTGAATCCTCACAATACAATTACATACTATTAGGTATAACTGTCCCCATTTTATAGATGAAGAAACAGGCTAACAAGGTCACAAAACCCACCCTAGGTCATGGTTATAGGAAGCAGACATAGAATTTGAAGCCAAGACTGGCTGCTTCCAGAGCCTAAGATTAAAACCACAGTGTAGCAAGCAGCTGCGACGGCCAGGTGGGCCGGCGCACTCAGCGCAGCTGAGAGGAGCTACCTCACGTCGAAGGACAGAGACAGTGGGTGAGAGTCCTGGGCTATGACAGTGCAGGAACAGCTGAGAGGAGCCACCCCACTTCCGAGGTCAGGGGCAGCGGCCGAGAATGCCAGGCTGCGACGGCACAGGAACCAGCTGAGAGGAGCCACCCCGCGTCCGAGGTCAGGGTCGGGGGCCGGGAAGAGCCACCCCGCATCCGAGGTCAGGGGCAAAGGCCGGGAGGAGCCACCCCGCATCCGAAGCCAGGGTTGGGGGCAGGAGGAGCCACCCTACGTCTGAGGCCAGGGTCGGGGGCTGGGAAGAGCCACTGATTGATTAACATTCAGCACGGGTGGCTGCGACGACCAGTGCACTCAGCGCGGCCGAGGGAAGTTACCCCATGTCCAAGGTCAGGGGCAGCAGCCGAGAGTGCCGGGCTGCAATGGCACAGGAACAGCTGGGAGGAGCCACCCTGCGACCGAGGTCAGGGTCGGGGACCGGGAAGATCAACCCGTGTCCAAGGAGCAGTGGCTGCGCTAATGCGGGAGGGCCTGGAGGAGCTGTCCCATGTNGAGAGGGTGGGAAGATTTGGGAGAATGGCACTGAAACATGTATACTATCATGTAAGAAAAAAATAAAATTAAAAAAAAAAACCCACAGTGTACACTCTGCTGTACTATTACAACATTTGACATGTTGTCAACCTGGCTTCTACCAGAATTTAAGTTCTATAAAAAAGAGGAGCTTGTCTTATTATCTTTGAATCCTAAGCACTAAGCTATATAGAGCAGACACTCAAATTTTTGTTGGCTAGCTCAATCAATCAATGGAGAAAAATCATCAATGTCTTTTCTGATTTAATGGTGTTCTAAGTAATTAAGGCAACCTGATAAATAACCTCCAGAAAAGTAAGGATCACCATTTATTACTACTTAACAGGCCAATACAAGCAATAAAAGCACGTAACTAGCTTTTTTGGATTAAGGTTAACTGTAATTGAAAGCAGTATGTCCCCCCCACATACTGGCAAGAGAAAGTACATCAGAGAAAGTAACAGGAGTCTATAAAACGCACCCATTTCAAATTCAAGGTAATTACCATATCTAGTACACTGCTGCCAAAGGAACTTTATTTAAGGTCTAATAAGAAAAAATCATTGCTACAACAATACACAAGTTCCCCACAAGTAGTATTTCAGGTTTTATAGATTAATCATGGCTCCAATTCTGACTGTTTCTATTCACTGTACTCCACTCTAAAGCCATGTACCCATGTTCCTTATTTATTAAACTGAGAGCTCATTCAATCCCCCAACAGTTCATGACATCTTTTATACTCTCCTTAAGACTCAGTTTATGTAGTCCCTCAATCTCTACCTTACTCAGCTTTCTTTCACCACATAACTGTTTAAATCAGCTTTTCTTTTGCCCTTAACCCCTATGAAGGCTAACTCCCTACCTGTGCCCACCTTTCTGAGCTGGAATGCCTCAATCACTTCCTTTCTTGCATCTTCTCTCTTCCCCCTACATTCACTCCCAAGGCTCTTTATCCTCTATGTACCTTTTCTCAGATGTCATCTTTCTTTTTTTTAACAGTCCAAATATATTTAATTTTCTGGTAATAACGATATATCTAAATACCTATACCCAGAGAACAAATGTCAACATATTAATATAATCATTTATGTTTTACAGCTTTAAGATATAAAATACTAAAAAAATCTTTAGTTGTCATAATCTAGGATAGCAATCCTCTTCTGCCTTTCCTCTGCTCCCAAACCTCACTGGCTTTATTACTGACACCATCTAAAGTCATTACCTGCTCCTCTGAGCTTCAATTTCCTCATCTGCAAATGAGGAAGATAATTTTACCTACTCCACAGTTACAATGAGGACTATACAGAAGGCATTCAGTCAAGCGTCTGGGACACAGAAAGCAACAAATGTCAGCAAGTACTATCAAAGTTAGAAGCTACCAATAACCAGTCTACTGACCTTTTTTGAGATGTCTTCCTTCCCTTTTGTCTTAAGAGGTTAAACACTAACACTTGCTGGCAATAACAAAATAAACACCACAAATATCCAAACAACACACTCCAAATTAACAAATGTTCATTTCTAGCCATTTATGCTTTAAATCTATTTAAGTCCTGAAATGTTAAAAAAAAAAAAAAAAAAAAAGCAATTGGTGCTTCCTTCCTTTCCTCCCCAAAGGAGTCACAAGAGCTTTCCCACCTATGCCTTCAAACTTCTATTGTGCTAATACAGCTATAAATTATAGTGTTCTTTTTTTAATAGCACAATACTGTACATACCCTTCCACAGGTTTTGTGTGTTTTTTTTTCACTTCAATATTAGGTTCTCAGAAAGCAGAGCCAGATCTGGTACACATCTTCCAAAAGCTAAATATGGTAATTCACTGTCACATACAACTTATTCTCCCATTCCCTTGCTGAAAGACATTGAAGTTGCTTCTAAACTTTGCTGCAATGCCATCTTATTGTCACGTCTCCTTGTCACAGTGTTTCTTTCGAGTACATGCCCACGAGTGGAAGTGCCTGGCCATAAGGGATAAGCATCTCCCATTTAGACAGTGCCAGACTGCCCTCCCAAGAGACTCATCAGGTACAAATTCACCAGCTCTGTCTGCAAGTGACCATTCCAGAAAAGGGATCACTTTCCTGCAGCAGGGAACATGTTTTAATATGATGACATTCAGAGATGGTGATTCTGGTCACTATCTTCCTTTCCAGCCTCCCATACACACGGACCAACAATGCAGCTTTAAAAGTATATACCATTCCATCAAACTTGCCTTCCCTATTCTTACTCTAACCCAAGCTAATCTACTCAGAAGGTCCTCCCTTCTCACCTTCACTGCCCAAATATAACTAGGAGCCAATCCTTACATATACTTAGCCTCCCCAACTTGTGAGATCTAGCTCTCCTCTGAATCTTAAACTAATCCGTTTGTTCTCTCCTATAAAACCAACCATATTCAACCTGGTAAACAGGATGCAGTACACACAGTAGACCAAATATTTATAACCAAGTTTTTGAAGTGCAGCTGTTTGGGTATCTACTTTATTCCAAGCTAATCTTATCCACAACAGATTCAAAATAAATACTGTCATAATTTGTTGAACAAGTACAGTTGACACTTGAACAACACAGGGGGTTAGGGGTGCTGACTCACTGAGCAGTCAAAAACCTACATGTAACTTATAGCCAGCTTCTGGATCCAAGGCTCCACTTCCACATATTTAATCAACCATGGATGGTGTAGCACTGTAGTATTTACCACTGGGAAAAAAACCTCCATATAAATGAACCTGCACAGTTCACACCCATGCTGTTCAAGCACCAATTGCACCATGAAGCTGAATGTCTGGCTTATGCAAAAATTAAAGATGACTAAACCCACTGTTCTTCTCTTTCACCTGTACCCCTTTACAGTGATTAATGATGGCATCCATTTGAGCAGGTATATAATAAACAACCTACTGTTTTCTGTGTTTTGTGGAGGATTTTATACATTTTTTCAATCAATTTACTTCAAACTATTTGCTTTGTTTTCAAGTTTTCTGTGAAAAATAAAAAGTATAAACATAAAGTAATGAATAAATACTGTAAAGTATACCTTGTATGATGGAACACATATCTCTGGCAACTACTTTATGCTCCGGGAGTAAGAAAATCACGAGGTAAAAATATGATTGTTATCTGATTGTATCAGACCTCCTAAAAGGTGCAACATCCAGACTGATGATATATCCAAACTCAGCATTTTAGTCCAAAGTGAAGACAACCACCAAGTGAAGTCATATGAATAAGGGTATCACTAAAAATACTTTTTGTCTTATGAAAGGCCCTTCCTCAGGAATGATGGCTAATTCCCTCCCCAGTTAATACCATTTCTGAAACAAAGGTACATTAAAAGCAGTACAAACAGTATCAAAACTACTTTTCTTCCTTCCCTTCAACTTTAAGAATCACTATTCTTAAAATGGGCCCCGAAATATAAGAGGAAAAATAATTAAGGAAGGGAGAAGGAAGAAAAGAGGAGGGGGGACAAAAAACAAACTAGTACATTACTGTGAACTTCTTCATCCAGTGCCTTAACTTTTCCTTTCTTCTTAATGAGCTGGATTTTGCAGGCATTGGCTTCCCAATCTTTATCATTGCCTCCGTCAATTCCCACACCTAAATCATCCAGAAGTAGAAAAGCAAGATTTAGAAACTGGCTACGGCTTAGAAACTATGACCGTAAGGCAGAACTTATAAATGAAAAATATGTTTTTTTCCAGCTAACTAATTCATTCACTTATCAATTCAAAATTTACTGAAAACCCACTATATGTCAAGAACCATGATAGCCACTAGAGACAAAAATGAAGAAAATTCAGTTCCTGTTCTCAAATTTCTCAATAGTCTATTGAGAATACAGACAAGGAAAAAATACCATACAGTGTGATTTTAATATAATAAAAGTTATGTGGCTATAATAAAAGTACTACAGGTTGCAACTGCAGCACAATGGAGATTCACAGAAGACGGGCACCACCTCAGAAGCAGGGTAAGGAAGGGATGTCAGGACACACAGCTCTCAAGATTGTACTAAAGTCCTACAGAAGTTGAAAAAGTTACTCTAGAGGTACTGGAAAACCACTGAGCTGTTCCAAGCAGAGAAATGACACAGCAAACAAGTTTAGAAAACTCTCTTTGAAAACTGCAAAAACTGGAGGAGAGAAACAGGGAAGAAACCTGCTGTCAGAAGTTACAGCTACAGCAAAGCAAAAATGAGGAAGGCCTGAGCTACACAATGGTCATGAAGTGATGGGTGTAATGAAAAGCAGGACTGCCTGAAGGTAACGAGAGAAAGCACCTCCCAGGCTCAAAGGACTTGCTGAATGACTGGCTGTTGGTAAAAGGAAGAGAGAAAGGATAGAGTGAGACACAGATGAGAACTGGAATGTATTCAATTCAATTCTGAACATGCAAAGTTTACAATACCGTGATTTGTCCAGGGAAAAATTTCTAGGAAACAGCCAGAAACATAGGTGTGCAACATGGGAAGTACATATGGATTGTAAGTCACCAACATACAGGAGGCTGATGAAGTCAGAGCTCATGCACAAAGATACAAAATAAGACAAGAGGACTCAGGGAAATACTGAGTAAGCCAAAAAGTTCATTCCAGTTTTTCCACAGGATGTTATGGAAAAACCCAAATGAACTTTTTGGGCAACCCAATATCTTGAGGAACATTAAAATAAGTAATAGGTGAAAGAAAAGCAGCCTCCAAAGCTAACAAAAAAGAAATAATCAGCGATTTAGGAAGAGAATGAGAAGATATATTGTCAGAGGTGAAGGAAAGAGAGAATTTGAAGAACCAAGGAGTTGAGGAATTGACTTTCCATTAGTTGAGGAAGAGTCAGGAAGATAAATGTCCATTACATAGAGCAATGTTGAGTGTACAGTGAAGAGTTAATATGGCAGGCCCAGGACTGCTATCTTAGAAAGGCCTGCTTGCAAAGCTGGCCCTTGGCTGGCATCTATGAACTTGAATTTCAAGAGGGTTCCTACCACATTAACTGATTAAGAATGGCTTACTGCACCTATACCGTTGGAGCAAACAATGTGGCTCATGCTGAACATCTACTTCCCTTCTAAGAGCCTGAAATGTCGGTACATGTTAGGCACCAGGTATCTACATGATCACAAGATTGACAGTGACAATCTTGAGCACAGAGTTAGTAATGAGCTTCCCTGGTACACATTTTTACACATGTTGTCCAACTCAATGGGGGATCAAGCACGTGTGGGGACTCCACAGGGAGAGAATTCTAAACCTTATGCCTGGCTTCCTCCAGACTTAACCCCATGCACCTTTTCTCTTTGTTAATTTTGCTTTTTAATCTTTTGCTATAATAAACTATAGCCATGAGTACAACTATATGCTGAATGCTCCGAGGGAACCACTGAAACTAGAGATGGTCTTGGGGACCCCGATATGATTAAGGGAAGGAGTTGGAGTAGAACATAAAGTTGACAAAAAGTTATTTTTCTTTGTTTCGTCATTTATGTGAGATAGAATCTTGGGCAAGATCACATGCCAGAAACATGGAATCCATGGAGAAAAAGAAATTAAAAGTTATAGGAAAGAAAAAAAAATTCACAGAGTAAGGCCTTCAAAAACTTTGTTCTATAATGAAAATGCCCCCAGTAACTTGTTTTTACAGTAACATTCTTAGCACAAGAAGAGACCCATAAGAAGCAATACTCTACATAAATGGCAATGTTGTTAAAATTGAATGAACAAACCCTTTAAATATGATAAAAAACAAAAATTCTTCAGATTTTAGATTTACCAGAAACAACAAAATGGATATTATAAAGAGTCTAGGAACCGAAAACAAAAAACTCTTTTTATTGAGAGTCAAGAATCATGCAACACCCATATTTTTTAAAGAAAATACCAGCAGAATCGTATCCTCTGTACTCCAGTCGCTGAAGGCCTTTGATTAGCGTCTCCAAAATTTCTCGTCTTGTGCGAGGAACATGGTAGTTTAAGTAAGCAAATATACCTGCAAATAAACAAATTTAATTAATAGAAAATTCTAACTAGAGAATCAAAATTGGCATAGTTATGACCAAAACCCTAGTTTGCATAATAATAAAATGTGCAAAAAAGGTGAAGCTTGAGTCCACCTTTGAAAACAAAAGAAATCTTCACTTCAAACTGTTCAAAGGCAGTGAAACTTTTTCAAAGGGGAAATTCTTATACATATTTTAAAAACTGAAGCAAATATGTCAAAACAAATGTTTACTTTTTCAAAGAAGTTTATAAGACTGGTGACTTACCGTCATCATTGACATTTTAACAACGAAAATTTATTTTTCAAAATTAACCAACAAACTTGGGATTTATGTTCTATATACTGAGCATTATTTTTAAAGGAAAACATTTTCTGAACATATTTTAAGCAACATATGTACCCTACAAAACTTACATAGACAAAATAACTTTTCTTACTTTCAATGACCATGCTATCAACACATTTAGGAATAAATAACTTATAAATAGCAATGATGTGAAGAATACTCACAATCTAAATCATTTAATCGTAGAGGAAAATGAGCTTTAAAAATATGTAATCATCATAGGAGCAATGGTTTCTCACTTGTTCACCAGATTCTAGTAAAGATTCTAGTAAAGGACAAATAGCTATAATACATATTAATAACTTGAGAATTCTCACTCTTGAGAACCAATCAAGACAGCATATTAAAAAGCAGAGACATTACTTTGCCAACAAAGGTCCATCTAGTCAAAGCTATGGTTTTTCCAGTAGTCGTGTATGGATGTGAGAGTTNAGGACTGCTATCTTAGAAAGGCCTGCTTGCAAAGCTGGCCCTTGGCTGGCATCTATGAACTTGAATTTCAAGAGGGTTCCTACCACATTAACTGATTAAGAATGGCTTACTGCACCTATACCGTTGGAGCAAACAATGTGGCTCATGCTGAACATCTACTTCCCTTCTAAGAGCCTGAAATGTCGGTACATGTTAGGCACCAGGTATCTACATGATCACAAGATTGACAGTGACAATCTTGAGCACAGAGTTAGTAATGAGCTTCCCTGGTACACATTTTTACACATGTTGTCCAACTCAATGGGGGATCAAGCACGTGTGGGGACTCCACAGGGAGAGAATTCTAAACCTTATGCCTGGCTTCCTCCAGACTTAACCCCATGCACCTTTTCTCTTTGTTAATTTTGCTTTTTAATCTTTTGCTATAATAAACTATAGCCATGAGTACAACTATATGCTGAATGCTCCGAGGGAACCACTGAAACTAGAGATGGTCTTGGGGACCCCGATATGATTAAGGGAAGGAGTTGGAGTAGAACATAAAGTTGACAAAAAGTTATTTTTCTTTGTTTCGTCATTTATGTGAGATAGAATCTTGGGCAAGATCACATGCCAGAAACATGGAATCCATGGAGAAAAAGAAATTAAAAGTTATAGGAAAGAAAAAAAAATTCACAGAGTAAGGCCTTCAAAAACTTTGTTCTATAATGAAAATGCCCCCAGTAACTTGTTTTTACAGTAACATTCTTAGCACAAGAAGAGACCCATAAGAAGCAATACTCTACATAAATGGCAATGTTGTTAAAATTGAATGAACAAACCCTTTAAATATGATAAAAAACAAAAATTCTTCAGATTTTAGATTTACCAGAAACAACAAAATGGATATTATAAAGAGTCTAGGAACCGAAAACAAAAAACTCTTTTTATTGAGAGTCAAGAATCATGCAACACCCATATTTTTTAAAGAAAATACCAGCAGAATCGTATCCTCTGTACTCCAGTCGCTGAAGGCCTTTGATTAGCGTCTCCAAAATTTCTCGTCTTGTGCGAGGAACATGGTAGTTTAAGTAAGCAAATATACCTGCAAATAAACAAATTTAATTAATAGAAAATTCTAACTAGAGAATCAAAATTGGCATAGTTATGACCAAAACCCTAGTTTGCATAATAATAAAATGTGCAAAAAAGGTGAAGCTTGAGTCCACCTTTGAAAACAAAAGAAATCTTCACTTCAAACTGTTCAAAGGCAGTGAAACTTTTTCAAAGGGGAAATTCTTATACATATTTTAAAAACTGAAGCAAATATGTCAAAACAAATGTTTACTTTTTCAAAGAAGTTTATAAGACTGGTGACTTACCGTCATCATTGACATTTTAACAACGAAAATTTATTTTTCAAAATTAACCAACAAACTTGGGATTTATGTTCTATATACTGAGCATTATTTTTAAAGGAAAACATTTTCTGAACATATTTTAAGCAACATATGTACCCTACAAAACTTACATAGACAAAATAACTTTTCTTACTTTCAATGACCATGCTATCAACACATTTAGGAATAAATAACTTATAAATAGCAATGATGTGAAGAATACTCACAATCTAAATCATTTAATCGTAGAGGAAAATGAGCTTTAAAAATATGTAATCATCATAGGAGCAATGGTTTCTCACTTGTTCACCAGATTCTAGTAAAGATTCTAGTAAAGGACAAATAGCTATAATACATATTAATAACTTGAGAATTCTCACTCTTGAGAACCAATCAAGACAGCATATTAAAAAGCAGAGACATTACTTTGCCAACAAAGGTCCATCTAGTCAAAGCTATGGTTTTTCCAGTAGTCGTGTATGGATGTGAGAGTTGGACTATAAAGAAAGCTGAGCGCCAAAGAATTGTTGCTTTTGAGCTATGGTGTTGGAGAAGCCTCTTGAGAGTCCCGTGGACTGCAGGGAGATCCAACCAGTTCATCCTAAAGGAAATCAGTCCTGAATATTCGATGGACATGATTTTGAGTAGGCTTCAGGAGTTGGTGATAGACAGGGAAACCTAATGTGCTGCAGTCCATGGGGTCAGAAAGAGTCAGACATGACTGAGTGACTGAACCTGAACTGAGGATTCATAGAAAAGGAGCAATCATTTGGAAAAGCAAAACTATAAATAAAGGGAGTTGTACAACATAAACTGATCCAATAATGTAAAGTGGCAACAGAACACAGGTAAAGGAAATCCACATTTTAGGAATAGCTGCATGAAAATATTCTGAGGTCTTCCATGATTGTGCTTTGGCCAGCAAGAATATAGCTTAAATGTATAAAAACTGAAAATCAAACTATAAGGAAATATAAATTCAACTAGCTTATTTATGAAAGAACTTTCCTTTTTCTTAACTATCTTATACTATAATGCCACTGATTCTTAAAGAGATTAATTCTGTGGGGCAGAACTCTGGAATGACCAGCTTTTATTTCATTTGAAAAGCTATGTTTCTTTAAGAGTTTGGTCTTATCAAAGCACTTCAGAATACAAAATATTACATTGTTAATATTTGACCAAAAAAAAAAAAAAAAACATCATACATGTATACCAAACACCATGATGAGTACAGTGCAAATTTCTCTAACAAACTACCATGCCCCTCAAAAAAATAGGAAAATCACATTTTAAAACTAAACTCCAAAACAACATGAAACAACTATCTGAGCTTTTCTAAAAACGTAGCAAAAGGCCACAGTCTTATAGAAATTCTATATTCATTCATATTTTGAAAAATTATAATTGTGAAGATCTATTAATTTATCAGGCACTGTACAAGCATCTCACATGCACAGCACCACAACACCACATTAGGTCTGGGGGTTTTGTTGTTACTGCTGTTTCTTTATAAAGTATCTGGAATATGAACAAACTAAAATAATAACCCAACTGTAAATCAAACTTTCATAGGTTCTACCCTTATACCCCCATGGGTCACTGGCCTTTGATAAAGATTAAACACACACAGAAAACTATCATTCCCAAATAAGTATCTGTGTTATCTCATTAATGGACAATACACAAAATATAAATATTTTCACAAAATAAAACTTTAATATAAATGTGCTAACAGCACACATTCTCAACTAGCCTGCCCTTCACCACTGTGATTAGCATCAGCTAAATAATCTGTTAAAGGAGGATACAATCTAATCCAATTAAAAATCATTAACTAATATGACATATTACACTGTCAAAAATTCTTTGCAGGCTGAGGGCTCTGGAAAGCCTTAAAGAAGTCCAAATCCCAATAATGTAGCACATTCAGAAAAATTCACTACTAAATCAGCTCTCCCTTAAGAAATGTAATTCCTTCCCTGGCATTCTAGTGATTAAGACTCTGCACTTCTAACGCAGGATGTGCGGGTTCGATCCATGGCTAGGGAACTAAGATCCTATGTGTGGTGAAACATGGCCAAAATTTTTTTTACAAATAAAAACAAAAGAAATGTAATTCCTTTTTTCCTGAGATTTATTTTTTTATTGAGATAATATTGAAGCATTTCTTTCTACCTCAATATAATTTATGAGGTACTTATTTTTTTATTGAGGTAATAAGTTGCATGTATATAACATTATTGGAAAAGGAAATGGCAACCACTCCAGTACTCTTGCCTGGAAAATTCCATGGATGGAGGAGCCTGGTAGGCTACAGTCCATGGTGTCACAGAGAGTCGGACATGACTGAGCGACATCACTTTCTTTCTTTCTATAGTTCCTTTTGGAGAAGGAAATGGCAACCCTCCCCATTGTTCTTGCCTGGAGAATCCCATGGACTGAGGGGCCTGGTGGGCTGCAGTCTATGGGGTTGCAAAGAGTCAGACACAACTAAGCAACTAATATACACACACACTTACAACATTATGTTTCTACTTCTGTATACCTTATATACTTTGTTCTGTGTTTCTACATTCTTGTTTTTGTTTGGTTTGTTCACTTAAAGAAATGTAATTCTGATGGTAAAAAAAATAATACATTCATAGAATTTAAGATGAAATATAATAATCAAATACCAATTTTAAAACAATTTAAATGTTAATGACAAAAACATTGTTTTTAAGATAAATTATAGAGAGATTCAATACATACTTTAAAAGAAAATTCAGTGATGTCATATTAAAGTCACTAATTTCAACACATGTAATTCAACAACATTCAACTTTGATATTTTTCCTAACTTCAATCTCCCTGGTTTACACTGGTTCATTGTGTGGATCCTGAGATCCCAAGTACAATTTTATAGGAAGAGAAATATTCTCTAAACCAATATCCCTCTCCAAACAAACAAGGTTTTTATTTATTTGGCTGCGCCAGGTCTTAGTTGCAGCGCACAGGATCTCTGACCTTCACTACAGACTACAGGATCTTAGTTACCCAATCTGGGATAAAACCTGCATGCCTAGCAATGGAAGCACAGAGTATTAACCACTGGACCGCCAGGGAAGTTTCACCTAAGTATGTATGTTTTTTATATTTGCCTGTTGATTCCCTATTAGCAATACTAAGATTCACTGCAGCTTTACGATAAAGACAACTATATTGCTTAGCCTGTGATACTCTGAAAGTATTCTCATAACAATTTCTAGGCCTTTAGATACTGACAACACTGACTTCAAAACATTCATATTTTCTTTCTTTGTGGCCATATAAAAATGGTACATTTCATCTTATATAAGTGTCATCTTATATTCAATGAAATACCATATATGAATTCCAATTCAAAACCTGCCTTTCTCTCAAGAGAGGAAGCACTACTATTACCAATAATCATTACTGTCATTGTTTTGGTTCACTATTGGAACAAAGAAAAAGAAAAGTGGTAGAATAGAGGAAGTAGTAGGAGCAATATTTTTCCTTGCATAACTAGGCAGAAACTAAGAGGATTAAAAGGATGACACACATAGAGAAATTCTCTAAGATCAAAGTATCAGAGCTGGGAGAAGAAAGTTAGTTATCCAGCATTAGGAAAAAGAAAGATAAAGAGGAAAAAATCTGTTGATTTACACACCAGCCCCTTGAGAGCACAGCTGGTCCACTTGTTCGGGTTAGGGGGTTATCTGTAATCTTGGGGAAAACAGAATCACAAACAATTGCCAACTGAGCATGCAGAGCATATTTACAGCCATTTACAGGGTAGGTATTCATAACTCAAAATGACAGAGTAGCAATTCCCAATTCAGGTCTTTGATATTTGTCTTGTCAAACCTCACAATAAACACTTCTGCTTAAGGTAACTACAAAAGCCTAAAAACCAACTCTTCACAGCTCTTCAGTAATTGTTCCAATGACACAAACAGTAGTAGCTGATTGGAGCACAGGAGATTTTCCAAAGTGAACATTTCTTATTAATGTTTCCAAAGTGAACATTTCTTATTAATGTTTCCAAAGTGAACATTTCTTATTAATGTAATATACCTGGAATAAATATATTCCTAACTGAAGCAACAGGCTGCACCTACAAGCATCATTCTCAGAAAATGGCAACTTAAATTCAGTAACATAAAAGCACTTATAAGCGCCTTGCTTAACAAGATATTCAGACATGACCTAGATCATTGACTTGACACACGGGGTTAAAAGCAATCTAGTTATAGGCAAAGACTGTTCAATTGTACTGAAATGAAAACAATCCAATTTAGCTGACCAATCAAATTATTAAAGTTTCTACATCTGGTTTAATTTAGGTTCTTCTGAACAAAAAATTTTACTTTATATGAGGTATAATTGACTTGCAATATTATATTAGTTTCAGGAAGAAATTCTGCTCTTCCGTATTTTCTGATGAGAACCTAGACATTGGAGTTTATCAGTATTAAGAGTTCAAATTCCTTCTCCAAATTTTATATTTTCTGAAACAATCCATCCACAGTGTCACTTGTTTCCTTTTTAAAATTCTTCTTATAACAACTTACAAATTATCACTGAAGATTCAAATTACACAAATCCTACAGAATGAATTGTGAAAAATCTCTTTTCTACCTCCATACAAGAGATAACTACCATTAATCCCATACACATTGTGCCAAACTTTCAGGTATGAATTTTTCTACATATATAAACTCAGATGTATATGGTCTTAGAGGTTTTTTAAAAAGCATATGAATGTGATAACACACGTATTGTTCTGTATTTTTCTCTTAAGTTGTTGGAGATCTTTTTATGTCAGTACAACACATCCACCCCAGTCTATTTAATGGCTGCATAATAATAGTAGTTCATAGTAGATTTCTCATTTTTTACCCAGCCATTTACCTATTTACTGAGGCTTTTCTAACTCTTTGTAATTATAAACAATTCTGCAATTTAAGTTATACACACTAACTAGACATTTGCCATAAAACATAGTCAATACTACAATTATGGAGGCACATTCTATAGGTAAGATTCCTCTAAAAAATGAAATATTTGAAAGAACATTTTCTACAACCTCAAAAACACAAAGAAAAATATGGAGTGACACAAGAGAAATTTCAATTTTTTGTTTGTTAACTGTTCAAATTCTTTTTCCTAGTTACAAAATGCTGGTTGAATTGTCCCCTACTTTGTTGTAAATATTTGTGGCCACTGGACGGAGCTCCAAAACACCTCTTGAAACTCAAAGCCGTGTTTAAACCCTGACATCGCTAATTATACACTCCCTCACAGTCTACCTTTGTCATGATCTTTCCTGAGAAAAATCATGCATTCCTTGTTTACACACCTTCCAACATTCCATCTCTCCTGCTTCTCTCTGATCAATCACATCAGACCACAGTTTTTCATCATCTTGCCAAGTCAGCCGCTCTGGGCCCACTATGCTCTCACCTGTGTCCCTGAGCACTCCTACAGTGAAATCCATCCATTTCAGGTCATCCATCCATCTGAGGTCTACTTTCCTAGAGACCCTCCCAACTGCTGACCAGTTCTGCTAATTCACTGTTTGTCTAACTTTCAAATCACCCCCAGATTATGCTAAAGTCTAGAATCCAGACTAACTCTTAAATCCTCATTTCTCTCTTCCAGCTTCTTTCTCATTTCTGGTAGATTCTTTGTAGAACTGAAGCCTTCCTCTTCATCTTAACAGTATAATACTCCATAAACTCTCTTATCCTTCCTTGAGTGAGTGAAGTCGCTCAGTCATGTCCGACTCTTTGCGACCCTGTGGACTGTAACCCTCCAGGCTCCTCCATCCATGAGATTCTCCAGGCAAGAATACTGGCGTGGGTTGCCATTTCCTTCTCCAGGGGATCTTCCCGACCCAGGGATCGAACCCAGGTCTCCCGCATTGCAGGCAGACGCTTCAACCTCTGAGCCACCACGGAAGCCCCTTATCCTTCCTTATAAACTCAAAATAGAGAAAGATATTCTACACACTATTCCGTGAACCAACCTCTCCTACCTGAACAAACGTCTCCTACTTGAACAAACCTCTGCTACTTGTAAGTCTTGATAAGTGAGTCCTTGATTTTGTAAATATAGAACTTTTTGTTAACATCAAAATATTATGAGGATCCTACACAACAGTTCAGTTCAGTAGCTCAGTTGTGTCTGACTCTTTGCAACCCCATGAACTGCAGCACACCAGGCATACCTATGCGACATAACAGTGGGTTGAATTTTCGTTATCTAATGATCTAGCTCAACTTTCAGTCCATTTAGAGACAATGCTTAGGGTATGAATCAACCAGTTAACACCTGGTTTTAACTTCACAGCTTACATGTTGGAAATCAACTTTTCAACTCTACCAGGGGCTTCAGTTTCACAATACTGTCTCTTTTGTTGGTATACAAGCTCTCTTCCTGAACACAAATTCTTCTACCTTCATATGTGTAACTTCTCTAATGATTTCTTTATAGCCAAATGCAATTAGTCTCTCTGCAGTATTAAACATGAATGACCTTTTTCTACTCTTACAGACTTTCTACTAAGGCAATACACCACTTCGGAATGTTTGTGTCTCTAACTACTATTCTTTGGCCTCTATTCCTGGTACTTCAATTTCTTCTTTCAAACCCACTGGTAGTGGTTCTTAATTTATTATTTCTGACTTCATACACTGTTTGGTAAAATGTGTCATCAGTGGCGTCTCTCACAATACACTAGTTCTTTACCAGCTGGGAGCAGTCCTCACCAAGAGTCCTATCCTGTCATCTGGAACATTCTTGGCCTAACCAGTCTCTGAATTTCTATTCATTTCACTTGCAATCTAAAACATGGCAATGAACAAGGACTGTGTTTATATCACCCACACCTGTTGCACGTGTATTTACTGTTCCTTTCAATCAGACAGCAATTCCTTGAAGGCAATTCCCTTGTTCTAGTCATCTCTCCCAAGGACAGAGTGCCAAATACAAAGAGATCACTTCAAATTTCTTTTCTTTTCTTTTACCAATATTTTGTTCTTGAAGTACAGTTGCTTTATAATGGTGTGTTAATTTCTGATGTACATCAAAGTGACTCAGTTATACATACATATCAAATACCTTCTAGTACTTTCTAGGCACCTAAAATGTACAGTCAAAAATTCTCAAACCACAGAAAGAGAACACTATATTGCAGGATGCTAAGTAGGCATACAGTAAAAGAAAGTCTCCATAATTAAAGTTTTAAGAAATACTCAGTTAAACAAAGTTAACAGGTTTATTTGCAGAACTTCCTAAAAACTTTAAACTTGCTAATTGAGAGTCTCCAAAAGCAGAATTATCCAAACTTATGTGTTACAAAACTCTTTCCCACCTTATACTGCTCATTACCAGAACCTGTTAACTTTTCCTTTTCCAGGGAACACAACTGAGAAAATGCTCATTAAGCAATAATTCTTTTCTTTCACATCTAACTTCATACTCAGTATGTTTAAGAATATGGTAATATCACTAATTTTATGATTTATCATAGAAGCCAGTCTCAGTATCACATAGCCCCAAAGCCATTGCACAGTATAACTATAAAACAATTTTTAAGGATTCATTTCAGAATATTTTTTAATTGCAGCTCTCTAACCGCTTTTAAATACGATCTCATTTACAAAAATGTCACTTATATATACCACTGGAGCAAAAAGGTATAATCCCATATTTATTAAAAAAAAAAAGCAAAATCTGTTAAGAGCTGTGTGAAGTGAATT
Organism: Neotragus moschatus; assembly: GCA_006410615.1. Lineage (NCBI taxonomy): Eukaryota > Metazoa > Chordata > Mammalia > Artiodactyla > Bovidae > Neotragus > Neotragus moschatus. The sequence continues at coordinate 162,975 of SJYA01001624.1, forward strand.
GACTCTCTCACTGAAGCCAAAAGTAAAACAGATTATAAAGGACAAAGTGCATTCCAAAGAATCAAGAATAAGAGGAAGACAAAATAAATTTCAAACAGAGATACACAATTTTTCTCTGGAAGGTTCTTAATGCTTATTAGCACATGAAATGTTCCAATAAATCCTGCAATTAAGAAACTAAAAAAAAAAAAAAGGCCAGTTCAGCATTGTTTAAATTTGTTTCTCAAGTTTATTTGACCATAAAATCTTTTTTCCCCTCAGTAACAGTTACTAACATCCCAATACAATCTAATAAATAACAGTTTACCAGTATTTCTGATTGGAAAAAGCTATCAAAAAATTGTTACCCTCATTCTTCTGTTTCAAAATTCTGCAATGTTGAAATCAAATATTTTAGAAAACCTTTAACAAGCAGCAGGTATTCACAAAGTAAACCTAAATTTTCCCATCTAATCTCATTCCCACTCAGTTTCTCTGCCTAGAAATTTTATTTCAATAATTAATATGTGGGAAGAAAACAAAGACAAATCTTGCCTTAACAGTTAACTTTCAGAACTATACACCAAAGAGGAGATAAATTTTGGATATTCCTGGAATCATGTAAAACTGATCCAGGTTAAAAGCAGGACCTTCGAAATGCCTCAAATACTAGTTCTTTATTTCTTGCTCCATCACCTGTTTCCTCAGTAGTAAAACACTGTGGAATGGGGATGCTGGCTGTGTGAAAATGTCTAACATTTAATCTCCACCCTAAAATCTGAATCTCCACTCTTATCTGAACCTTTTCTAAGCCAGATCTTATGTTTTCTTTTATAATGCTCTATTTTGTACTTCCTTTTTCCTGGAACAAGAAATGATCTGCAACCAGAAAGCCAGGTACTTGACTAGGTGAATGCTTCATCACTCAGTAACACTTAATTACCAAACCAAGCACACTGGGGGCCTGCAAATTCATTACCCCACAACTCCAAACTAAATTATGTCTTTTGGAAAACCATTCTGCTACCCTGAGACATAGCAAAAGTTTAACTGATTCTAAGGTCTGCTCTCCCAAATAATTTCAGCAAGCTCTATATAGTTGTTTGTTTTTTGTGCAGTTTTTTTAGTCTACTCTAAATTTAAATCTGCTCTTCATTTTAGAAGCTGAAATTAGCATTAAGTTAAATACAAGAAAAAGAGACACTAATCAGCACAAGCTACCTCCTGCTCAGTTCTTCCTGAAAAGGGCTACAAAGAGTAACTTTTCCAGGTAGCTTCAATTCTACTGCAATCATAATTCCCTTAAAAGGTGTTTATCTTCCAGGGGTAAGGTCGTTGTAAATTTCAATAAGGAAGGTAAGAATTCAATTCTTTTTACTTACAATAGCCAAGTCAGTACCAATTTTAGAGCATATCAGTCATTTCAGAAATAATTCTGACAATTCCTTTTGAACTCACTGTGCGTCCGTGCTAAATCACTTCAGTCGTCTCCGACTCTTTGCGACCCTATAAACTGTAGCCCGCCAGGCTCCTCTGTCCTTTGGATTCTCCAGGCAAGAATACTAGAGGAGGTTGCCATACCCACCTCCTGGGGAATCTTTCCGACCCAGGGTAGGAACCTGCGTCTCCTTACATCTCATCTCCTGCACTGGCCGGTCGTTTCTTTACCACTAGCGCCACTTGGGAAGCCCCTTTTAACTCACACCACTTTCAGGTTACTATTAAAATGACTAAGTCTCAAATCATGTAATAGAAAGGCCTAACTTTAGGTTTTAGCTGTTCTAGGTAAAACATTCATTAAATGTAGGCCAATATTTCTCATAAGGAAGTGTGTCAAATGGAAGCACGCTCAAGTGTAAATGAAGTACGATCTCTCTCCACGGTCACTTCCGGGCGCATTCGTCAAGGTATTGATCAGCATTGGGTTCTGTGGAGACGGGGGCGGGACGGGGGCGGGGGGCGAGAGCAGGGGGCGGGAGGCAGGAAGTAAGATCATGCGTAATATCATTATCGTAGTTCTAGTTATAGTTCTATTTTCTGCTGGGCGTGCCCGAAATAAAACAACTAAAATTAAGTATTTTTTAAAGGATAAATCCTAGGAACATGCGAGATAAATTCAAGAGACCTCACCTGATGTTCCACAGGTTGCTTCACTCACCTGGACTCTTTTGAATTCACTCCCCTCCACACCTCAGTTCCCTCAGCCCTAGCCCCTCTTCCAATACAGACATTGCTTTTCCCTCCTGGTTTTCTTCTTGGCGCAAAGGCCCCATTCGGCCCCCCAGACCCCCTCTAGGGCCCGCCCTCCTCTCAGGTGCCCTCCTAGGTCCACCCCCCACACTCCAGCTCCCCTACCCCCAGCACCCTCAGCCACCGCGGGACGCCCCCAGCCCAACACCCAGATTTCGCACCCTCCACACTCCCGCTCCCGCCGGCGCCACCGGCCTCAGCGGTGCCCGCCAGGCACCCCAGCACCGCCCCACAACACGCCCCCCGCCCGCGGCCCCCTTACCACACATGCTGCAGGAGGCACGGTTGGCAAGGCGAATGGCGAGCGGCTGGCGAGTCTGGGAGCGTACACGAGCCTGTAGGGCAACCCGCGAGCTTGGGGACCAAGGGGGCGCCTACACGACTCCCTCAGGGGATGCGACGGCGGAGAAACGACAGCGGTCTCGGCCTCCCGGGCTGGCCAGCAACTGCCGCCGGGCCCCGCCCCCCGGCGCACACCGCGCCGCCGCCGCCGCCGCCCGCAGGTCCCATTGGGCCGCGCCCGCGCCGCTCAGGCGCAGGTCCCGCCTCCTCGCACCGCCCCGCCCCCGAGCCCACGCAGGCCCTGGCCTGCTGGCGGCGGAGACGTGGCATCGGTTCGTGGCCGTATCCGCTTGAGGTTCCTGGAGACGCCCGCCCCGGGGGCGAGCAGCGCGAGGCACTACCCTGCGGGGAGTAGGGAACGCGGCGGCTGGCAGGGAACGACGAAAGGATCAGTAAAGAGGATGGACTTGTTAGCAAAGCAAATAGCGTGCGTCATCCGCCTCGTGTAGCCCAAGGCCCCAAGCCCCAGCACCGCATCGAGCGGAGAAGGAGGAGGAACAGAACAGGAGGCCTTATCCTGGGGGACCAACAAGTCAGGGAGGGAAAAGGACAGAGGATTGATACGAAATTGCAAAGGATTGAGTGAGAGGATGAGAGAAAGGCAGTCTTTAGGTTCGGCCAGTCTTTCTGGTGACAGGAGATTCAGGTCCCAGTTTAAGCTCCAAGTCATATGCGTGGCCTCTAAAACCTCTGCTCCCCATCCCTACCGCATGACCCCCGTTTTTTGCAGAGGCGGAGGGGCTGATTGTGAGGTTCAGCTATCCGATAATATGTGCTCGGGCTTAAGAAACTCTGCTAGCCCAGACTTCGGATGGCAAACAGGAGAGGAGGAGGGTAGGAATTGCCTAGATTTGACAGCCTTAGCTTGGGCTCATGAATGATTAATTCTATGAATTAATACACCATTCCTTCCAAGAGAGACTTAATCAGAGAGAGATGATGTTTCTGAAAATTTTACTACCTGAGCATTTGCTTTAAGATTTAAATGCTATCTTTAATCAAATGTAGAGTGCTATCATAACTCAATTAATGGCCCAAGACTAGAATCAAGTAAAATTTATGTTATATACAGAATACCGCATGATCTTCTGACCCCACGTCTCTCACACGACTACTCTACCTTTCAGTCTTTTACACTCTGAACAGGTAGTTTTTCTCAACTGGGGAGTTTCTCAACATCCTCAGTCTTTTGTATGTATTAGTTAACCTTCAAGGAATCCCCAGCCCATCTCTGCCTAAGTACTGCTTCTTGGGGAAAACCCTTTTTGTCTTCCCTAGGGAGACTTTAAGCCTATTTATTAACCTCTCATTCTTTGAGCTGCTGCCTTTAAAGCAAAATGCGTCTATATTTTATGATTTTTTGTATATTTCCCTGCAAAGCTAAGTTTCTTGAGAGTAGAACAAGTCTTTGCATGCCCAGCACCTAATATACCCTAGCACAAAGTAAGATATCAAAAATCTTTCTGAATGAGTGGGAAAAGTCCTATGTTCTTAGCAGAATTGACTTTCTGTGGTTGGTTATCTAATCAAGTGCAAAGGGCTTTCCAGTTTTTCTTAGAGGAAAAAAGATGTCCTTTTAGCATGTATCTGTAAAAGATGAAAACACCAATTCAAAAAGATACAGTGCACTCAATGTTCAGCACTATTTACAGTATGGAAGCAATTTACAGTATGGAAGCCAAAGTATGGAAGCAATCTAAATGTCTATCGATAGATGCATGGATAAAGAAGGTGTGTTATATTCCATTACATATTATATATATATATGATGGAATTTTATTCAGCCATAAAAAGAATGAAATAATGCCATTTGAAGCAACATGGATGGTCCTAGAGATTATCAAACTAAGTGAAGTAAATCAGACAAACATAAATATCACAGGATATCAGTTATATGTGGAATCTAAAAAATTATACAAATGAACTTATTTAAAAAACTGAAAGAGACTCACAGACATAGAAAACAAATTTATGGTTACCAAAAAGGAAAGGGGGGAGGGATAAATTAGAATTTGGGGGTTAACATATATACACAACTATATATAAAATAGATAACCAACAAGGACATATTGTATGGCACAGGAAACTATTGATACATTCAACATCTTGTAATAACCTATAATAGAAAAGAATGTGAAAAAGAATATGTAACTATATATATATATATATAACTGAATCACTTTGCTGTACACCTGAAACTAACTCAACACTGTAAATAACTATACTTCAATAAAAAGTTGTTTGTTTTCAAAAAAGGAAAAAGATGCCCTTTTATCACTGTTCTCAAAGGAAGACAGGAAAATGTCACATTTAACTAATTAAAGTACTTCTCACCTGAAAACCATTTAATATTTCAGGCCCTGAAATAGGTTCCTTAAATACCCATAGCAAAGTTAAAACATAGTGAGCTGTTTGCTGTTTGTTAATAGACAACACATTTTTTAACCCAAGAGGCAAAAAAGTCTCTATGCATGTACATATTAGCCTCAAAACCGTCATCTAAGAGGTTCTGGCAGAATCTTAGTGATATTGCCAAGGAGTGATAATTGAAGGTATGATTCCAAAGTTTGAACATTACTTTTGTGCATCACCAGAAAACTCATTGATGCCACAAAGAAAATGTTACCCAGTGTCACCAAAGTTCTCATGCTCAAACTAATTATCTATCAGACCCCAGCTTTCCTTGTTTGCTTGCTCATCTATCATGACTATCAATTTGTCTTGTCCATTCCACAGCTATTTTGGAAGATGCTTATGTACCAGTTGCCAGGAAGAAACTTTGAAGGTCAATATTTTCCCAGCCCAGCCTTGAACAAGCTCACCCACCCACTGCAACAAAGAGCCTTTGTAACTATCAGTCAAAAGATACTGATACAGAACTTTGTTTGACCCCCATCTCTACAGAGCTTTGCCATAGCTGGACCTTTGGGGATAAGGGCTGGAGGAGAAGAAAATAAATGATCTATGAAAGAAACAGGACATCTGGGTCTAATTCAAACATCTGAGGAAATGGAAAAGATTTTCTTTCCTGAACGAAAGTTCTGAACTAACTGAACTCAAAAAAAAAAAAGTAATGATGGTAACAAGGTGTAATTCATTTTCTTTTTATGTAAGTCCATTTCCCTGATCCTGTTGAATATGATGGTTCTCAGCCTTCTCCTTGCCATGCTAACTGATGAGCTGAAGGCCATTAGAGATTTCATTGTCTTTGCTAATGAAACAAAGAACCATAATTGAAATGGCTTTATAAGATTTTTAAATGCCCCCATGTTTGTGATTTTTATTATCCCTCAAATGGATTATAACAATGNGATCCTGTTGAATATGATGGTTCTCAGCCTTCTCCTTGCCATGCTAACTGATGAGCTGAAGGCCATTAGAGATTTCATTGTCTTTGCTAATGAAACAAAGAACCATAATTGAAATGGCTTTATAAGATTTTTAAATGCCCCCATGTTTGTGATTTTTATTATCCCTCAAATGGATTATAACAATGCTGCTGCTGCTGCTAAGTCACTTCAGTCGTGTCCGACCCTGTGCAACCCCATAGACGGCAGCCCACCAGGCTCCCCCATCCCTGGGATTCTCCAGGCAAGAATACTGGAGTGGATTGCCATTTCCTTCTCCAATGCATGAAAGTGAAAAGTGAAAGTGAAGTCACTCAGTCATGTCCGACTCTTCGCGACTCCATGGACTGCAGCCTACCAGGCTCCTCTGTCCATGGGATTTTCCAGGCAAGAGTACTGGAGTGGGGTGCCATTGCCTTCTTAAGTAGCAATAAATTACTAATAAATTATTTTGTACTAATGGGTACAAAATTCTAGTTATAAGATAAATAAGTCCTGGGGATGCAGTGTACAGGATGGTGACTATAATTAATGAGACCATATTGTATATTTGAAAGTTGCTAAGATATTAAAAGTTCTCATCCCCAGGGACAAAAATTATAATTGTATGGTGATGGATGTTACCTAGACTTATTGTGCTGATATTTGTAATAAGTACAAACCAATAATTTCATACACCTGAAACTAATATGTGTCAATTATATCCCAATATTTTTAATTAATTAACTTTTATCGTTGGTTGCACTGGATCTTTGTTGCTGCACACAAGCTTTCTTTAGTTGCAGCAAGCAGGGGCTACTCTTCACTGTGGTGCATGGACTTCTCATTGCGGTGGCTTCTATTGTTGCGGAGCACAGGCTCAGTAACTGTGGCCCATGGGCTTATTGCTCCTAGGCATGTGGGATCTTCCTAGAACAGGGATGGAACACGTATGCAGACTATTAACCACTGGACCACCAGAGAAGCCCCTATCTCAATATTTTAAAAGATCTGTGCTTTAAAAGAATACAGGAAGCAAGGACATGTATAGCCCACTTTTTCTGGAGCTTTGTGGAGAAGTGTACTTCAGTGAACAGAGAAGATGGTAGCAAGTATCAAAGGAAAAAGAAGTAGGCTGAGCCACAAAGGCCTCTGAGAAGAAAGCAACAAACAGAAGAACAGAAGGCACCAGTTGTGGCCTCAGAAAGACCCTCTAGTGAACCCCTTTGGTTCCACCACTACCCCAGTTCCTCCTATACACCTTCACACCAGAGTGATATTTCAAAAATATAGATCAGATCCTGTTTCTCTCTGCTTCCAATTCAGTGGGTATCCTTCACCTGCAGGGTTAAGTCCAGACTCCTATGCACACAACATTTGTTATTCAGATCTCGCTCTTGTCAGTTTTATTAGCATCATCTCCCACCATTCTATTCAAGCATCTTATGGTCTAGCTATATTTAATCTATTGGCAGTTCCCTAAAGAAAAATCCTAAACTTTTGCATCAAGTAGTTAGGACTTAAAGCCTCTTGAGAAACCTATATGCAGGTCAGGAAGCAACAGTTAGAACTGGACATGGAACAACAGACTGGTTCCAAATAGGAAAAGGAGTACATCAAGGCTGTATATTGTCACCCTGCTTATTTAACTTATATGCAGAGTATATCCTGAGAAACGCTGGGCTGGAGGCACAAGCTGGAATCAAGATTGCCAGGAGAAATTTCAATCACCTCAGATATGCAGATGACACCACCCTTATGGCAGAAAGTGAAGAGGAACTAAAAAGCCTCTTGATGAAAGTGAAAGAGGCGAGTGAAAAAGTTGGCTTAAAGCTCAACATTCAGAAAACAAAGATCATGGCATCTGGTCCCATCACTTCATGGGAAACAGATGGGGAAACAGTGGAAACAGTTTCAGACTTTATTTTAGGGGGCTCCCAAATCACTGCCAATGGTGATTGCAGCCATGAAATTAAAAGACGTTTACTCCTTGGAAGAAAAGTTATGACCAACCTAGATAGCATATTCAAAAGCAGAGACATTACTTTGCCAACAAAGGTCTGTCTAGTCAAGGCTATGGTTTTTCCTGTGGTCATGTATGGATGTGAGAGTTGGACTGTGAAGAAAGCTAAGTGCGGAAGAATTGATGCTTTTGAACTGTGGTGTTGGAGAAGACTCTTGAGAGTCCCTTGGACTGCAAGGAGATCCAACCAGTCCATTCTAGAGGAGATCAGCCCTGTGTGTTCTTTGGAAGGAATGATGCTACAGTACAAACTTAAAGAAATTCAAGTTTGGGTGCTTAATTAGTAGGACTTCCCAGGTGGCTCAGTGTTTTACAGTGCAACTCCAGTACTTTGGCCACCTCATGCGAAGAGTTGACTCATTGGAAAAGACTCTGATGCTGGGAGGGATTGCGGGCAGGAGGAAAAGGGGACGACCAAGGATGAGATGGCTGGATGGCATCACCAACTCAATGGGACATGGATTTGGGTGAACTCCAGGAGCTGGTGATGGACAGGGAGGCCTGGCGTGCTGCGATTCATGGGGTTGCAAAGAGTTAGACACGACTGAGTGACTGAACTGACTGAACTGATAGAGAACTAGACAGTTACTCACAAATAAGACTATAAGGGGATCAGCAAGTTCCCTGTGCAAAATTACCTTCACTTCTTCCCTATCACATTTCCTGACTCTACCTGCACGTATATATTTAATGTGGAACATTACTCACTACTCCCTCCCCAAGGAGATCTACATTAAGTCATTAGCATCCATTACACTTTAGAGTGAAAATATGGGATTATTTTCATTTGGATACCAATTGTGAAAAAAGCCCTTGAGGAAATAAAAGTTATGATGGGGATAAAGTGAAGATAATTCTAAAATTAGAAGGAAGGCTGCTGCTGCTGCTCAGTCGCTTCAGTCATGTCCAACTCTACGAGACTCCATAGATGGCAGCCCACCAGGCTCCCCCATCCCTGGGCTTCTCCAGGCAAGAACACCCAGACATTGCCACACTGGGTGAGAAAGGGACAACATAAGGGCATGTGGAATTAAGTATGGTAATGTCAGAGAGAGGAGGCTGAGATATGGAAGAGGAATCAGTAAGAAGTTGGAGATGAAGGCAAACTTTATCCACCATGATGGTTGATTTCATGTGTCAATTTGGTTGCACTAGAGTGCCCTGATATTTGATAAAATATAATATTCTGGATGTTTATATTCAGTGGAGTTTGAATAAAGCACATTGCCTTCCATTACGTAGATGGGCCTCATCCAATTAGCTAAAAGTTTGAACAGAACAAACACTGACACATCCGCCTCCAATAGCTAGAAAGAATTCCCCAGTGGAACTGGAGTTGGATTGCAACATCAGCTCTTCCCTGTCTCCAGCCTGGAACCCATCCTGTATGCTTTGGACTTGCTAGCCTCCATGACTGCATGAGCCAATTCCTTAAAATGAATTTCACTCTCTCTCCCTTCTTCCTTCTCTCACTTTCTCTCCTCCTATTGTTCCTATTAGTTCTGTTTCTCTCTTTTCCCCTCCATCTCTCCTTCTCTTTCACTCTCTCTCTCCCTGTCTGTCCTAATCGTTCTGTTTTTCTAGAGAACTCTAACACATCCAAGGTTGATTATACTGATTTCCTCAGTGTGAATATATGTATTTATTTTAAATTTCTAGAGGAAACTCAAACTAGCTGAAGGGGATTTATTGGCTAATGTAATTGGAAGGACAGAGATACAGAATTTCAAGTACATCTATATCCAGGGACACAAACTATGTCAGAACTCTTTGTCTCTCTCTGTGACCTCGTGGACAAGGAAAAGACCCCCCACAGCTCTGAAATCACATATTTACAGCTTACAGTCCAAGGGGACAGAGGTTACTTCTCCATCCTCATTTTTTATATTCTAGGCAAGGATTTGGATGGGTCTAGTGTGAGTCACACGCCCCACTTCCATTGCAAAGAAGACAGGACATGGTGATTGGACAGAGCCACATGGAGTCAGGAAGATGTAGGTCTTCAAAGGAAAGGATGGAAAGAACGAGGGGACACCAAAGACACACAATCAAAGATGTCCACTCCTCAGGTTTGAGGACAAACTTGAGGTACTGACTCCAACTAGAATGAACAATACTTCCCAATACTTCCCTCTAGCATGGCTCCAAATTTCCCCAGTAGGCAGAACCTGGGGCAAGTTTTCTACCTCTGCTAGAAAGAAACTCATTCTACTGGCAAAAAATTGTCAACAAATTGGACACCATGAAATTAACCAGTCCTGTTTACTATTTCTGTCCTCTAGGATGTGACCAGAGCCAAAATAAAAGTGGACCATTCTAGGAAGCTGCCTAGAGCTGAAAGACAGCTAGAAATGTAGTGACGAAAAATACTGTTTTCTGGAGTTTCTTCCAAAAGTGGATTCTGCAGACTGTAAGCACCCTGTGGCATTGTCATTGATAATTCTGATGTGGAGAAGCAGAGCATAGGGCTGGGAGTGTAAATTTACCCTCACAAAGGGATGTAAAGTCTCACTGGACTGGAGAGCAGCTAGCTTCATATTCCTGCATTAAAAACTGTCCACCATATGCACTGCTTTGGCCCATAATGGTCTGGAGCAAGTAACAGAAGGAAAAGACGTTTGTCCACTAGAAAGCAGCAGCTATGGAGACAAGAGATACTTTTTCCCTTCCCTGAGATAGGAATATTCAGGAAAGGGACATGGGTTCAATTCCCTAAAGACAAAATAGTACAGTATTGTGCAAAGGCTCTGCAACCAGAATGCCCAGGGGTCATGTTCCTGGCTTTTCCCCTTAAGTTCTATGGCAATGGAATATGTACTTCTCTTCTCTGTGCCTCATAGAAACAATAATAGTTACTGATCTCATACGATTAAATGACTTCATAAATACAAGGTGCTTACAACAGTGTCACACAGTGAATGTGCAATGGAAGTATGCTACTTTTATGCTCATCATTCTGTTTAGGGCTTGTTGGGGCTCAAGGCAGGCTCCCCAAAATGTGCCTCAAAGACATATTATTTTGCATTCAAGTTACTTAAGAAATAGCCATTACAAGAGGGACTCTGACCCTCTCATCTCCCTGAAAGCAGGAAATAAACCTTCCATGTGACAGGTCGTGCTGTGTTAGTCGCTCAGTCGTGCCTGACCCTTTGCAACCCCATGGATTGCATGAGATTTTCCAGGCAAGGATACTGGAGTGGGTTGCCATTTCCTTCTCCAGGGGATCTTCCCAACCCAGGAATCAAACCCAGGTCTCCTGCACTGCAGGCAGATTCTTTACCAACTGAGCTACAAGGGAGGAACTGACAAGTAGCCTTCCTATACTGGGAAGTAGGAAGACATCCTTATCTGTAGAGATAGGGAATTCAGATCAGGAGGTTATCTAAATAAACCTTGTCACTTCCTTTCTACCTTACTGCCCAAGTCCAAACTTCTTTACTAATTGAGCCTGTCTGCTCAGTCATGTCCGGTTCAATGCAATGCAATGCAATAGACTGCAGCCTGCCAGGCTCCTTTGTCCGTGGGATTTTACAGGCAAGGATACTGGGGTGAGTTGCCATTTCCCCCTCCAGAGAATCTTCCAGCTCAAGGACTGAATCCAATTTTCTGCATCTCCTGCACTGGCAGGCAAATTCTTTACACTGAGCCACCTGGAAAGTCCTACTAATTAACCACCCAAACTTAAATTTCTTTGTTCTGTATTTTTTCTGAAAATATAGAAGCTAACTGCTTTGGCCACTTCTTAGGTCGCATTGCTATGAGACTTCTATAAGAATTAAATTTTTTCTTTTTCTCCAGCTAATCTATCTTGTATCAGTTTAATTATGTGTCCACTCATAGGAACTCAAGAGAGATGGAGGGGGAAATTACTCCTTCCATGATAGGCTTCACCCTAATTTTGTTTGGTAAAAAATCCTCCAGGTGCTCTCTTTACTTTTGGCCAATAATCTCTGTCTCAAATGCATATTGAAATGTCCCATAAAGTGCTTTCAAGAATATTTCATGTAACAAAAATTTATACACTTTGAGGGGTTAATTTTTGTTTTTGTTTTAGTGAAAAAAAACTAACTAATGATTACTTTCTTTGGGGCTGTCCAGGAGGAGGAAATTATATATAACTTAAACATTCAAAATGAAAAACTATCACCTGATTAATCTATACCTAAATTAATATTTGATTGAAAAAATATTTGAAAAAGTGGCTCAGTTAAAAATGTAAATTTGTTGTCATTTTAGGATCAACATTAGGCACTGTCTGCCACAAATAATTAAGCAGTAAAATTACAAAGTTCTCCATGATTTACCAGGTTCTTTGTTAGAAGGCAACCAGCTTCAAATGAGAGAGTAACTGGTAACAGCAGCTTTAACAAGAAAACCTTTTATCTCACATGATACTCTGAAAATGGGTGGTTCCAGGGCTAGCTCAAAGGTCAATAGAGTCCTCAAATATCCAGGTCTCCTTTTTTTTTTCCACTTCTTTGCCATTCTTAGCAAACTGGCTTTTCATGATCACAAGCTGACTGTCAGAGCCTTGGACATCAAGGCTTCATATTACAGTGTACCTAGCAGGGAGGAATGGAATGGAGAGGCAAAGAGCCTTCTTTACATATAAACTTCCTTCTTTCTCAATTAAGGAAGACAATCTTTCCAGAACTTTCTAACAGACTCTTTCAGTTTACAGGCAGAGTTGGGTCATGTATCCACACTTAAGAGGCTTCTCTGGTGGCTCAGCTGGTAAAGAATCCACCTGCAATGAGAGAGACCTGAGTTCGATCCCTGGGTCGGAAGACCCCCTGGAAAAGGGACTGGCTACCCACTCCAGTATTCTGGCCTGTAGAATTTCATGAACTGCACAGTCCATGGGGTCACAAAGAGTCGGACATGACTGTGTCCATACTTAGACTAATGACTGGCAAAGAAAAAAGGAGTTAAGATGTACTAAATTAGACTAGTGATAATTTATCCCCTGGGACTGAGCTGAGACCTATCTTCCCTGGGCACAGGGCAAGCAAATGGTAACTGAGAAGACCTCTCAGTGAGAAGAAAGCCTCAGCATAAACTCTTTGGGTGAAAGAAGGGTGGGCAGCCAAGAACTTCTACAGCACTTTCCACACAAAGCGCTGCCTACCTCTGCCCCATTCCAGCTAAGGCCTTCTCACTTCACACTCAAGTCCTACTCAGCTTCCTGCAGTTCCCAAATACATTTCACAGCTTCCAGATTCTGATTACAACACTTTGTGTGCTGAGAATGTTTTCCACCTTTCCTCCTTATTCTTCATATCTGCTCCGTTTTGTAGAGAATCTTTCCAGTAGCTTGGCCTCTCAGTTCTGTGAGTTCCTATATTCCAGTAACTGAATCTCCCACCCCAACTCAGCCACTTCTTTTGTGGCTGGACCCAAGACTGATTAACTGCGTCTCTACAATCTCAATTTCCTGTAGCTTCAGCTAAAGGGCAGGTTACTGTGCCTAGCTTACAAAGTAATTTCCAAAGTAAGTCTTAACCTAAATTCATCTATAATGGCTCAGGAAACAAATTCTCCAACAGCAATGCCCAGTTCTATGAACCAAAAGAACAAAAATAAAAACTTCTCTTTCCAGCACTCACAGCTGCTGGAGTTCTATTTGTTTCCATCCCTATGTTAATATCCATACTTTTGGGGGAGAAAGTTCCAAAGATCCAATGTACTTATGTTTGCTTTCCTGATACTATGAACTGCTGTCTCTGAATTCCTATAGAAAAATAAGAAGGTGAAAGTGAAAGTCACTCAGTCCTGTCTGCCTCTGAGACCCCATGGACTATAGTCTGCCAGGCTCCTTTGTCCATGGAATTCTCCAGGCAAGAATACTGAAGTGGGTAGCAGTTGCCTTCTCCAGGGCATCTTCCCAACTCAGGAATAAACCCAGGTCTCCCTCATTGCAGGCAGATTCTTTACCATCTGAGTCACCAGGGAAATACCATCAAAAACAAGAGAGACGTGTAATTTGCTATTTGGGTCATCTGAAAAAAGTTACCCCTATGGCAGAAAGTTGTTGTTGTTCAGTTGCTAAGTTGTGTCTGACTCATTGACTGCAGCACACCAGGCTTCCCTGACCTTCACTATCTCCCAGAGTTTGCTCAAATTCATGTCCACTGAGTTGGTGATGCTGTCTAACCATCTCATCCTCTGCTGCCCCCTTCTCCTTTCGCCTTCAATCTTTCCCAGCATCAGGGTCTTTTCCAATGAGTTGGCTCTTTGCATTATGTTAAAAGAAAGATAACTGTTGAAATTTCTGGCATGGCACACTAAGGCAGTTTTTCTCAATTCAGCCTGCTCTCTTGTAATCAACAGAAATTTTGTTTACATTCTAGGACTTAGTTCTTTATCAGTTTTCAGCATTATGATCTTTTTTTTTTTTTTGGTCTTTCAGGGGGAAGTTACATGATACTACGTTGGGAGCTACTAGACAGATACTATTTTAAAAAAATATTTTATTTGGCTGTATTGGGTCTTGGTCACAGGACTTGGGAACTTTCACTGTGGCATGCAGGCTCAAGTGCTCTGTGGCAAGTGGGGTCTTAGTTCCCTGATCAGGTATTCAACTACATCCCCTACATTGCAAGGTGGATTCTTAATCACTGGACCACCAGGAAAGTCACTAGATACCATTTAAAAACTAAAATTGTTTACTGTTTAACAAGGTAAAAGTTCAGTAAAAATAGTTTAAAACATCTCATAAAAAATAAAGCCCTTTTAGAATATCTTAAGATTCTCCCTATTTACTTCTGTATTTAAGAGTAAATAAATCAGATTGGGGGTAGGGAATGTATTTTAAACTGCTTCACACATTATGCAAAGAAGGAACCATGAGAAATGAAGAACAAAAATAAAAATATCCCTGGATAAAATCCACGTGTACAGAAGATGATTCAGGATGTTATAAATAACTCATATGAGGTAAAGCAAACATGCAATATTTATATATCATTCTCTGAAGAAAGGACATATTTTATTAATCCTCAAGTTGCTTAGCAGATTAATAATAAAAGCTTAGTACATATTATCAACAAGTCCAACTGCAGGGCCCACAGAAAACTCAAATGAGTTTAAGGTGAGTTTGCTTCTTTTTCATCTGATTCATCATCCATAACCTGAAACAAACAAACAAAAAAATAGGATACAGAATTAAGGAGTAGAAATTGCTATTTTGATGATTTTAATATTACTTACCTAAATACTCTGCAACAATGCATACCAATCCAGTAAGAATACATCTATCAACAGCCCCAAAGCACAAGGTTTACATCAAAATCTGATATTCTAGCAACATAAAATCAAACTGAATATTCAGTTCAGTTCAGTCACTCAGTCGTGTCCGACTCTTTCCAACCCCATGAATATGCAATACGCCAGGCCTCCTTGTCCATCACCAACTGCCGGAATCTACCCAAACCCATGTCCATTGAGTCGGTGATGCCATCCAACCATCTCATCCACTATTGTCCCCTTCTCCNTGCTTTAACTCCATCCCTTCATTCTTTCTGGAGTTATTTCTCCACTGATCTCCAGTAGCATATTGGGCAGCAAGTTAATTAAAACATTGGTCTCTGTTCCTTGTTCCAAAGGAGGTTTCCAAAAGCAGAGTCTCAGGTGGACACAGAGGACTGTCATGATGGACTGGTATTTCCTAGCTCTATGACTAATATATAGAATTGACTTTTTTTATTTCAAAAGCATCTTATTTCCTTAAGCATAGTCCTAGGGAAATATACCAAATTGTTATTGAAAAAATATGCATTAGAAAAATGAATCCCTAAAAAAGGTAAAGAAACTATACCTTTATAGTTGCTAGAAAACATACTAGCAATTAATTACATTGGTCTTACTCAGATAAAAGTTCATTTTAAACCTTAGAAATATATGAAGATTTTCATTTCAAGTAAGTTACAAATGAATACTCGAAGGAGAAAATGAAAGGATTAGTATCTTTTCATGAGTTAATATATTACTCAGATAATAAAAACCAACTCCTCTGGAAAAGAAAAGGGTTATATAAACCTAAGATTATTTTTTCTCTTAACCACACCTACTATAATTAAAACCAACTCAGGTTTATAATCCTACTGCCAATTCATCACCCAACTCTGGACAAGTGAATAAAAACCTTCCTTTGTCAATCTAGCAAAGTGTTAACTATTTTTTAAAAGGCATACAGAGGATAATGGGGCCAAAATTAATTTTTTTTTAATCTAGATGAATCTGGTTCTGATCTGAGATAATCAATTCCCTCATAGTTTCTTTTGGGATGAATAAAATATGGATATTTACTTTCAAGGAACTGATATTTTTGTACCCAATCTCAGCAACATCCAATCAAAAAAATTTTGTCAATCAACTTCTATTTTAGGCAAAATATTCCTAAATTTGCAATAATGTTTCTAAATATTTAACGAAAACTACATAAACAACATATACAACACACAAGGCTAAGTGTTACAGAAGAACACAGAGACCTAGGTACGATTATAAATCTCTCAAGGAACTTATCCATTACCAAAAAGCTGAAACAGACACACAGAAGCTTTGCACCAAAGAAGAGCTTAACTCCAACTGAAGAACTAATAAGAACTTCAAAGAGGAGATGGCATGTGTTGTACCACAGGACAGGTTTAAGTACTGCCCAGAAAAGAGTGAGTCTCACAGGAGCTGAGAGATGATGCCCTCTCCTTAAAGGCACAGAATTACCTGAAGCGTTTTCTCAAATTTTTAATTTCCATATACTCTTTCCTTCCTTGATAATCGCTCTCCAGAAGGCCTTGCCTCTTGGTTGAGAATTACTGGAGTGAAGGTCACTATTACTGGTGACCTTTATTCAGAAAAATACTGGTACTATATTCCTTAGATATCTTTGGACAGGAAAAAAATGTTGACATCAGGCTATAAATAAAGCTCTAAAACTCTATCTATAACTGTACTTTGTACAACAAAGTATGATTTTTTGAAGGGCTTCTTGCCTGCATGTTTAAGAACAAGAAGTATTTAAATATGAAGTAGTGGAGGGGCTCCCTTCATGCAACAGTGGATGAGAATCCACCTGCCAATGCAGGGGACACGGGTTCAATCCCTGGTCCGGAGGATCCCACGCAGTGAAGCAACTAAATCTGTGCGCCACAACGACTGAGCCTGTGCTCTGGAGCCTACGAGCTGCCGCTACTGCAGCTTGCACGCCCAAGAGCCCATGCTTTGCGACAAGAGAAGCCACTGCAATGAGAAGCCTGTGCACCAAAATGAAGAGTAGCCCTTGCTCATTTCAACTAGAGAAAGCCTGCACACAGCAACAAAGACTCAGTGCAACCAAATATTAATCAATTAATTAAAAAAAATATGGAGCAGTAGACCTCTTCCACTAAAGACTTGTAAATGTCATCTATAAAATTCCATGATGTTTCCCTTTCATAATTTTTCTACAGCCAGAACAGCAATATGCCCTCTATTCCTCAAGTACAAAATGAAAGTGACTTATTTAATATTAACAAACTGTGTTGTTAGAAAATAAATGAGGTAACATTTGGAAAACTGCTGAGCACATAGCAGGGAATTATTAACACTAAAGATAATTCTCAAAGAAGGAGCCTGATAATAATGGTAACACAATGATATAGCAGTTGAAGAAAATGTCAGGTCATGAATTTCTTTTCTTTCCAAAAAATTCATTTTGATATTAAATCTAAACTGTCATACAATACTGGCATACCTGTTCTACGCCTTCTACTTCTGGAATATAAAACTGCAGCATGTTCTGAATTCCATTTTTCAGAGTAATGATTGAACTGGGGCAGCTGGTACAAGAACCTTGGAGTTTCAGCTGTACGATGCCATCTTCAAAGCCTTTATAGATTACATCTCCTCCATCTTCCTGCACAGTTGGCCTGTAGACAGAATATTTGCGATATATTTAAAATAATGTTTTTATTGAAAAAACTTAATACAACATAGAGCTTAGATTTAACATTAATAAATTCACAAAGTTAGAGCCTCTTTTATAAACAAGAATAACAACAGTTAGTAGCTAGTCTCATTTGTAACTTTCAGATAAAATGCCATTCATTCATACAAGAACTTTATCTGCTTATTGCATTTTAATCTTGTTTATCATTTAAGATTTCAAATTTCCTAATGATTATACTGATTACCTAAGATATACTCATTCACTTCTTTTAAGTAAATGGAGGGAGACTGACATATGCTGGCCTTTTTTTTCCAGTTAAAACTTTTCATTGAAATATAAATAATTCAAAAAAGGCATAAATCACATATGATCAATTCAGTATATTTTAACAAACTGAACATACATACGTTCTAGACCAAGAAACAGAACACTGGAACCCCAGAAGTCCACCCTATTCTTCCTTCTTACCACTACTCCCAACCAAAGGCAGCCATTATCCCAACTGCTATCACCACTGACAAATTCTGGCTGCTTTTTAACTTTACAGTTTATAAACATAAATTCCATTTAAAAAGCACAAAGTATTAACTTTTTAAATCTGGCTTCTTTTTCTCTTTGCAAGATTCGTCCACATTGTGGCATATAGTAATAGTTCATTCAATCTCACTGCTCCAGAATATTCCATTAAATGAATATGCCTGAATTTATCCATTCTTTTTTTAATATCTATTTTTTACTTATTTATCTCTTTGGCTGCTCTGGATCTTAGCTGTAGCATGTAGGATCTAGTTCCCTGACCGGGTCCAGAGAGTTGATGTGGAGTGGGAGGTGGAGGGGGGGGTTCAAGATTGGGAACTCAGGTACACCTGAGATGAAAATAAAATAAAATAAAAAATAATTTAAAAAAAAATAAAAAAATAAATCGAAACAAAGAGGAAAAAAAAAAAAAATNTTACAGTTTATAAACATAAATTCCATTTAAAAAGCACAAAGTATTAACTTTTTAAATCTGGCTTCTTTTTCTCTTTGCAAGATTCGTCCACATTGTGGCATATAGTAATAGTTCATTCAATCTCACTGCTCCAGAATATTCCATTAAATGAATATGCCTGAATTTATCCATTCTTTTTTTAATATCTATTTTTTACTTATTTATCTCTTTGGCTGCTCTGGATCTTAGCTGTAGCATGTAGGATCTAGTTCCCTGACCGGGTCCAGAGAGTTGATGTGGAGTGGGAGGTGGAGGGGGGGGTTCAAGATTGGGAACTCAGGTACACCTGAGATGAAAATAAAATAAAATAAAAAATAATTTAAAAAAAAATAAAAAAATAAATCGAAACAAAGAGGAAAAAAAAAAAAAATAGTTCCCTGACCGGGGATTGAACCTGGGCCCCCTGCATTGGGAGTGTGGAGCTTAGCCACTGGACCACCAGAGAAGGACTCATTCTATTGCTGATGGACATCTGGGTTAATACCAGCTTTTGGCTTTTACAAATAGCACAGCTATGGAGATTCTTGCAAATGTCCTATGGCATACTGCTGCTGCTGCTAAGTCGCTTCAGTCGTGTCCGACTCTGCGACCCCAGAGACGGCAGCCCACCAGGCTCCCCTGTCCCTGGGATTCTCCAGGCAAGAACACTGGAGTGGGTTGCCATTTCCTCCTCCAGTGTGTGAAAGTGAAAAGTGAAAGTGAAGTCGCTCAGTCGTGTCCAACTCCCAGCGACTCCATGGACTGCAGCCCACCAGGCTCCTCCGTCCATGGGATTTGCCAGGTAAGAGTACTGGAGCGGGGTGCCATTGCCTTCTCCATACGCCATACTAATAAACGACAACTAAGAATGTACCCAAGAGTGAGACTGCTCATCAAGTCTATGTTTAAGTTCAGATTCCGTAGCTACTGCCAGTTTCCCAAAGTTCTTTAAACTTATATTCCCACCAGCAGCACACGAGAGTCCCTGCTGCCCCACAAACTTGCCAACAGTTGGTGTTGTCAGTTTAATAATTTTAATCATCCCAGTGGATCTGCAGTGATATTTCATTACAGTTTTAATCTGAATATCTAAATGAGGTTGAGTACTTTTTCATGTTTACTGTCATTTGGTTATTGCCTTTTTCATGAATTGCTACTCCAGTGCTTTTGTGAAGGGGCTGCTCCAGTCTCTATTTGATTGTCTTTTTCTTAACATTATGTAAGAGATTTTAAATATATTCTGACATACGTATTATAAATGTCTTCTAATCTGTGCTTTGCTTCTTCATGGTAAGTGATATCTTTTGATGAAGAAGTTTTATTTTTATTATAGGCTACTTTATATGTCTTTCTCTTAAGTTTTCTTATGTCTTATAAAAAAAAATTTTGCCTATCCAAAGGTCAGGCAAAAATTCTTTTAAATTTGCTTTGTGATTTCTTTGTCGACCATTGGTGTTTTTGAAGAGCACTGTTTAGTTTCCAAATATATATAGATTGTGTAGATACCTTTTGGTAATTGACATCTAGCTTAATCTAACTATAGAAAATAATATTTTCAATGATTTCAACCCAGAAAATTTGTTCAAGGTTGCTTTATGATTTAGAATATAGTTCCGTGTAGTAAATCTTCCATGTACACTTGAAAAAAAAAGTACTTTGTTCTTATTGGGTATAATGTTTCATGTGTGTCCATTTAGTCAGGTTTGTTAATCATGTTTATAAAACTCTCGTATCTTTACTCATCATTGGATGTGTTTGTTCTACTTGTTACTGAGAGAGATGTGTTGGCCTTCCACTGTAATTGTGGATTATCTATTTCTCATTTTAGTTCTCTCAAATATTCTTCATCTATTCTGAAGCTTTTATTAGAGGTATATGTTTAAAATTAGTGTACATTCCTCACAGAAATTACCCTTTTATTATTATGAAAGATTTCTCTTTATTGCTAGTAATGTCTAGCTATAAAGTATATTTTGTCTGATATCTGTACAACTATACCAGCTTTCTCTTATGCATTCTTTGCATGCTATGTATTTCTCCATCTTTCTACTTTCAACCTTTCTTTGTCCTTATACTTAAGGTATGTATCTCTTATAGGCAGTATATATAGCTTTTTTTCAGCAGGCAATCTGACAATTTTATTTCTTGTTAATTAACCTATAAATATTAAAATATAATTACTAATATATTTGGGTTTATATGACCATCTTATTTTTTATCATTTTGCATTATTTTCAATTAAACAAGTATTACTTTATTATTATTCTACTTTACCCCTCTATTGAATTTTGGTTATGTGGTCTTTACTATTGATTGTTTATAAGATACTTATTTCTTGATTTCTTAGACTCTAATATAGATTAGTGCAGACTTCCCAGGTGGCTCAGTGGTAAAAAATTCGCCTGCCAACGCAGAAGATGCGAGTTTGATCCTGGGTTGGGATGATCCACCAGAGAAGGAAATGGCAACTCAATTCAGTATTCTTTGCCAGAGAAATCCCATGGATAGAGAAGCCTGGGGGACTACAGTCCACAGGGTCTCAAAGAGTCGGACGCGACTGAGCACACACAGCACAGCAAAATAAATTATACTTTTATTAATTCCCAGATAATGCCAAGAATGAAGAACATTTACTCTTATACTTAGCACCTTATACATTTTTGTCACGTATTTAAATTCTACATATATTAAAAAGTCTACAGGATATTGTGAGACTTTTTTCGTCACATATTCTGTGTCTATCTTTTTTTTTTTTGGGGCTGTATTTTCCATTCTCTTTTCTGTGCTTTAGCTGGATATTTTCTACTGCCCTATTAAAACATTCCAGTACATTAATCTTCTCTCCAACAGTATCCAATGTGACATTCAACTAACCTAATGAGTTCTTAAGTTTAGCTATTGTATATTTTAGTTTCAGAATTACTTTTTCTTTTAGATTCCAGTCTTCTGACGAAATTCATCTGACTTTCTATTTAACATTTTATTCACAGTCATTTTAAAGATCATGTCTGATAATTCTCACACCTAGGTTATCAATGGATTTGTTTTATTTTCTGTTGGTTCAGTTTCTAAATTCTATGCCTAGCAATTCTGGGGGCAATAAATGATGGACAACATACATGAAGAACTATAGTGACTTGGGATTATATTATACTAGAAAGGGTTCATCCTATCTTGGGGCAGCAGCTTAACCCTCTGTGGAATTAAGTTCATTCAATACTGGCCTATAGTTTCATAAGGCTTGGTCTACCTCTGGCTTCTCTCTTTCAGGGGTATAGTCCTCTAGAGAACCCAGCTGAGAGACTGAATGTTCTCTGAGGCCCCATCCTCCTTGACAGATCCTAAACTCCAACTTTTATCACTCCCAGCACCATAAAACTGCCAAAATTCTGCTCAGGTTTTCAACTGTCTTTTGTTTCACTTCTTAGTCTCTTCCCTTCCACAGCTAAAAACAAGTAAGTGCTTTGTGAAGAGAAGCTCTGAGTGCTAAGGCTCACATTTTTCTTTCCTCTGGGGTCTTGCTCCTTAAAGTCAAAGCTTCATTCTTCCAAATCTCAACAAATTTGCTGAAAGTTAACACAGTTTCTCTGTTTCTCAATGGCTGCTCTTCGCCTACCTTCTCATATTCTAACCTCACACCAAGAATAAGTAAATACCCCAAGAGAAGCTTCAGTGTGCTTCCCCTCTCTACAGAATCTTATTTGCTTTGGCAGCTATATCATAGTGTCCAACAACAAACTTTTTGTGTATTTTACCTAGATTTTTTTGGAACTCTCAGCAGGACCATTGGTTTACTATAAGCAAACGTGGGGAGGCAGCCTGAAAAGAGGTACTCCTTCTCTCCTCATAGTTCTCCCAAACACTGTTAAGTCATTTTCTTCTTTCTGAGAAATTTGGTATTATAATAATATCAAATCCAAACAGTGACCATGAAAGATAAATTACATAAATTACTGACTATATTTAGACAGAGTGTTATAAATTTTGGAGGGACCTTTCCTGGTGGCTCAGATGGTAAAGAAACTGCAGACTTTAAAATTCAATTTCTATGGTTACCTATTTTGTTTACATTAACTTATACTTGTTTTGGAACTCTACTACAACCTCAGAGACAACCAAAAATTTATTGCTACACTGTAGTATATCTGATCTCAGGTAGAAAGATGAACACATACCGTATTCTGGTATCTAACAATTCCTTAATCATTGCCACAACTTCATCATCATCTTCAGATCCTAGAAACAATTACAAATAAAACATATCAACAAAAGAAATTTTATACCCATGCAAGTACAAATATTAAAATAAAGTGATTTTAACTTAATGTCTCATTAAAAAAATAAAAGCATAGAACATGTAACTTGGTATAGTGAAATAAGTGATACAGGGGAAATGGAAGGATCATTTATTTGATCCTCTGAAGAAAAACTAAGGTACACTGATCAACATTTGGTGATAACTGTGAATATACTGAAATAACGTGATCTACTAATGATGTTAGGGTTTTAATTTTTTGGCCAATATATTTGTAAAGTTTCATCCTTCTCAAGGATTGAAAAGGAGCAAAGAAAAGATATTGCCTGGATCCTGATGAAAACTTTGAGACAAAAAGGCACTTTTTAGGGTTTTTTTTTTACTACTTTTAAGTTAAATTTTTAACCCCTCAATTTAGTGGTTTTCATGATGACAATCATACTAAGTACAGATATAAGCCTTATGGAAATTCTAAAATATTCTACAAATCTGAACAAAAACCTTGTTTTTTCATTTTGTTTCATTTTTTTCTTTTCGAAAAATTTAACTGTTTATTTTTAGTTACACTGGGTCTTCATTCCTGCACGTGGGCTTTTTCTGCTTGCAGGGAGCAGGCGCTACTATCCAGTTCTGCTGCACGAGTTCCTCATTGCGGTGGCTTCTCTTGTTTTGGAGCACGGCCTTTAGCGGGCACAGGCTCAGTAGCTGTGGTGCAGGGGCTTAGCTGCTCTGAGACATGTGGAATCTTCCCAGTCCAGTGATCAAACCCACATCCCCTGCACTGGCAGGCTGATTCTTAACCATTGGACCACCAGGAAAGTCCAGTTTTGTTTTCCGTTTTACTTTGTAAGATTATATACAGATCTTCACATATGTCTATTTTTATGGGTTTTATATTTATTTGGAAAAAAATCTCTTTATCATTGGGAAAACTAAAAATGCAGCTAATTCAAACTACATTATGACAAATACTAGGATTCTGGCAACAATATAAATACCAACATATTAATATTAAATTATATCAACTTTGATTTTTTAAATAAAATAAACAGAATATAATTAGGTTAAAATTCTCTTACATCAGCAAACCTAAGTTCCTTTTGCCATCATCACCTCTATAGGCAACCACTATCATTAGCTTAGTATATATCCTCCTTCTAGTACATGTTTACATTTACATGTCTATATTTACATTCACTGTTATATATCTTGCATTTTTCTATTTAATATAGACCTAAAAGGTTCTTACATATCAGCATATAAAGATGTGGCCCAATTTTCAAAATAACTGCATAGTAATTTTTGTATGAATTTGTCTTCTTTTGGCTAGTTTTTAAATCATTTGTTTCCAGTTTGCTGCTATTTCTAACAATCCTACTACTTATGTGTGTAAAGTATTCATCAGTGTACTTTTGCAAATATATCTATGAGGTAAATTTCTAGTGCTGGGTCAACAGCTTTGTGTATTTTTACATTTTGGCAGAGGTAGTCAAAGGCTCTCAAAATGATATATCAGTTTTACATATATATCTTATCAAGAACACATGTAACTATTCCATGTATTATTTAAAATTTGTGTAAATGGTATATTTGTAAGAATCTGTAAATAAACATTTTACCACTTAATATTTTTTATATCTTTTCACATCGGTATCTCCTAATCAAGCTCACTCCTTTTAACTGCTAATATATTTTTTAAATATTTCAATTAACACATTGAAATATGTTGAAATATGC
>SJYA01001624.1:187865-242699 GCA_006410615.1 Neotragus moschatus
CCTTTTAACTGCTAATATATTTTTAAAATATTTCAATGAACACGTTGAAATATGTTGAAATATGCTTCCACATGTTGTCCTGTATACATTTATCAGACTCATTTAGAGTATATATCTAGAAGTTACACTGTATCATTTAAAGGTGACTATACACATGTGTGTGTGTGTACACGTATGTGCACACGTGCATGCTTAGTCACTCAGTCGTGTCTGACTCTTCGCAGCCCCATGGACTGTAACCCCCCAGGTTCCTCTGTCCATGGGATTCTCCAGGCAATAAAACTCGGGTAGTTATTATCTTTAACAGTGTGTTTAGAAATGATTCTGAGGCTGAAATGATTTCTGAGGCTGAAAATTAACTTCTGTTAAATCTGAGAGAAGAGCAAAGTGGTGAGCATATTATTTTGAAAACAATATAAATATTATATTATACTATAATATTATAAATATTATAACAAATAATAATAGTTTGAAATTTTTATAGTTGAAATTTTTAGTTTTTTATAATATATTCCATGTAAACACATGTTTTATAAAATGATGGGTAAAACTACCGTACATGAGGTTTTATCCCCTCTGGAATTGGTTCCAGAGTTCAATAAAATATAATGACAAAAATCTGTTTCCCATGCTTTCAGAAATCAAGACAAATGTGAAGAAACCAGAACAATTTTTTTAAAAAGCTAAATAATAATTCCCAACACATTACCTGCTTCTCCTGAAGGTGTTTCCTCAGTAACTAAAGGTAAGCCAGATGCAAAGAAATCCATAATTGTAGCATAGATATCTGGTTTCAGTAAATTCCAGTCTAATTCTTCATTCTCCTGTAAATATTTGAAGGAAAACATTACATTTTCATCCAAGAGCAAAGACAAATATAAAACAATAATTTGAATCTTTTAGGACTCTTTCCCTATTTATATTCTATAACATGCAATAGCACTCATTTCTAGAAAACATGTCAGTTACTATTGAAGACTGGCTTATAATGACTTTTAGAAGATACAATCTTAGAACATATCCCATTCAATCATTCATCAAACCTGTATTAAGTGTGGTGTGTGTACATGCTCTGTAGAGGGGTATCAAAATGACTAAATGATACTCTTTCATAAGGTAAAAAGAGTTAGATTCTATGTTTAGAGTGGATAATAAACAGACTTCCCATTCTTTTAATAAAATAGGGTATAACTGCTTGATGAACTATACAGGATAGCCTATGACTATTTAAAAAATTCAACCCATGTATATTACTTAAGAGCATCGAAGACATAACTGTTGATCCCAAACTATAACATGTCTCATCTATGGCAATTGTGCTAGAGGACTTGTGGACTGTCAACAAGACTGGTATCCTTAAGAAATAATCCATAGCCTTCCCTGGTGTGCCAGGGGATAGAAATCTGCCTGCCAGTGCAGGGGACATTGGTTCGACCCTGGTCCAGGAAGATTCCATATGCCTTGCAGCAACTAAACCCATGAGCCACAAACTACTGAGCCTGTGCTCTAGAGTCCACGAGCTCTAACTACTGAACTCATGTACTGCAACTACTGAAGCCCACACACCACAAGGAAGAGTGGCCACCGCTCACTGCAACTAGAGAAAGCCCACCCAACCAACAAAGACCCAGTACAGTAAAAAATAAAAATAACTAAATCAATAAGAGCAATCCTTCCAAACTGCTTAAGAGTTCACTGAATACTTCTAATTTTGATGCAAAACTGGACAAGAAATTAAGTTCAGCACATATATATCAATTATAGATTTAAAAGAATATGCAGTGTAAATTTAAGTAATTCATTTCTCATTAATCTAGTACACTTAAAAATGAAAGTCTTTTGTAGCAAATATGATCTCAGATATTGGATGGATATAGCATATTTAGCTTGATTTTTTTGACATTAAGAGATTATCCAAGTGTTGCAGAAGTACACAACCCACTGCTCTCATCTGTGAAGCTCTAAAGTGTCATTGTGGGACGGTAGGCTGACACAAAAATGTGTCAGGTGCCATTTTATAAATGCTCACTGTGAAAGAAGACAAATATTCAATCATTCTGTTGGTCATATATATATATATTTGATATATTTTAATATATATTTGACATATATATTAATATATATATATTAATATATATCTCTTTGTAGAGATATATATAGATATATATAGATATCTTTGTACTCTATCAATGTAAGCTAAGAATTACTAAAAACAATACTTGGAAGCCTAAATTTTAGTCCTGCCAAGGTGGTGGCTCAGATGGTAAAGCATCTGCCTGCAATGCAAGAGAACCGGATTCGATTCCTGGATCGGGAAGATCCCCTGGAGAAGGACATGGCAATCAACTCTAGCACTCTTGCCTGGAAAATCCCATGGATGGAGGAGCCTGATAGGCTACAGTCCATGGGGTCGCAAAGAGTTGGACACGACTGAGTGATTTCACTTTCACTTTCTTTCAAGGTTGAGTCTTGGACACCGCATTTAACTCTCTGAAGCATATGTTTTTCTTTCTTGAAAAACAAGGAATCTGGAAGTTAATTTCAACTTGAGAATTCTATTAAATAATTATCTTGAGAAATATGAGAAGTAAACTTGAGACTTTTAATAACAGTATGTATAAAACACATTAAGCATGGATATTCTGGACAGCACCACTGGACTCAGAAAAAACCAAAAGTACATCACATCTTGTTTTATATAATTCTATGCTTACCTTTGTGACAGTGATGAAATCTGGTCCAAAAAAGACACTTTTTACTCCCTCAATCCTAAATAACTGCCTGTGAAAAAATAAAAATTGAGAGATAATAACTTAGTCATGTCTGATACTTTTGCAACCCCATGGACTACAGCCCGCCAGGTTCCTCTGTCCATGGGATTTCCCAGGCAAGAATACGGGAGTGGCTTGTCATTTCCTTCTCCAGGGGCTCTTCTCAACCCAAAAATGTAACCCAGTCTCCCGCACTGCAGGTGGATTCTTTACCACTGAGCCACTGGGGAAGCCCTGGGGAATGACAAAACAGATTGGGAATAACCATACAGTGTATCAGATCTTCCCCAATGTTTCTGCAGTAAAGAATTCACTTGCAACGCAAGAGACGCAGGAGACACGGGAAAATCCCCTGGAGGAGAAAACGGCTCTCCAATGGCTCTCAATATTCTTGCCTCGGAAATCCCATGGACAGTCTGGCCCAGGGTTATAGTCCAAAGGGCAGCAAAGAGTGGACAGGACTGAGCAAATGAGCACACACATACTTTTTTTTTTCTTTTTATTATTTTTTTCCATCTCAGGTGTACATGAGTTCTCAATCTTGAAACCCCCCCCCCACCTCCCACCCCATATCAACTCTCTGGATCATCCCCGTGCACCAGTCCCAAGCATCCTGTATCCTGTATTGAATATAGACTGACGATTCGTTTCTTACATGATAGTATACATATTTCAGTGCCATTCTCCCAAATCTTCCCACCTTCTCCTTCTCCCTCAAAGTCCAAAAGTCCATTCTACGCATCTGTGCCTCTTTTGCTGTCTATACACATACTTTGTATCAACAGTATTACTTGGCAGTAAGGAGAAATGAACTACAGATCCCTACAAGAACAAGGATGACTCTCAAAATCATCATACTAAATGAAAGAAGCCAAACACAAAAGACTACATGGTTCCATTTATATGAAACTCCAGAAAAGGCAAAACAGTAGTAGATGGTTAGGTAGCATCACCAATTCAATGGACATGAACATGGGCAAACTCTAGGAGATAAGTGAGGGACAGGGAGGCCTGGTGTGCTGCAGAGTTGGACAGAAGTTAGCAACTGAACAACAACAGGGTAAGAAGATCAACAGTTACCAGGGTGAGAGATGTATTAACTATCCTTTCTGTGGTAATCATTTCACAATGTATATCTGTATCAAATCATCACACTGTATACGTTAAACTTATACAATGTTTTATGACAATTACATCTCACAGAAGCTAGAAAAAACATTGTTATTGGATTAACTGATCATTTTTTATTTGGTTTTATCTTTTTTAATTGGATAATTGTTTTACAAAGTTGTGGTTTCTGCTATACAATAATATGAATCAGCTGTAAGTATACATATATCTCCTCCCTCCTAGAAAAAACATTTTTTAATAAAATTTTAAAAATTAAGTCATTGTTATAAAAAACAAGTTACCAGGGAGGTGAAGCAAGAGGAGACTGAAAACAAAAGGCAAATGAGGGATCTTTTGCTGTGATAAAAATGTTTTATATTTGTATTTTTTTGGTGGATACACAATTGTATATACTTATCAAAACTCAGAGGAACCAGAGATCAAATTGCTAACATCTGCTGGATCATGAAAAAAGCAAGAGAGTTCCAGAAAAACATCTATTTCTGCTTTATTGACTATGCCAAAGCCTCTGACTGTGTGGATCACAATAAACTGTGGAAAATTCTGAGAGAGATGGGAATACCAGACCACCTGACCTGCCTCTTCAGAAATCTGTATGCAGGTCAGGAAGCAACAGTTAGAACTGGACATGTAACAACAGACTGGTTCCAAATAGGAAAAGGAGTATGTCAAGGCTGTACATTGTCACCCTGCTTATTTAATTTATATGCAGAGTACATCATGAGAAACACTGGGCTGGAAGAAGCACAAGCTGGAATCAAGATTGCCAGGAGAAATATCAATCACCTCAGATATGCAGATGACACCACCCTTATGGCAGAAAGTGAAGAGGAACTGAAAAGCCTCTTGATGAAAGTGAAAGAGGAGAGTGAAAAAGTTGGCTTAAATCTCAACATTCAGAAAATGAAGATCATGGCATCCGGTCCCATCACTTCATGGGAAATAGATGGGGAAACAGTGGAAACAGTGTCAGACTTTATTTTTGGGGGCCCCAAAATCACTGCAGATGGTGACTGCAGTCATGAAATTAAAAGACACTTACTCCTTGGAAGAAAAGTCATGACCAACCTAGATAGCATATTCAAAAGCAGAGACATTACTTTGCCGACTAAGGTCCATCTAGTCAAGGCTATGGTTTTTCCTGTGGTCATGTATGGATGTGNTTTGGGGGCCCCAAAATCACTGCAGATGGTGACTGCAGTCATGAAATTAAAAGACACTTACTCCTTGGAAGAAAAGTCATGACCAACCTAGATAGCATATTCAAAAGCAGAGACATTACTTTGCCGACTAAGGTCCATCTAGTCAAGGCTATGGTTTTTCCTGTGGTCATGTATGGATGTGAGAGTTGGACGGTGAAGAAAGCTGAGTGCCGAAGAATTGATGATTTTGAACTGTGGTGTTGGAGAAGACTCTTGAGAGTCCCTTGGACAACAAGGAGATCCAACCAGTCCATTCTGAAGGAGATCAGCCCTGGGATTTCTTTGGAAAGAATGATGCTAAAGCTGAAACTCCAGTACTTTGGCCACCTGATGCAAAGAGTTGACTCATTGGAAACGACTCTGCTGCTGGGAGGGATTAAGGGCAGGAGGAGAAAGGGATGACCGAGGATGAGATGGCTGGATGGCATCACTAACTCGATGGACAAGAGTCTGAGTGAACTCCGGGAGTTGGTGACGGACAGGGAGGCCTGGCGTGCTGCGATTCATGGGGTCGCAGAGTCAGACACGACTGAGCTACTGAATGAATGAGTATCAAAACTTAATAAATTGTACATTTGAAATTGGTGAATTTTATTGTACGTAAATTATACTTCAGTAAAGCTAATTTTTGAGAGAAAGAGGGGCAGATTATAATTTGAAAAACGCTTCAAAGGATTTTGAAATACGGCCTCCCTCCCCAATCACTTATATATGTACCACACTTAGCAGACACTAGAGCAATATCCTTTTCCCCCAACTTTAGGAATAAAAGCTGACATACTCCAAGGGAAGTCATAGTTCTCCTTTTCTTTGTCTACCATTGCAAGAATGTTATCAAAATTACTGCTTTGAAATTGTTTAGGAATTTTTCTGAAAAAATGTCAGCTGGGCCCTTTACACAACCACTTAATGTTAAATCTGCAAGTCGTCACAAAGTTTTTGGTTGCAGTTTATGATCCAATAAATCAAAACACAGACCTCTAAGGAGGACCCTAGATTAGTACTATTAGCAAAGCTTTTTTACCCCCAAATGAAAGCACGTTGCAAAAGAAGACACCTGATCTATGTCAGGGGATGCAATGGTAAAGAATCACTTTGCCAATACAGGAGATGCAAGAGGTCGGGGTTCAGTCCCTGGCTTGGCAAGATCCCCTAGAGTAGGAAATGGCAATTTGCTCCAGTATACTTCCCTAGAGAATACCAAGGACAGACAAGCCTGGCAGGCTATACAGTCCATGGGGCTGCAAAGAGTCAGGCCTGACTGAGCAACTGAGCACACACATGAGCCGTATCATAGAGACTGCTTGGAGGAAGAGTTCAGAAGTTCTGTCCCTAAAAGAAAGAAAAAGCTGAAACAGGAGTTTCAAGCATTATTATTCATGCTTTGTCATTTAGGTTATTTTCCTTGGGATAATTTCAACGCATCAATGTCCAAAACAAAATATGATACCTAGAACTAAACATACTCTCCCAAAGGTAGTCTAACTTGTTCTGAATACAGAAACTATTACCTCTCTTATGCTGGACACTAGGACTCTGTTAAAGTTTGACTGACTTTTTAAAGCATATTTCTAATGTAATTGAGAGGTCAGATTCTTCTATCCCATAACTGTGGTAGGCATTTAAAAAATTTAAGCACATAGCTTAATATTTATTCTTGCTAGATTTTATCTTATTTGCTTTAACCTATCATTCCAACCTAATAAAACTTTTTAAAATGTCTCTGAATTTTGTCATCCAACAGATAAGCAAATCCTATCATCTGAAAAACTGATAATTATATCTTATTAATGTTTCTGGTTTTAAAAATGTCCTGAATAAACATGCCACTACAGAGATTCAGAGCCCTTTCACATGTCCTTAGAGGTAGGTCTACCCTCTGCTTGTATTTCTTCATCTTCTCTACAAGGATAGGAAAAAACAAGTCAAATGCCTCCCTAAAGTCAGACATATTACTGTTTACTCATTCATTCAAGTAATATTTGAATACAGAGTAACAGACACAGTTCTAAGCATTAGGGACACAATGACCAGTAGGACAGACTGGTTTCCGTCCTCATGTTTACAGCAAAAATATTCCCTGCTAAACAAAAATAAGATTGACTGAAGATAACAAATTCTGTAAACCCAAGAAACGGGTGACTTCTAAAAGATTACTTTAAAAAGGGTTTTGGCCAATTGAACATCTGACAGAAATCACCTCCAACCAATTTATAACTGAATCAATTTGGGCTTTTTTATTTTTACATTTTTACAAATACTAAATATGTGAGCTCATATTTGATGTACACATTTCAAACTATTGGGCTTTCCTAATAGCTCAGCTGGTAAAGAATCACCTGCAATGCAGGAGACCCTGGTTCTATTTCTGGGGCGGGAAGATTCCCTGCAGAGGGAACGGCTACCCACTCCAGTATTCCGGCCTGAAGAATTCTCTGTTATCAGTTTGATATACTCTCTTCCATACCTTTTTTGCCAGTGTATTTTTGTGTTTTGTTTTCATATACATAATAACACATAATGTATTCACTGTTTTGCAACTTGCTTTCTTCATTAACAGTATGTCTTAGATGTCACTCTATAATAGTAAATATGGTTCCTCCTCATCCTTTTCAATATCTGTGGGCTATGGATGGACAGTTTATCAAACTATCCATACTGATGAATATTTAGATTGTTTCCAATTTACTACCATTATCAACAAGGCATCACCACACACACCATATGTATATATGTGGTAATTCTTTCAGGCAGTGTTTTTCAAACCCACCAGTAAGTTGTAAAATCAATTATGTAGTAACCAGGGTTTTATTCAATAAAATAAAACAGAACAGAATAATATAAAAAGCACAAGAAAGGAAATATAACCAAGTTTTATACCTTATAAAGGCAAAAACTGCCCCATCAAACACTTGTTTTATATACACACACACACACACACACACACACACACACGTATGATTCATATATATACACATACGTATACACAGATATAGGTATATCTTTGTATGTTTATGTGTATATGTATATAGTGCATCATAATATAAGATATTTCTTACTGTGGCTTGTATTAAAAAGCACAAAAAACAAATGCTCTAAGATATCTTCCAAGAAGCGGCACGTTTAGGTCAAAGGAAATTTGCATGTTGATTAGAAACTTTAAAAACCATTCTTGAGATAAGCATATTTCTGGCTCCCTTAAATGAGACACAAAAAATGGCTGTCTGTATACAGAAACGGTTATCTAAGTTTTATTTTCTCAATCCTTGGCAATCAGTATCAGACTTAGGTTACCAAAAATTTCAATTGATGTGACTTTCAGTTCAGTTCAGTTCAGTCGCTCAGTCGTGTCCAACTCTTTGCAACCCCATGAATCGCAGCATGCCAGGCCTCCCTGTCCGCAGCATGCCAGGCCTCCCTGTCCATCACCAACTCCCGAGTTCACTAAGACTCACGACCATTGAGTCAGTGATGCCATCCAGCCANAATAGATGTTTTTCTGGAACTCTCTTGCTTTTTCCGTGATCCAGCGGATGTTGGCAATTTGATCTCTGACTTTAACATATTTTAAATGATTTCTCTAGCTATCAGTTTAAAAGGGCTTTTATAATTTTATCCTTTGTGGCTTATCATCTGACATACATTTAATATGTTTTTATCTAGTGAATTTAAAAACTGCCACCACTGAATGTAAATTGGTACAGCCAGTACAGAAAACAGCAAGGCAGTTCCTTAAAGAACTAAAAATAGAGCTGCCATATGATTCAACAATCCCACTGCTGGATATATATCCAGAAAAAAATGAAAACTCTAATTCCAAAAGATACATGCATGCCAGAATTCATAGCAGCACTATCTACAATAGTCAAGACATGGAAACAACCCAAGTGGCCATCAACAGATAACTGGCTTAAGAAGATGTGGTACAATGAAATATTACTCGATGATAAAAAAAGAATGAAGTAATGACATTTACAGCAATATGGATGGACCTAGAGAATATTAGTGAAGTAAGTCAGAGGAAGACAAATACTGTATGATATCACTTAAATGTGGAACCTCAAAAATAATACAAATGAATCTATACACAAAACAAAAGCAGATTCAAAGACATAGAAAACAAACTTATGGTTATCAAAGGGGAAAGGAAGGAAGCAACAAAATAGGATGGGATTAATGATAAAGACTACTACACATAAAATAGATAAGCAACAAGTATATACTATGTAGCACAGAGAATTACATTCAGTATCTTTTAATAACCTATAATAGAATATAGTCTGAAAAGAAAAATTAAAAAATCACTTTGCTATCCACTTGAAACTAACACAATATTGTACATCAACTATACTTCAATAAAAATAAATAAAAACTGTCACCACTCAATAGTTTATTGAAAATTCATGCCACATCTAATCTAATCTTCATTTATAATTCTGAGAGGAATATTTTAGAAACTACTCCATTTTGAAGCATCTAGAAATTCAGCTATCCTTGTGAATAAAATGAGCACATTTTTATGTTTTTTTTAAAACAGTGTTTTAAAGATTTAGAATGGATATCTGCCATATTACCAATTTGATAGATTTTTTTTAAAGTAAAAATATAAATTCTATTTAGTCACACTACAGATATCTTAAGTACATCACTTTGCAAGAGAAGAGTTTCTTAATATCAAATCTTGTTTTTCTTTATTGTTTACCTGAAAAGAAAACAATCTTTATACTGAAGAGATACAACGCACATAAAAGTGCAATAGCTAAGGCTCCCTTAACTCCTGAAGTCGGCTACTTATGTTTCTCAGTAAAAGCAAATAAAAAATAATACTATACCTAGCCAGAGGGGAGCGAAACGCTGTAGCTGGGGTGGGAAAATCCATGGTCCTTGTCTCAAGAACTGGTTTTCCTGGAATAAACTTTAAGCTGTTGGGATTTGGGGTATCTTGTGTTTGAATAAACATGTATCTCACTAAAAGAGAAAAAAGAAAAAGGAATGTTATTCTAGGAAAAAATATTAGTTAACAAGCTTATGGACAATGAAGTATTCATTTTCATAGAACCAAAAAATATAAGAAAAATCAGAAAACAAAAAAATAAAGCTTTCTTGCCCAAACTTACAAAAGAAGAATTGTTAAGGATAAAAAACAAATTTATCAAAATATTTAGGATAATTACATTGAATTTTATATTAATATTGATTATTTATATAGTTTTGTTACTCAACAGACTCTAGTAAAATCATATACCTAAGTAGGAAGGCATATCATAATTCAGCAGTCTTTGATGTATTCTTTGGTAACTCAGTACCAAACTGGCTATAATTACAAATCATCATCACTTCCCAAAGTGCTAACATTTTTAAAAAACAAACAAATTTATCATAATATTTATTTTATGCTTACTCATTACACGTCAGAGACAGGTTTGAGAGCTTTAAATATATTTAAGCCTTTAACAATCCTACGAAAAAGGTATTGTTTCTACTTTACAAAAG
Source organism: Neotragus moschatus (assembly GCA_006410615.1). Taxonomy (NCBI): domain Eukaryota; kingdom Metazoa; phylum Chordata; class Mammalia; order Artiodactyla; family Bovidae; genus Neotragus; species Neotragus moschatus. The sequence goes on from SJYA01001624.1 coordinate 198,463, forward strand.
AAGAAACTGAGACTTAGAAATTATTTGTTAAGTTACTAAAAGTTAAATAACTTGTCCAAAGGTATCAGTTCAGTTCAGTCCAGTCGCTCAGTCGTGTCTGACTCTTTGCAACCCCATGAACCGCAGCACACCAGGCCTCCTTGTCCATCACCAACTCCCGGAGTTCACTCAGACTCACAACCATCGAGTCAGTGATGCCATCCAGCCATCTCATCCTCTGTCGTCCCCTTCTCCTCCTGCCCCCCAATCCCTGCCAACATCAGAGTCTTTTACAATGGGTCAATTCTTTGCATGAGGTGGCCAAAGTACTGGAGTTTCAGCTTTAGCATCATTCCTTCCAAAGAAATCCCAGGGCTGATCTCCTTCAGAATGGACTGGGTGGATCTCCTTGCAGTCCAAGGGACTCTCAAGAGTCTTCTCCCACACCACACTTCAAAAGCATCAATTCCATATATGTGAGACTTCTTACTTTTCAGGATATTTTAAAATTATCTTCAGAAATTCTTCTGTTTCTTCTCAGGCCATGATTAGATTGAGAATAACAGAATCCTGAATTTCCTACCTTGCCATTATGATAACAGCTTGCAGGACAAAAAGATAATACTGAGGTCTGAATAGTTTACAACTATTACACAGGTTCTGGTTATTTATGATGAAAATAAACTTTCTTACTTAAAAAAAAAAAACACCCAATTCTCACCTTAGAGCAGTACATGGAAATAGGTTAATTTACTGAGTAATTATCATGGGTTGCATATGGTGCTAAGCACTTTATGTGAATTATATCATTTAATCCTTACATCCTGCCAAGGAAGCACTGTTTTTATCCTAATTTATAAATGACTAAACTAAACCTCAAAGTCATTCACCTAGTTAAGTGACAGAGCCTGCAACCCTGGCCAACTCTGTAGCACTTGTTTAACCACTGTACATAGTGCCACTTCATACTTATTAGGGCCAGGCATAGAAGAAAAATATATTTAAGATCAGTCTTTCTATCCGGTCATAATCCTCACATTACTTATCTTAAGAAAGAGTAAAATATCACAAAGTAACAGTTTTATTTTAAATTAGAAAATGATAAAATTTGGCAAAACATATGGTTGGTATAAAAATACTTCCCTTAACTATTACAAAAGAACATTCTAATTTGACAGCTGAGATTCTTTCTGCACCTCTCCAGACAATTCCAGCTAACTGATGATGAGTCATTTCCTTGGTAAAGTAGAATAAAACCCCCATACATTTTGCTTAAGTCACTGTCTTGTAAAGATACTGGTTGGTGACTTGGTGACAAGGCAAATCCTATAAAGGAGAAAAATTTTAAATAATAACCTCAACATTGAAGTACCAGGTTGGCCTGAAATTTCCTTTAGTTTTAAAATAAAAAAAATTTAAAGCTGTAACAGTTTTTGCCTGGTCATCAAAGAAACATGTAGTCTTGTGTTATTCTGAAGGAAGATTATGCATTTTCTGTTGACTAATTCCAGACACTTTTCCTTGACTGCTGCTTTTAGTTGGTCTAATTAGAAGTATTTGTTGGAATTGTTTGGTTTTCCAGAAGGAGCTCATAATAGATGACTCCCTTCCATCCCACCTTTGGATAGTGACCACCCTTTGGTGTGTTGGTGGTGGTTTATTTAGCTTACCCCACAATCTCTTCTGTTCCACATTACTGAACAGTACCCACTTTTCATCGCCTGTCCAATTTATTTTAAAAATGGAACATTTGCATTAGGTTTAAGTAGAGAATTGCATGCCAAAATACAGTCAAGAAGGGTTTTTTTTCGCTTAATTTATGTAGAACCCAAATATCAAAGTGAGTAACATAACCAATCTGGTGCAAATGATTTTCAGTTCTTGATTTGGATATATTGAGTGTGTCGGCTATCTCCAACATGGTATAAAACTGACTGTTCTCATTTAATGTCTCTATTTGATTGCTACCAACTTCAACTAGTCTATCTGATCATGGAGCATCATCCAGTGAGAAACCTCCACTGTGAAACTTTGCAAACCACTTGGACATATTTGGTCAATCATACTACCTTCTCCATACACAATGTAAATCTTTTTTTTTTGCATTTCAGCTGCATTTTAACCTTTCTTGAAATAATAAAGTATAATATGCTGAAAATGTTTCTTTTTTTCCCCTCCATCTTCGATATTACAGTAACTATAAAAAGTTCTTCAAATTCAATAAACTTTTTAAAAAATGCATGCTGATATGGCAGCTGTAGAATACAATCTAACAAAATTGTTTTGAATGAAGTTAACAAAAGCTAAGCGCTGTTAAAGCCATCTTATGTAAAGAAAACAAACAAACATTTTGGCCAACCTAATACTTGATTTTAAATATTTATACGTCCAAGCAATAAATTCCTCTGACAAGGGAACAATTTTTCAGATGGAACATTTTAGAAAAAGCTGCCGCCACTTTCTGTAAATACACAGAAAATAAGGTTCTTTTAACCCTGTTTCTGACCAATCATTCCCGGGGCCTTTCTTAACAATTTATTGGTAGCCAAAATCTCTGCACATATTAGGCACTCTGCCAATATTCAAAGAATTAAATCTGGCTTTATTCTGCTTACTCCATTTGTGCATAAACCTATACATGCAGAAAGAAAAACTTTAGACACACCTGAAGAACTATAAATGTAGACAACATGACCCTATATGATATTACTACATAAATTTTAACAATGAACAAAGGTACTTCAAAAAGAACAATCTAACTAGGCGTTAACAAAATGACTCCAGTTACAGTCTAAATTAGACTTAATTAGGTATTTCAAAAATGACTCTCAGCTCCATCATCCAGAAAGATCCTCTGAAAGTGTCATAAGGGTTACAAGAGAGAAAGACTGCTGTAAAACCATTTCTATTGTGCTTGGTATAATAGGTAACAGATAAAAAGGTAGACATAATCTCCCCCCAAATTACAGATTAATGGTTCCTGACGTCAATATCAAAGACTAAAATAAGCAGATTTCCAATCTGAAAGCCTAGATGACTACATAATTCAGTTCCACAAAATTTAAGTCTAATTAAAGTAGCTTAAGGTGAATTACTACTTATGCCCAAATTGCTCTGTGATTCAAGGAAAGAGTTAAGGAAGGCAATCCTATTTTTGCCCCAGGATATAGGGGAGGTAAGGTCTCTACCCTGATCCAACTCATGCCATAAAACAGAGTTGGTGACCCTCCAGAGAATGGCCATAAGCAGTTCAAGACAGCAATGGAAATGGAGATGGGCCAAGAGCTGAAACCAAACTCTTACAGCTCCATAAGCACATCTAGGTAGCCATTCACAGACAGACAGACATACACACACCCTTGCCCCAAGGTTCCCTAACCACATGACAGTGGTCACATTGCAAAAATGTTCAAATTCTATCTTCATACCCATTTGTAACTTCTTTTTATATCTTCATTTCAGAAATTACTTATTGAGTAACTCCTATGTTTCAGAACATGTGTTACACAACATGCTAAGATTTCACAGCTTTACTGGACACCATACTCAGGATTCTTGAAATTTAATGCCAAATGATATGTGTAAGCAAATAATTAAAGTGTGATTTATGATAGAAAAAATGTTATATTCTTTTCATAACCATCTGAATAGAAAATTTACAAATTCTCATTGTTTATGACCTACAAAATTTCATTCCAGCAGTCTGCTCTAAAAGAGATGAAATTTTACCTGTGTTACACAGCGTTGCAGGGAGTGCGAAAAGCGGTCTTTGGACAAACTGATGCAGAAACTGTTTCTTAATTGTATATGGATTTGTCACATGACAGAATCTATATTTAAAAACAAAAATGACATTTTAGGAGATAAGCTCAAGTTTCTACTTCTCATATATAAAAATACCATAATGAAAATAATAACCAAGAAGAATTATCATTTTCCACCAACAAGCAATAGGGAAGCAATTCCTTCCCTTAGACAAGCAATATCTGCAAACAATTTAAAAACAAGAGCTCAAGGGGAAATGTACAGCCTTGAAAACTGAGTGTACATAGAATACTGTAATATTTGGTGTAAAGAAACAGAAAAGCATCTATATTAGTGATTTATAATCTGGAGTTCCTATTAGCTATGCATGAAGGAGGTGAAGCTGCAAACGTTTTCCTTTTTCAGATACAAAAACAACCAGGTAATAGAGTCATGTGGTTCAAAATTCAAAGGGAATAAAAGTAAATACAGTGAAAAGTCTCCCTCCTTTTCGGTCTCTACCACCATGTTTCCCTGGAAAGAGATAACCTCTGCTATTTATTTTGAAAGGCATTTCAAATGCCTCCAAAAGTCTAATAGAAAGTATACTATTCTCCACCAAACTGCTAAAGAAGTCCACAGCCTATGTGCTTTTTGATTGGAAACATATTGACCCTGTTTTGTATTTCACCCCGAATATAACCAGAATGGGGTAACCAGAGTTACAAGATTTCCCAAGTGTTGCCTGGTTATTCTTTTCATGAATTTGACAACTTAAAAACAAAAGAAGGGAAAAACAAACAGTACTGGAAAAGGAAACAAAAAGAGACATTAGTTGTGAAAATTTTAGAAATCTGATGTAATTACTTTAAAATCCAGTTTACCTTAAATATTAATACACCCATCCATTCCAATTTTTATTTCACTGAGGGATTTTAAGCATATTTATGATCATTTTTTGTTTTTTATATTTCTGATTCTTTTCACCTGCAAAAAGGAGGCGCTGTCTTCATTGCTGTTCCTAGCCACTAGCCTGATGACTTACCTCGGTTCCTCATTTCTAAGATGAAGTTAATATTCACAGCTACCTCATAAAGATTAAGGCAAAGATGGATCCAGATAATCGACGTAAAGCGATTAAAACAGTGCGAGGCCATGTAGTACAATTGTTTATTAAATGGAATCCAGGTTTGGGGTGAACACATTTTTATCTATAGCACACTCCCTAAATCTTGGATACCTTGGACTATGGAAGGGCATCGAGGACGGAAAAGGCAGAAAGGACAAATAATCTGACAAGAAATGAGTTTAGAGTAATAGTAAAAATGAGTTAAATCATTCCAGGAATAACAGGGGGAGACAAGAGGTGACTAACAAAAAAATCCTTCTGCAAAGGTAATTTTTTAGGAAATGCATTTCAACTTTAAGAGCATCATTAGCACTAAAATCCCCAACACTGAGGAGGTCAACCTTTGTTAGGCCCTTTGCTCCTTTTGTTCCATTCGAGAAATCAGGGTACAACAGCTACTTAAGCCCTCGGTGCCTTTCGCCTAATCAGTCTTGACAGATGTCAAAGACGGTGCAAACAGAAAGAGGAAAGACAAGGAAACCAAGAGGGTTTAGTCGGTAGGAGTGGGCGGGGGAAATCTAGGGCTCTGGATGCACATGCGTTCCATCNGCAGTGGTGAGGGGTGGGGCTGGGGGGTAGAAATTCTTGCGATGCCTGCACAGGTGTCAGGTAAGCACGAGGGACTCCACATGCATGTGCGGAACCGTAGATCGCTTTTCCCACTTGATGGGTGCTGCTTTTGCACTACCTGATTCTGCAGAGCAGAATGCTGTTCCCCATCCCTAACTCTGCCCATTGCCTGCAGTAGACTCCTTCTCGCCATCCAGCCCCAGCTCAAAAGTCACCCTGTAACATCCCCTGAAAAGATTCTCGCTTTCCTTCAGCCAGCTAGCTGCCTGCCTTCCTTCAGTGAGGTCCATATGGCTCTGGATAAGGCTGGGCTTGTGGATTCAGCACACACAGAGACTCACCTTAGTGCGGAGCTGCCTTCTGCTATATAAACATGAGTACTGACTAGTTTCCAGAGCACAGTACAAAGTTCATCGTCTATTTTCTAGAATCTTATTAGGGTATACAGTTTCTTCTAGCACAGCAGTTCTTGAAGTGTGGACTAGGGACAGAAACCTCATGGGAACAAGTGGGAAATGCGAATTATCAGACTGCACATTAGAACTACTGAACCGCAGTCTCGGGAGGTGGGATCCAGTAATCGGTTTTAACAAACCCTCCAGGTGATTCTGATGCAAGCTACCATTGAGAGACAGTGCTCTAGAATATATACAGAGTATGGCAAAGAGTAGGAGACTGACTGAGTGACTAATACTTTCACTTTTCCCCTTGGTTTTTGGAATGGACACAACACACGTTGTGGGACAGGTTGAGACCGCATCCAAAGGGAGGCATTGAAAGGAGTGGGCGGGGCTTCAGACTACAGCTAGTCTAGGGCTGAACAAACTGAGTGCAGTTTACATACTCAAGGCTGTATATTGGCTTCATTTTTTTCTGATCCGTTTTAGACTTCAGTGTCATCCACAGCTTGACCCTTTACTGTCTTCTAGACCTTGAATCAAGTGTGTAGTGAGGCTCCTCCACCCAAGAACATACCCCAGTTGCTGCTGCTAAGTTGTTTCAGTTGTGTCCGACTCTGTACGACCCCATAGATGGCCTCCTACCAGGCTCCTCTGTCCCTGGGATTCTCCAGGCAAGAACACTGGAGTGGGTTGCCATTTCCTTCTCTAATAATGAAAGTGAAAAGTGAAAGTGAAGTCACTCAGTCATGTCTGACTCTTAGCGACCCCATGGACTGCAGCCCACCAGGTTCCTCTGTTGGGATTTTCCAGGCAAGAGTACTGGAGTGGGGTGCCGTTGCCTTCTCCATATACTCCAGTTAGGAACCATCTTTTCTCTCATCTTCAACTTTCCGTCTCTTATCTACTCCTTCCTATAAGAAAAATCCTGCCTTGCCCCAAACCACCTTCAAACGACTCTTTCCTCTTGCAAAGTCGAGTGATGTAAGAGCTGCCTACAGTTGTAGTCTCTAGTTTCTCACCTTCCACTCCTCAAACTGGCCAAAGGAAACCCGGAAGAAATGCCCCATACAAGTGATTCAAACTACCAGGAGGGTGTGACTCTCTCTCTCTGAGCCCACCCCTGTGTCTACACACACGGACTCTTTTTTTCCTCTTAATAAACACTTTACTTACTACTTTCCATCTCCATGTGGAATTTCACTGCCACACTGTGACAGGCCAGGCACTTGTCCCTGGCCACGGTTCCTGGTGGTCTAGTGTCTGGGATTCAGCTCTGTCACTGACACAGCCTGACCTCAACCTCTTGCTGGAAACTGAAATCCTGCTTCAAGCTGCTGGAAGCCAAGACACCCTGAGATCAAAACCACCAAAAGCAGCCTTCTGTGTCCCATTGGTGCAGGGAGAGGTTCTGCTCTAGTCAAGACCACCCCCATCATCCATGTTGCTCAGTTTGAAGGATTTTTCTTCATTTTTGCCTTTCTTGACCTCCAGAACATCAAATGCTGAGGGTTTCTCCTTCCTTTAATAATCTCATTCCTTAGTTTCCCTGGCACTACTACTGCCAATTGTGTCTCTTATTTTTATGATTACTCCTCCTTCTCCTTTGCAGGGTTTCATCTGCCTGCCTCTTAAGCACTTTGGGGAACCTCATTCCAGGTACTCTTTCCCGTTTTTGTGTGTGATTAATTGACAAACTTCAATTCAGGTGTGTGTGTTAGTTGCTCAGTCGTGTCCAACTCTTTGCAACCCAATGGACTGTAGCCCGCCAGGCTCCTCTGTCCATGGGATTCTCCAGGCAGGAATCCCTGATGGCTCAGGCAGTAAAGAATCTGGCTGCAGTGCAGAAGACATGGGTTCAGTCCCTGGGTTGGAAAGATCTCCTGGTGAAGGGAATGGAAACCCACTTCAGTATTCTTGCCTGGGAGATCCCATTGACAGAGGAGCCTAGTGAACTACAGTTCATAGGGTCGCAAAAAGTCAGACACAGTTGAGTCCAAACACAGTTATCTTAGTGAACTCATTCTATTCAAAATACTAGTGATATATATACATATATATTTAACCATTCTCTTTACTAGCTACTCTAAAGATATCCATTTCCTCCTCATTCTTGGCAGATTTTACTTTGCAGAGAAAAGGCGGTGGTGGAAATGGACTTTCTAAACTATTAGAGCCTTGCCCAATCTCACATACTTATCTCTTTCTATTGAAGGCATCCAGGATATACTACTTCAGGAACTTTTGACTCATTGGAAAAGACTCTGAGGCTGGGAGGGAGTGGGGGCAGGAGGAGAAGGGGACGACAGAGGATGAGATGGCTGGATGGCATCACTGACTCGATGGACGTGAGTCTGAGTGAACTCCAGGAGATGGTGATGGACAGGGAGGCCTGGCGTGCTGCGATGCATGGGGTAGCAAAGAGTAGGACACGACTGAGCGACTGAACTGAACTATCTACCTAAAAATAGAGCCTCGCAAAATAATTCAGCTGTTATAAATCCTCTCCCCAGTAGTCTAGCAACCAGGAAAGATGGACTCCTATCACTGAAGAGGGAAATTTGGCTTAGGAATAAGAAAACAGCAAAGCAGACATTCTCACAAAACTATCTTATCTCTATTCTCTGAAAAACCTATTTGTCTTTTCCTAAAAAATCATTCGTATTCCCATAGATCTCCTTCTCCCCTTCTCCTTCCCCTTGCCCTTCCCTTTGAAGGAAGAAATGTTCACATACTGAAATATGGGGAAGCTATTCTGGCTTATACATAATTTGGTTTGAACTTTATGCTAACTAAAATACTTTGTCTTATCACTTGTCAACCATACATTGTTCACATACTTTAACCATTCAAAGAATGTTGCCCTCCATCTATTATATAAAGGACTAAGTCAAAATCCGCTGCTGTGACTCACAGTGGGAGCCCTGAAGGGAATTGAGGGGGGTGGGGACCAAAACAGGGTGAGCCCTTCCGTGTTTTGAATAAACTGGCCCCTAGAGAGTTGAGATGCATACCTCAGGAAGAATGTAAATGACCCTAGATTCTTGTATCTTCCCATATACTGAAAGTCACTAAAATCGTTAATTTGAGGTATCTGTCCTTTGTGACTAGCTGTAATGTTTTATCAACATCTATGCTTGTGGTTTTTCCAGTGGTCATGTATGGATGTGAGAGTTGGACTGTGAAGAAGGCTGAGCACCGAAGAATTGATGCTTTTGAACTGTGGTGTTGGAGAAGACTCTTGAGAGTCCCTTGGACTGCAAGGAGATCCAACCAGTCCATTCTGAAGGAGATCAGCCCTGGATTTCTTTGGAGGGAATGATGCTGAAGCTGAAACTCCAGTACTTTGGCCACCTCATGCGAAGAGTGATTCATTGGAAAGGACTCTGATGCTGGGAGGGATTGGGGGCAGGAGGAGAAGGGGCCGACAGAGGATGAGATGGCTGGATGGCATCACTGACTCGATGGACGTGAGTCTGAGTGAACTCTGGGAGTTGGTGATGGACAGGGTGGCCTGGCGTGCTGCGATTCATGGGGTCGCAAAGAGTCAGACACGACTGAGCGACTGAACTGAACTGAACTGATGCTTGGTCAGTGAAGATGTATATATTTTCTAGTCAAAAATTATATATATACTGGCTCCTCCCCTACCTCTTTGGAAAAGTATTCTCCGAGCTACTCAGAGGTGGTTTCTCAAGCTATAATCTTTAGTTTGGCTTGAATAAAACTCTCTTCTATTCTTATTTAGATTGTTTATTGGTTATTTTGCAGCAACATCTTATTAAGACAGTGTATAAGCTCCAAATTCTAACCACCTCCTTGAGTTGTATTTTTCTGTTAATGCCCATGTAAGTACGTGAATAAAAATCTTTTCCCTGTAATAACCTAAATGGGAAATGAATTTGACAAAGAATATATACATGTGTATGTATAACTGAATCACTTTGCCATATACCTGAAACACATAATATTGTTAATCACCTATGCTTTGTGTACAAACTCTGAAATAAATGCCAATATTAAAAATTGTTAGGTAAAACACTATCTCAAAGCTGGTAGGCTGAGGGAATTGTGATATTACAACATGGTGGTGCCATGACAGCTGGTGAATCAAATAGAAATCGCTGACATTGATTGAGCACTTACAGTGGGCCACCTTTCTAAGCACACCTGGTAATGATCTAGATCATGGACATTTAATGTCACATTTTACAGATGAAGAGACTGAGCCCCTTAGAAGCTCAGTAATGTTTCAAGATCATACAACTAGAAAGTGATGGACAGAGTTGTTTAGTTGCAAAGTCATGTCCAATTTTTTGCAAACCCATGGACTGCAGCACTCCAGGCTCCTCTGTCCTCCACTGTCTCCTTTTATGAGATATGTTTTCTGAGAATGTTTGCTTTGGTGTTTTCTTTCCTGGAGTTTGCTCAAATTCATGTCCATCGACTTGGTGATGGTCTCTAACCATCTCTTCCTCTGCCACCCCCTTTCCTTTTGCCTTCAATCTTTCCCAGCATCAATCAGTATCTTTTCCAATGAGTCAGCTCTTTGCATCAATTGGCCAAAGTATTGAAGCTTCAGCTTCAGTCCTTCCAATGAATATTCAACATTGATTTCCTTTGGAATTGGTTTGATTTCCTTGCAGTTCAAGGGGACTCTCAAGAGTCTTCTCTGTACCACAATTCAAAACCATCTATTCTTTGGCATTCAGCCTTCTATATGGTCCATCTCTCATGACTATTGGAAAACCCATAGCTTTGACAATATGGACCTTTGTTGGCAAAGTGATGTCTCTGCTTTTTAATATGGTGCCTATGTTTGTCATAATTTTCCTTCCAAGGAGTACGTGTCTTTTAATTTCATGGCTGCAGTCACTGTCTACAATGGTTTTGGAGCCCCCCAAAAAAACCTGTGACTTCTTCCACTTTTTTCCCTTCTACTTGCCATGAAGTGATAGAACCAGATGCAAGCCTAACCAGTCTTTTTTTTTTTTTTGGCCAGACCTCACAGCATGTGGGATCTTAGTTCCACACCCTGAACAGGGATGGGACCTGTGCTCCCTGCAGTGGAAGGTGGGGTCTTAGCCCCTGGACTGTCAGGGAAGTCCCAGCATAAGCAGTCTTAACCCATGTTCTTCACCACCATCCCTCAGCACCAGGTGTCCATTGTCTTTTGTCACTATTATAGGAACTATTAAGGAACTATTGTTAACTTCTCTTAGAATTTTGGAGAATAATTTTAGTGACTGGATTGGTTTCCCATTTCTGCTGTTACAAATTATTACACACTTTAGTGGCTTAAGACAGCAAACTTTTCTCTTACAGTCTGGGGAGTCAGATGTTTATAGTCGTTTTCATTGGGCCAAAGTCAGTACTTGGGCCACGTGATGCAAAGAGCCAACTCATTAGAAAAGGCCCTGATGCTGGGAAAGATTGAAGTCAGGAGGAGAAAGACGACAGAAGATGAGAGAGTTGGACGGCATCCCCAACTTAATGGACATATGTTTGAGCAATCTCTGGGAGATGGTGAAGGATAGGGAAGCCTGGCTGCAGTACATGGGGTCACAAAGAGTTGGACACAACTGAGCAACTGAACAACAACAAAAAGTCAAATTGTCAGGAGGGCTGGTTCCTTCTAGAGGCTCTGAGAGGAGAATCTATTTCCATCTTTTTTTTTTTCCATCTAGAGGCTACCTCTATTCTTTGGCTTCCTGTTTTCAAAGTATCACTTCAATCTTTGTTTCTGTCATCACATCACCTTCTTCTCTAACTTCTCCTTCATCTCTATTAAAGAATCTTCTGATTATGTTGGGCCCACGTGCATAATCCAGGATAATCTCCCCATTTCGAGATCCTTAACTTTATCCCATATGCTTAATACAGCTTAATACAGCTGTACTGTGTCCTTCAATTGTGGATCATTGAAGGTCCTTGTATAAAATGAAACCCCCCGTTCTTTAAAATGTATATTTTGTTCTTTACACCGTGCTTACTCCTTAACCCACTGCAATCAGTCCCCACCACTTTACAAGAATTGCTCTTGCTAGGATCAATAGCCTACCGGACAAATCCAACAAGCATTTTTGTCATTACGTCTCTCTGGCATTTAACACCTCTGCTTATCCTTGAAATTTTTTCCTCCTATAACCTTGGTGTCACCTTCTGTTTTTCTGCCTATATTTGTGGCCCGGTTTCTCTCATGGAACTTTTATTTTTCCATTTATGCTTTAAATGTAGATATTCACAAAGGATGTTAGAAGTGCTCTTCTCCTTATTCTACATTCTCCTTCATTGATCTCATCTATATCCAGGCATTCAAATACCACCACCACTCACTGATGATTTCCCTCTGGCAGGAGTCTAGACTTCTCTCCCGATTCACACAGCTACTGACTATCTGGACAACTTCACTTCAGCAGCAGCAGCAGCATGCAGGCACAGGACATTTTGAACCCCTGTAGTGGTTCCATCTAATGCTTTTTGTTTTTAAAAGATTTATCTATGGTTACACTAGGTCTTTGTGCTGCATGGGCTTTCTCTTGTTGCCTCTAGCAGGGGCTACTCTCTAGCTACGGTGCACATGCTTCTCATTTCAGTGACTTCTCTTGTTGTAGAGCATGGTCTCCAGACGCATGGGCTTCAGGAGCTGTGGACGTGGGCTCAGAAGTTGCGGCTCACCAGCTCTAGAGCATAGGCTCAATAGTTGTGGCCCACGGGTTTAGTTGCTCCGTGGCATGTGGAATTCTCCTGGACCAGGGGTCGAAACTGTGTCCCCTGCATTGGCAGCTGGATTCTTAACGACTGAAACACCAGGCAAGGCCCTTATCCAATGTTTTGGAATAAAGATATTTTAATTGGGCTAATATTGATGAATTTTCATCAAGAAATTCTAGAAAGCAACTCCATTAAATCAGCTCAATTCTTGGATCAATTTCCTGTGCACTGTATTTCTTTTTTTTAATTTTTATTTTTTAGTTTATTTTGGTTTACAATACTGTATTCGTTTTGCTATATGTATCTCCATTTTATTGTAATTCTGTTCACTGGGATCCGGTCTTTTCTATAAGCGTTTTACAATGGAAATTTATTAGTCCATTTTTCCTTCATTTCAAATTTTGCCAATAGTTTCTGCTACTGAGTTCTCCTGCGGCCACTATACCTACTAAATTCCAACTTTCCAAATCAAAATTTTGACTTAAATTGCCATGATTTCATGCTTTCATCAATTTATGTATAGTTTTAGCTGCTTTGAATTTTATTTAAACTGAATGATATTCACTATAAACTGAAAAAAGGCTGACAGTTTATATTTAATTTTTGGTTAAGAGAAAATTGTGATCAGTTCCTCCCAGATAATGTAAGGTTTCGTTAGAGTGAAAAATAAAATACGTCCTTGGGGTCAATAAGTACTGCTCAAAAACAGGATGTGGTTTGGGAGATCTGGTCCTTGTATAAAACTACTAATTTCACAATATCTGACTTTAAGAATTCCACATGCAGCGATGGTATTGGCCCGAAATCTCAGCCCTAGAAAACTGGACTGCCTTCGGAAGGGAATATTTGGAGTCCTTTTGGGCCTCTGGGCTAAGCTACATAAAAGCAAGTTGAAGAAGTACTTGGTTTCCTTCCATGAAAGGTGACGTAATTCAGTATAAGGAAAGAAACATAAGGGGAAAGATCTTTGCCTTCACATCCAGAGAAACGGGTCTAAACCATCTGCTCATGGCTTTCCCCTGGATCTTACTCTGGCTCCTCCTCCGTGGATCTTGATTAGGGCACAATATAATGGCACTTCCTTCCTGGCTGGTCTCTTACCAATCCGTCTCGGGGATTGTCGGGAGCCACCACGGGAGATCCCACCCATGACAAAGTCATGTGGAAGAGAACTGTTAAGCAAGGCTTCAGAACTCAAGGGGCTCCCTAGGCTTTCTCGAGCATCTACCCCAAAACCAGAATCTGTCTGTTTCACTATTTCATGACTTTTACCAACTGGGAGAGGCACAGAAAGCCTAAAACATAGAGCTTTTCAAAGAGTTAAAAGTTATTAGAGTAGTGCTGATGTAGGATTTCATTATTGGGCCAATGCTTGTTGCTAAGTTCCCATATCTCTTATCCACTGTACACCTGGGAATGCATTAGTTAACATAATGAGAATGTAAGGAAAACAAGTGTAGCCTTGAATTTAACCATATCAGACTTTTGAGCTAATTGGTTCTTTCTTGTAACTCACTGAACCTTTGCTCTGTGAAAAAAGTAACTCTGGCATTTTCTGAAGCTGACATAGATTAGAAATATAAAGAAAAAACACTTTGAGGGAAAATAAGTTTTCTGGCTGAGAAGCCTTTATCCAAAGAGGGTCATAAAATGTTCACAGGCCTCCAAGGCCAGAAGATACTGTACACAACATCCTTTGTGGAAAAGGTATGCAAAAAAATCCTGGTTTTGATAAGGGCAAAACTGCTGGAATGTTGGGCTGACTCTGTATGACCTTGCATCTTTCATTTCCCTCTATGTACAAAAAAGGTATATAAGCACCTTTTGAAAAATAAAGCTTTGGGATCTCGCTCATCAAAGCAGCTTGATCTCCCCATGTCACTCATCTTCTCCTCTTACTCTCTCTTTCTGGCTGGTTCTCATCTGGAGTACAGAAGTCCACCGTGTCTACTTATTTACCTGGGTTTCTAAGACCTAAACGGGAAGGCGTCCTGCGTCTTCACTCCCTCGGGAGATTGGGAGGGCACCTGTGGCCTCACATAGACGGTGCAAGTCTCTTGTCTTGAGACTTTATTGATTTTCTGTATAAACCGAGGAACATCAGCCTCTTTTCTTCTCTCCTCTATTTTCCTATCTTCAACATTCTTTCCTTCCCTCTCTCTCTCTAAATCAATCGCAATCGCCTACGCCATTTCTCCTCCGGGTTTCCCTGGATCCTGCGGGGGCTGGACCCCGGCAGGGGATGGCAACAGTGAGTCATTAAAGGGTGAATGAATGCAATTAGAGATCACCCTATGGGAACTGGAGCTTCTGACTCTGGCTCTGGATACAATTAAGGCAGAGAGGACTCAGCACAGGTAAGTTCCATCCACTTCTGCAGAAGGCTCTGACTCCTGCATCTCAGTGGGAGTGATGCATCTGAAAGGGATTCCCCCAGAGCAGTCTGAGTCACAGGTAAGGAAGACAGTGCTTTTGGCTAACTTGAAATAGGAAAAAACCATAAGAACGTCACATTGTGGAATCAGGTATATTTAAAGATAAATGAATCAGTTCTTAAAATAAATCTTGAGAAAAAGTAGGCGAACTCTGGTTTTATTCATGCATCTTATACCAGAGTTCTTTGGATCCCTGAATTTTCTTTGTACACCACACCTGTGAACTCAGCCCACTACCAATTCTCGTAGGTGTCAGGCGCATCAAAGCTCTTTTCTCAGATTTGGAAAGGAAATAGGAGGCAGGTTTTTCTCACAGCATGAATTTTAAATTTCTTAGGTATAATCCATTTCCACCCAAGATTTCTCTCTTTAGTTTTTTATGGTCTCTCTTTAGAGATTTTATTTTGTTTTTTTTGAAGGCTGCATGTTGATGCAGGTCACATTCAGGTAACACATTTTACAAGTTCACAGGAAAGTTTACATATTAGGGAGCTCTGTGATTTTCCCAGCTCAGTCCTTAGGCTCCATTATCTTATTTATGTCTCCACAAACATCCAGATGAAAAGTGGGTCTCAGGAAATAACTGCCAGCATTGGCAACCAATTCACCAACCAACCAACCAAAAGCTGTTCTTTGAAACTTAAAAAGGTAGAATAAAGCTTGGTACTAAGTGAAAGGCACATATGGAGCCCTTCAGTCCTAGGAAGATTTGACTTAAGGAATAATGCAAAGTGTAAATCATTTATTTTAATTAGGTCCATTTTAATAAAGTGTACAGAAGTTTACAACTCAAACAATTATCCATAAAAACTAGCAGATACATAAGATAGACCACACGAAGTGTGCAATAACATAAATCCAAGAGTCTGCAAAAAAGAGGTATTGCAAAAACTGTTAAGATTGACTCTATAAATGTCTCTTTCCCTTTCCCATGTTCATAGTCCTTGAGATTGCATGCACATACTGTTTTCTGAGGTCTGATGACCTCAGTATTCTCACAGTTGGATTGACCTCCTCATTCAGTCAACTCAAAATATGGTCAGTAAAGGGAGTTCACCTCTTCCCGGAATGAGCATGGTCCTTGGCCTGTATTCCGTTTCTGTCTCCTAACAAATGACGTTAAATGTTCCCTCTGAATTTCAAAGTAGCATCTTACAGGCCTTGTATTGTTCTAGTCACTACTGCCCTCCCAATCCCACACATGAACGAAGTGTTTAGGTCAAATGCTATTGAGTTTCATCCTTGTGGATGAGAAAAGCATGCTTACTGTGGAAATGAGTCTAAATCAGTGGCTGCCTTCTCTCCCCTTCATCTAGAACAACTCCAGTTCTAGCTCAGAAAGTTGTAGGTAAACCGCACTGAATTTACTCATTTCAAATTCCTACTGTCACCTCTTGGTATTCTTTGGATGCCTTCATCAGGAGGTCTTTAACACCACGGCAGAAAGCATGAGGACACACACATGCACACACTCCACACACACGCCTCAAACAGGAGTCTTTGGTAGACTCAGAGTATAATTGATTTGCCATTTCAGAACGGAAAGATGATATTGTCTTCTCTCGCCCCCAAAGTCTCACTTTAACTGATACTGGAGGAAAAAACATTTCTGCAATTCCTTACCAAAAGGAATCACACAGATCCCTCTAACATGTATATATGGTTCTTATAATGCAATGTAGATAACACTGACTTGATTTCAAGAACAAAACATTGCTATTATAAACTCAAGATACTGCCACTCATATTGAGATTGCTAAGTAGCTCAGACTAAATTTCTTATGGAATTACAAATTACCTTTTACAAGTTGTTCTAGAGTCCCTTCATGCATAAACTTGCCCCTGTGTCCTAGGAGAGCATGGGGCTTTTGAGTTGTGTCTCTGAAGAGTAAGGCTGGGCTTCTGCCAACCTTCCTTCTAGTCCATAACATATGGGGAAGGTGAACCATTTCATTTTTATTTAGAATTATTCCAGTGTGATATTTTCGTAGGCTAGGCTGAAATTTAAGAAGAAACTGTTTACAGTAAAAAGGAAGGTAAATGAAAATCAACATGCTCCTTCAGTCTTCTCATTCCCCACTTAGTGGTATGGTTATAATAGGGGAATGTCAAATGAGGAAGGGAGCAAGCAAGGTAAGCCACATAGACTTGCAGCAGTAGAGAAAAACCAGAAAAGATCTGGGTCTGTCAGTTTAAGGATGGGATCTTAGGCATCACACGTAGGAGGCCTGATTCCTCATAAAGGTCAAGGTGCAAATGAGGCTAGCAGGACTGTAAGTCAGACAGCAGGAGGCATCCTGGCAATTGAGACACTGCCAGTGTGAATTCCCACATCAAGAGTGAGCAGCTAAGTTGTTTTCAACAACCTAGCAAATTTATCTTACAGTGAAAGAACACAAAAACCACCCCCAATTAGATACTACTCTTTATTTTCAAGCACTTTGAAATTTTCCGTTAAGTGAACTTCACAAGTTTGCAAGTGTTCTGCTGGTTAAAACCAATCAATCAACAAACAGATAGTTGACAGTCATTTGGAAACGCTAAGAATTTAAATTACATGATTCTATTTAAAATCATGTTTACTCCAGAAGGCAGGATTGGAGGTTCAGAACTCAGGAATGGCTGTGGGCATCTAGAAGGAGCTCCTATCTCCTTAAAAGGTCTTTTCAGTGACTCTCCTATGTACCTTTCATCAGAATAATCTGGGTTCATATAAAACTGCATCTGTGTGACCTGCAGCCATTCCAAAGCTGACTGGCCTGTGTTCTCCAATGTCAAATTCAAAGACATGGCAGAGAATATTTTTCCTTATTAAAGGGACCCAAAGGGGTTCCAACTTAAGTAGTATCCTTCCTGCCAGAGAGTGAATTAGATCTCACTCTTCTCTGGTTTCCTATAATAAAATTGTCTATTTGATACAATGCATACATATTATATAACCTACGTTTTGCTGACTTTTCATTATGGAAACAAATATAGCATGAGTGAATTTCTATTGCTAGATCATTCTGGTGATTACACCTATCTTAAAGAAACTGAAATCTGCTACTTTATGAGTCAGTGAAATGTCTACCAAATAGTTGAAAACATTGATGTACATGTATTCTAAAACTTACTAAATAATGGGTCAATAAGATATTGGTATTTTTCTTAAAAGTTCAGAAAGAAATCTTGGTGGCCTGGCTACACGCAGACCTAATATGGGCATGTAAATACGTACACACCAGTCCACACATATGAAATTTTCAGCTCAACAATGAGTGAGCCCAAAATGAAAAAGAATTTGTGGCCAAGATATCATTGAATCCTGTCCAGCACCTGCTTTAGCATCAAATTTTGTTCATTTGTCCATTTTCCAATATAATAAGGATTTGAAGCTAAAGGGCTCTTGGTGTAAGCCTGGTGGCTCAGCCAGTAAAGAATTCGCCTGTAATGCAGGAGATGGAAGAGATGTGGGTTCAATCCCTGTGTCGGGAAGATCCCCTGGAAAAAGAAATGGCAACCCACTCTAGTATTCTTGCCTGGAGAATCTCATGGACAGAGGAGCCTGGCGGGCTCCAGTCAGGAGTCACAAAGAGTCGGACATGACTGGATGACTAAGCACACATGCAGGTGTGGGCCTAAGAAACAGATATGCTAAACACTGTTCACCACACGTAAGATAACTTCATTAATTCAATAGTGTGTGTTAGTCGATTAATGTGGATTCTTCGTGAGTTCATCAGTGCATGTTGTAGGTCAATGTTTATGTCTAAATATATTATGGCTCACTGCACTCCACTGAAATGAAAGGTCACAGGTTCCTGCATTCTGTATCATATGTGTAATCCATAAAAAACAGAAAACAAACTAAAACAAGGAGTGCAGTATTTTGTTGACTATGTTTTCTTTTTCTCTTTAATGTTAGCTTGCTGTAGTTGTTGGAAACATGCATTTGCTACTTAATTCAAAGCACCCTGAGCACTCTTGATTTCTTAAAGCTAAATTTCCCAGATTTCCAGATAAAGGATGGCCTCTACAAAAATCTTTTATCTTTATTTTTAAAATTTTATTATTATTTTTTTTGCCCGCACTGTGTGGCATGCAGGAGCTTAGCTCTCCATCCAGGGATGGAACCTGTACCCCCTTGCACTCACTGGGAGCACAGTCTCAACCACGAGACCACCAGGGAAGTCCCAAGAACACTTTATCTCTAAATGATGCATTTAACCTATATGATCCAAAGATGATCAGCATAAAATCCACCAGTCATTCGCTAATAATTAATATAATCCAACAATCCCCCAAATTTTCATGTATCATTAAGGACATAAAAGTAATTTGTATGTGTCTATATTCATTTCTTATTCAAAAAAGGTATTTACAGAGTCTCTACCCAGCATAGGTCTCTAGCAAGAATAAAAGAATAAAAAAGGAATACAAACTCAGCTTGAGAAAGGATTCAATTATGTAACAAGATCACCATAATTTTATTGATTTCATCTTGAGAACAAAAATGATCAGGAGGGACTGATCAAAAAACCAAAGGAAAGTCATTTCATAGGGCTGTTACAAAGGTAATCTTGAGTAGTTTCAAAGGGTGAATTAGAATGACCTTCTACTATAAGAGTTTCCAGGATGAACCCTCCTTGAATATTCCTATCTTTTTCACTTCTGAACAGTATGAAAAGGCAAAAAGATAGGACGCTGAAAGAGGAACTCCCCAGGCCGGTAGGTACCGAATATGCTACTGGAGATTAGTGCAGAAATAACTCCAGAAAGAATGAAAAGGTGGAGCCAAAGCAAAAACAACACTCAGTTTGGACGTGACTGGTGATGAACGTAAAGTCTGATGCTGTAAAGAGCAATACTGCATAGGAACCTGGAATGTTAGGTCCACGAATCCAGGCAAATTGGAAGTGGTCAAACAGGAGATGGCAAGAGTGAATATCGACATTCTAGGAATCAGTGAACTAAAATGGACTGGAATGGGTGAATTTAACTCAGATGACCATTATATCTACTGCTGTGGGCAAGAATCCCTCAGAAGAAATGGAGTAGACATCATAGTCAACAGAAGAGTCTGAAATGCAGTACTTGGATGCAACGTCAAAAATGACAGAATGATTTCTGTTTGTTTCCAAGGCAAACCATTCAATATCAGGGTAATCCAAGTCTATGCCCTGACCAGTAATTCCAAAGAAGCTGAATTTGAAAGGTTCTATGAAGAACTACAAGACCTTCTAGAACTAACATCCAAAAAAGATGTCCTTTTCATTATTAGGGGACTGGAATGCAAAAGTAAGAAGTCAAGAAATACCTGGAGTAACAGGCAAATTTGGCGTTGGAGTACAGAATGAAGCAGGACAAAGGCTAATAGAGTTTTGCCTAAAGAATGCACTGGTGATAGCAAACACCCTCTTCCAACAACACAAGAGAAGACTCTACACATGGACATCACCAGACAGTCAATACTGAAATCAGACAGATTATATTATTTGCAGCCAAAGATGGAGAACCTCTATACAATCAGCAAAAACAAGACCCGGAGCTGACTGTGGCTCAGATGAACTCCTTATTGCCAAATTTGGACTTAAAATGAAGAAAGTAGGAAAAACCACTAGACCATTCAGATATGACCTAAATCAAATCCCTTACGATTATACAGTGGAAATGAGAAATAGAGTCAGGGATTAGAACTGATAGAGGGCCTGAAGAACTATGGAAGGAGGTTCATGACATTGTACAGGAGGCAGTGATCAAGACCATCCCCAAGAAAAAGAAATGCAAAAAGGCAAAATAGTTGTCTGAGGAGGCCTTACAAAGAGCTGAGAAAAGAAGAGAAGCAAAAGGCAAAGAAGAAAAGGAAAGATATATCCATTTGAATGCAGGGTTTCAAAGAATAGCAAGGAGAGGTAAGAAAGCCTTCCTCTGCGATCAATGCAAAGAAATAGAGGAAAACAATAGAATGGGAAAGACTAGAGATCTCTTCAAAAAAATCAGAGATACCAAGGGAAAAATTTCATGCAAAGATGGGCTCAATAAAGGACAGAAATGGTATGGACCTAACAGAAGCAGAAGATATTAAGAAGAGGTGGCAAGAATACACAGAACTACACAAAAAAGATCTTCATGACCCAGATAATCACAATGGTGTGATCACTCACCTAGAGTCAGATATCCTGGAGTGTGAAGTCAAGTGGGCCTTAGGAAGCATCATTCCAAACAAATCTAGTGGAGGTGATGGAATTTCAGTTAAGCTATTTCAAATCCTAAAAGATCGTGCTGTGAAAGTGCTATACTCAGTATGCCAGCAAATTTGGAAAGCTCACCAGTGGCCACAGGACTGGAAAAGGTCAGTTTTTATTCCAGTTCCAAAGAAAGGCAATGCCAAAGAATGCTCACACTACCGCACAATTGCACTCATCTCATACGCTAGCAAAGTAATGCTAAAAATTCTCCAAGCCAGGCTTCAACAGTACGTGAACTGTGAACTTCCAGATGTTCAAGCGGGTTTTAGAAAAGGCAGAGGAACCAGAGATCAAATTGCCAACATCCACTGGATCATGGAAAAAGCAAGAGAGTTCCAGAAAAACATCTACTTCTGCTTGATTGACTATGCCAAAGCCTTTGACTGTGTGGATCCCAATAAACTGGAAAATTCTGAAAAAGATAAGAATACCAGACCATCTGTCCTGCCTCCTGAGAAATCTGTATGCAGGCCAAGAAGCAACAGTTAGAGCTGGATATGCAACAATAGACTGGTTCCAAATAGGAAAAGGAGTACGTCAAGGCGGTATATTGTCACCCTACTTATTTAACTTATATGCAGAGTACATCATGAGAAATGCTGGACTGGATGAAGCACAAGCTGGAATCAAGATTGCCAGGAGAAATATCAATAACGTCACATATGCAGATGATACCACAATTATGGCAGAAAGTGAAGAAGAATTAAAGAGCCTCTTGATGAAAGAGAAGAGTTAAAAAGCTGGCTTAAAATTCCACACTCAGAAAACTAAGATCACGTCATTTGGCTCCATCACTTCATGGCAAATAGATGAAGAAACAATGGAAACAGTGAGAGATTTTATTTTTGGGGGCTCCAAAATCACTCCAGATGATGACTGCAGCCATGAAATTAAAAGATGCTTGCTCCTTGGAAGAAAAGTTATGACCAACCTAGACAGCATATTAAAAAGCAGAGACATTACTTTGCCAACAAAGGTCCATCTAGTCAAAGCTATGGTTTTTGCAGTAGTCATGTACGGATGTGAGAGTTGGACTATAAAGAAAGCTGAGCGCCGAAGAATTGATACTTTTGAATGTGGTGTTGGAGAAGACTCTTAAGAATCCCTTTGACAGCTAACCAGTCCATCCTAAAGGAAATCAGTCTTGAATATTCATTGGAAGGACTGATGTAGAAGCTGAAACTCCAAAACTTTGGCCACCTGATGTGAAGAACTGACTCATTTGAAAAGACCGTGATGCTGGGAAAGATCGAAGGCAGGATGAGAAGGGGATGACAGAGGATGAGATGGTTGATGTCATCACTGACTCAATGGACACGAGTTTGAGTAAACTCTGGGAGTTGGTGATGGCCAGGGAGGCCTGGTGTGCTGCAGTCTATGGGATCACAGAGTTGGACATGACTGAGCAACTGAACTCAACTTTCACATCTACCCCTGCAGACTTTAACTGATAATGACCAAGGTAAGAATTTGAGGTGGAAATTTTCATACTCGTTAGCCAAAATCAATCAATTGGAAAGATAATTCAACATCCACAGAAAATTCAGAAATGATCACTGGGAGAAAAGTCCAGTGAACATTTAGCATCCTCAAAAGTGAAAGGCTGGTACTGCTGAAGCCTCAGTTAGAAAAACCATTGCTAGGAGCCCTGATCCACACCAATTATTTACCTTTTAACCTGGACAGCTGAAATAGATGGAGACTAAATTAGAAAAAGTCTTGAGAAGTATCTGTTTATATTTTACTGTCAAGATCCCAGAATTTCAAATTTTAAAATATGACATTTAGTCAATGGCAATCGAGTCTGCATTCAGGCTTGATTCCGGGATGAATTTCTCATAATTTTTAAGTCATTAATCTTGGTTGGTGAGCAACTCTTCTAACTTCTCCAGCTAATGAAAAAATCATAAACATTTACTACGAGTCACAGGAAATTTTCAAGTTGAAACATGGACTTCTTCAGCAGAAATCCTCACATTGAGATGTAAGTTTCAACTTAAGGCACTAATAATAAAGGGCATGAGAACAGTCAAGAATAACTCAGAGCTTTCCAGAAATAGAAGACATTTCAAAAATACAAGTCAAGCACCTATCTGACCTGCTTCACCATCCGAGGGGACAAAGAACGGAAAGGTTCTCATGGCTGACTGGTTCAGCTCTTTTCCATTCTCCCAAACTTATTTTACATGTTTCAGGTTTCTACTTCTGCAAGGTGCAGATGAAGGTGACAAGGATGTGGGAAAACAAACAGCAAATCCAGTTTGCAGCCTAGTCTCACAATCAATTAATTTTGTAATGACATGATCAATTAATTTCATAATGACAGCATGGAGTACTCAGACCCAAGATTTTTAAAATTACTTAGACCTAGTGGTTGCAACTGTAACAAGGTGTTCTTTGCTATTGTTCTCAAGGGAAACTGTATAAGGATGGTTAATTTTTCAAGACTTTGTAAATGAAATTTGTTAATAGCAAATTCTAAAGGAAAAAACAATCTACTTAGAAAATTCCATTCCAGCAGGACTTTCCTACTCATTCCAATAAATTAAATTTTGCCATGAGAAAAGAATGCAATAAAAACAGGGTTCAAGTAAGTTAGGTTAGGAGAACTAATACCAGCAAATGAGTGATTGTGGAGGTACGCAAGGTGGGACAGGATTTACCTAAAGGAAGAACATTTCCTGTGCAAACAGAAGTGTACACACACAGCTGTGCACTCACATGAATTTTTAAAGTGTGCACGTGGGAGAAGGCTCCACACTATCAGACACCAGCACAGAAATCTCATCTGTTTGCATTTCTACAAAGGAAAGGATCTAACACATGTTACACACCCACCGACACTCATGCATGAGGACCAGGGTGGCCTACACAGACTCAGACCCAGAGAAGCTTTCTAAAGTTGCTGCTTTTAGAGGAATGATTAGTATCTTCAGGATCACACTTCCTTTTGATGAGCAGAATTTTTATCTTGTGTTTCTTTCCTGAAATGTACCCTTTTCAAGAGTATGAAACCAAGTCTGGGAGGAACTCATCTTAATTCCTCATTAGACATGACTCAGAACAGGAACTACAGGAATCAAAGTAGCAATAGCATGGCCCCTTTGGGAAGCTATTTCTGGATTTACTGACAAGCAGTTTGAGATTAAAACAGTTTCTAGGCACACAACAGAAAGCAGAATTCTGGATGGAGGTGAAGATGGACACACTCACCGAAAAGTCCAGAAAATCACAATAAACAAAAGCAATGAGCATAACTTAAGGGAGTTTCAACTATCACCTCGACTGAGTTTGTTGACTCAAGAAGTTCTGCTCTGACTCATGGAACTGAAAGAGAATAACTGATATAAATCTTCTCAGGAAGGCTCAGCTGGGAGTGATGTGGTGGGTATTGAGGGTAGGGTAGAGACAGAGGCCTGAGGCTCAGGCACGGCTCCTAAGGTTTCTGTTTGCCTGATTTCGAAGGAAAGGGTGCTAAAGCAAAAGGGTCAGCAGCTGGCAGCTCCGTAGTCCTGGAGGCAAGGGATGTGATGGAAACGGAGCCAGCTATCGACTGCTTATTGGTTTGCGAAACAATTTTGTAGGCAGCGATGGGCTGGGCTTCTGGATTCGGCTCATCTTCCGGGCTATAGTGACGGGAATATTTGGACAAAGACTGGGGGCGGAATGGTTTGCCTGCCACATGGCCTGAGACAGCTTCTTTCTGGGGCTGAGGTCCTTTATTTCTGTCATTAGGATGGGCCCCAGATTCCAGGGGAGAGCCCCTGGAAGAGATGCTGTCAAGATGGTCTGCTGCTTGTACAGGAAGGGAGGGGAAGTTAGACGGCTGGGCAAAACCAGCCATGGAATACTGAGCTCGGGCGGACGGGTACACGGCTCGATCGAGGCCCGGGAGCAGAGGGATGTCATCGGTCTGACTGAGGAGACCAGGCTGCTCCTGGGCGGGGCTCTGGGCAACTGTTGACTCCTCCATGCCTTTCTTCTTGCTAAAGGGAGCTCTCAAGAACACATCCGTCTCCTCCGGCTGGGAAGGGGCCACGTTGCCCTTGGAGACAAAGGGGGCTTTGGCAAAAATGTCATCAGCGGGAATCCTTGAACTCCGGAAGGGAGCAGTGGCGAACACATCTGGCTCCCCGAGTCCATCAGCGGTTGGCTGAGTCAGGGCTCCGAAGTGGTTCTTCCTCCCACCTTGTGAGGCCTTGGCCTGCGCGGGAGTGACCTCCGGCTGAGTGAAGGGAGTGGCTCCTCCTAGCTTCCCCTGTGGAGGCTTGCAGCTCTCATCCTCTTCTTCTGACTCCAAGAGCAGAGGGCGAGAGCCACTGCAGTCCAGCATGTCCCCCTCGAGGTCGGTCCCCTCCTCTTCGCTGCTGTGGAAGGAGCTGTTGCTGGAAGGGCCATCTCGGGCCAAGTAGTCAGATTCTAAACTGTTCTGAGCTTTCGTGCCAGGTACCCGGGAGGGGTCCGGGTACAGGGGAAGGCCTTTAACACCCGTCGACTCTTCAAAGTGCCCTACAGTTATTACAGGAGAGGGAATGGGCTCTCTCTGGAGACCTAGAAAAGCACAAAATGCAGAATTAATGCACTGGCCTGTTCAACGCTCTTTGGAACACTCAATGGTCAACCCGCGGCAGGAACATTGTGGGACCAAATAATGGATGTTGAAAATGGAAAAAGGAAAAACACAACAAGAAAAAGTCAGGCAAGGAAACGGCACACAAATTGGAACACAACCAATCACGGTCTCACATTTCGGAACATGAGGAACAATGTGGAGGAGAGGAGATGAAGGCGTTAGGCACACAGACATTCAGCGTTAACTATGCAATGCTCCTGCACGCGTGGGGCCAGGCACTGACACCTGCTCTACCTGACTGGCTCTGGATGGAATGAAAAACCCAGTCCCTCATCTCCACATCTACCGTGACAGTTCCGGCTGATGCAGAGATACTGTCTGGGGACAAACTCAGTTCAGATCTGATGTGTGGTCCCCCCTGCCTGTGACTGAGAACTGCACTCCCTCCTCCAAAAAAAGCAGAACCTGGCTGCTTGATAAATACACAATTACTTGATGATTGACATCATAAGCACTACTCAAAGAGTATAAGAGAGCTCCAATATGAATGCTGAAGGCACTTTTCAAAGGGGAGATATAATCACTATCACATTAAACAAATCACCTTCAGCAGGAGTTGCCCTGGAATTTTGTTTTCAGTCTTCCAAGTTAGCAAAGATCTCCTCTGCTTAAATGAATCCAGCATAAGCTTCTTTAAGCAAAAGGAGGAAAATGCACAGGTAATTACAGAAGTATTTGCAAACTCTAATATGCTAATCGGTTTCTATCTAGGTAGAGGTGCCTCAGGGTGCTCTGGCTTTCAAGATCAAACAGACAATTATCAGAATGCAAGAGAGCTTACCTTCCAAAAATATTAGCAGGTTAGAAGTATGTCATTGGGCACATGTTAGCAAGAGGGCAGGAAAAAGGCATGTGTAACTAAGCAAGAAGAATCCAGAGAAAAGGGTGATTGGGGGCAGAGGTATCATGTCATCATGGGTTTCCCAACCCACCAGGGGAAGAAATTACGGGTACCATGATTCAGATTCTATAGATGATTCAGAACCTCTGTACAGAGGCAATTCAATCATCCTCTCCCCACGTTACCCTCTCCCCTTCTATGCAAACCATTACCTAGTAGAAACATCTGCTAATTTTCCCCTGCTAAAGTTTCTGCTTGAATTAAGCACACAGAACACAGCAGAAGCAGCATCAAAATCAATTTATTGGGAAACCAGTTACTTAGAGACATTACATTGTAGAGCGTGATCTGAACATTTTCAGAGATATTATACAAAAATACTATGTTTCTCTGAATCCTGTAATTTTTTTTAGCAGTGCTTATTTTTTATTTTAGTGCTTCTTTTTAAACAATTCTGACCTTAAGTATTGTTTTTGGAAACAAAGGTGCCCCCGAACCCCTTCTCTTTCTAAAACTGTGAATGTATTTGGTAAATTTCAATTTAGAGAGTCTTTGAGTTAAACTCTGTACTGGTGCCAAAGACTTTCTGAAGTTTTTGAAGCGGACAAATGTTTCCTTGCACCGTAATTTTAACATGTGAACAGGAAATAAATGGAACACCTTCTCTCCCTTGCAATACATGTGAAGGGACATAACTCTGACCTCTTAAGCAAGCATATTGATATTAGATCTGTCACAGTGATCCCCAGATGATGGTATCTGGGAGGAAATTCAAAATGCAATAGGGCAGGGAAGTTTTCCAAATTAAGAGTTGCTAAGCAAAGTGGAACGAACCACCCCTTCCAAACTCCTTGAACCACTTTCTAACACAGTATCAGCTGTACAAAGTTTTTAGTTCTCAAAACTAAGGCATGGCTTCTCATCTCTGAAAACAACCCTAAGTGCTGATGCAGTTCTATGGGAGAGCAACAAATCTCTTAGGAAAGAATTGACACATTTAGTTAAACCAATGACCAACTCTGGCCACCATATGGACCAACAATGAAAATGAGCACTAATTTGACTGGAGCTAGTGTTTGGGGGAAATTTTAATGGAATGCAGTCAAATCAGATTGTAAGCACAGACCTCCAAAAAGCAGTTACCTACAGAATGTGGGAGTCTTGGATGCCTGCAGAATTAGATGACATTTTGAGAGCTGGAAGGTACCAAGTAGGGGTGCCCATATCCAGAGTTGGAGAGGCTGGAAGGGCATTCCTAGCCTATATAAACTATTTATGTTAAAAAGCGAGTTCTTAGTTAAGTTGACTGTCAATCTGCCAACTCGGAGCATATTCTATGACTTTCATAGTGAATGATAGGAAAATCATACCTAAAGTTTGCAACAACTTTTAAAAAATGTAGAGACACAAAAATACTATAACATTAAGTTTGACGGGAGAACTAGTCTCTTCAAAACAAGACCAGACCTATTTGACCTCTGAGCATGAATCTGCTCTATAGGATTAGAAAAGTACATTTAAAGGATTCTCCTGAAAAGGCCCAATCTGTTAACCTTTCCATTCTTTTTAGAGGAGGTGCAGTATGACCAAGGCTGAGAGCAACTGCCCTTTGCAACTCTCCAAGCCCGGCATTCTGGAGACCAGAGACAAGCGGTGGGTATAGGGTGCGCAGACATCCACATCCCCGCAGGGAATTTTGGTAGTGGCAGCACATGAAACAAAGCAGTCAAGAGAAGGAGGAATTCTAAATAACTGTAAACAGAAGACAGACATTAAATCTTGTTGGTGGTTAGAGGGGTTTTTTTCCTTAATATGAATGTGTTATTGTAGGAAGGGAAAGCATATGTTTTCAGGGTGAACAGTCCTTATATGTGAAGATAGCCTTGTACTGTCAGAAAAACATGTTGGAAGCCGTCTGCCTGTGAGCGATGATTTACACTAATTTAACCTCAGTGTCTTGGCCCATTTCCTTTGCAAACCAATGGCTATGCATAGCAGACGTCCTGTGACCATAAAACTCAAAAAGCTAGCCAGTTGTTCTCGGGGTGTGGGGTGATGGGGTGGGGTGGCTGTGCTAAACCCCAGGACCTGACCTCACAGAGTCAGAGTCTCCCTTATCAAGCATAAGGATCTTCCTTATCATGAAGTTTAATGTGGGGCATTTTGTTCTAATTCTCTCAAATTAAGTCATGTCTCTCTCTTTTTTGGTTTAGCACATTAAACTAAGCAAAAAGTCAAAATACACTTCTTTTTCTTGCTTTGATGTAGGGACTATGTGAGAGGTTAAGGTCAAGCACACTGTTTCAACACTTCCACTAGGGATAACTCCATTTTAGTCTGTTTTGAGGCTCCAAACTCCAGTGTTCTTGCCTGGAGAATCCCAGGGACGGGGGAGCCTAGTTGGCTGCCGTCTATGGGGTTGCACAGAGCTGGACACAACTGAAGCGACTTGCAAGACTACATCAATTTCAGTAAAGAGCTTATATGCTTTGAAGGAAAGACATACCCACAAGTATCTGATGATTCTGCAAAGACTCTCACCAATTCCCCCTTAATTTCCCAAGCAACTCAAAGTGCTGAATGATTTAGAATAGGTTACCCCTGGAAATTTTATCTGATGGACACAGTGAAGGCCAGTGTTCCCTTAAAAAAGAAAAATCGAAATCTGAAGTCTGCAGTTTCAGGCTGGATCTTCCTGAGTGCCATATATCATAGGTGATCAGAATTTCACTTTCTCCTGTACTATAAAGTGAAATAACAATTAGAAGAAGCACCAGAGACATACTTCTTGCCCCAAACTGGAAATAAAGACTTGGGAGTATTGGAAAACCTTCTCATTCAGTTAGTTAATAAATAAACAGCAAAATACATCCCTTCCCAAGAACTTCAGAAATCCAGCACCAAATGAAATCCACACTCTTTCAGAGTTGAATCAAGGAATCAGGAGATGTACTTCAAATGCATAATTTCCATGACCTTTTGCTTAGATAAGAAGATCAAGCATTTGGTTCTACCATATGCTGTGGAGTTACACTAAAACTTATGCCTGGGAGCCAACACTGGCTAGCGATGCTGTGTCTCTCAAGCCAATGGGGCAATTAAATGAGAGAGATTTCTCCTTGGGCATAGGACTGCTGTTGCCAACACAAAATGTTTAATTAAATTTGCCTGGGTGCATCAAAGATTAAATTCAAGGAGGGTAGCTGCAAATATGTGCTCCCTTTTACAACTCTATGTCTGGTCGTATCAAATGCAGGCTCACAGGGGTTTTCATCTCCATGACCGCAGGTGAAGCCAGGGTAGCCAGGACTCACTAAAACGTCCTTGGCACGTCCCTCAGATGTGTTTGCACGGTACTCGTGCACAGGTGCTTACTGTCACTCAACAATGTGTTTAAATCCTTTCTGTAAAAGTGGGTTTTCAGATCAAGAAAAGAGCAGCTATTGTAGGTTATTTATAGCTCTGAACATCATGCTCCCCGTTGAACAGATAAAAGTCTTTATTTTTCTGTATGTTTACATAAGAAATTTGTTTACAGACTTTTTTTTTATACAATACTTGCGTAGCAATGTTCAAATTTCACATTTTTTTACTGTATAAGATAGCTTCATGTACCTCTGTTTGCTTTGTCTTCTTGGGGAGGGTAGGAAAAAGGTCTATGGTAAATACACATATACTTGACGAGGGGGGTGTGCAACAGGGCAGAGGAGACTCCCAGGGAAAGAGTGAACTGAGGCCACTACATCAGAGTGGGAACCAAGGAGACACCTTCCATTCTAGCAACATGACCACCTGGTAATTCTGCATAGATCAGCTCTGACCCAGAACCTCTCTCCCTGATCATCATTAAAGGAAACCCAAGACAAACAAAATAGTATCATGTTAGTTGCTTGAAATGGAGGCCATCTGGGATTCATTCTGACTCAAGAAACCCAAGCACATCCAGCTCCAGGAGCATCATTAGTGGGGAAAAGGAAAAGGCTAACTTTGTGTTGGTAAAACTACAGTCTCTTGAGAGGAGTAAAAGATAGCTTTGTAATATCTGGAGTGTTTCAGTAACGGTACCATGGTAAATATCCATCTAACAATTTCTTTATCTGGCAGTCTCTGATTAACTGAATTCAATACTTTGGGGGCAATCCTGTCATTTTTATCTCCAAGCTTTAAGTGCATGGCTACAGAATTCTGAATCTTATAGACTGAGAAAGTTAAAGACTCCTGGAACTACAGATAAATATCAGCATGGGAGACTTTGTTTTGGCCCGAGGTATCTACAGGGTGTATCTTGTTAGCTGACTTCCATACCGCTTCCATACCGCTGGGCTGAGGTCAATCCCAAAAGTCCCCTTCTTCCCCCAGCACTGCTGAAAGTAGAACTGTTCCTGACCTGGGGGGAAAGCTGTGCTGGTTTGAATTTGTCAGGGGAGCGCCCCCAAAAGATTAGAAACAACACTAATAGTTCATCTTGAGAAAAACAAGTTCTTTCCTGGGTTTGTTCCCCTGTAATTATTAGCAATCCAAGTTCCATAATTCTCACTTGGGAAGAGGCAAGTCCAGTATCCAATGACATTAAACAAACTGACAGTCTCTTTCAGAGGTATTATAAAACCCGTATTTTTCAATTTTCTAAGCCATACTAAAGATAGGCAAAATCACACAAGTTCCTTTATTCAGAATATTAAAGAAATTAAGACTGATTGTTGTCACAGTCCATTATAAGGTCTTCTCTGGCAATTTTCAGTGGATTATTCTTCTGACTATCTTCCATTGTAACCACTCTTCAGTGTATGGGAGTGGTTTTGCTTTTTTGGAAACATCAAATGTTACTTAGAACCAAGAGTTGTAAAAAAAGGGTAAGAGCATAGGTTCAGATGCTGAAAGCGATACTAATTAGATAATAATACAACTGATTTTCTTATACTTTTAAAATAAATGGTGGCAGCATCATTAAAATAAGTATTATTTTCCCAAGTAAAACTAGATGCCTTTGAAGGGAACACTCAATTAGATGTCACAATTCTGATATGTCTGCTAAGGAAATCACTAACTATAATCATACTCACAAGTGTCCGTTTAAACCTTATCTCCTCTGAGGCCCGTGTTTTCACTGGGACTTGAATTTGGTGATCTAGTTATCTGAATGCTGTAAAGGGGGGAAAAAATCCAATTTGTGATGTTTTCTGGTTTAGTTACTATTTTGTACAATTGGAATAAAAGCAAATCAGAAACATATGCTTACAGTATTTGTCCATTTTAAAATGGCAGATCCTTGATTACACAGTTTACAATAATTGAAATCTGATGCTGTTAGAATAGGTAGATGCATGTGTGTAATATTTAAAAAAGGAAAATCTATGTCCAACATTCTGTGATGACCTAGGGGTCTCTCAGATAATCAAGAGAGCAACCCAGGTTAGCAAAAGCCTATTGTAATTCCCTAAAATATAAATACTACTATAGTAATAGTAAGAGCTATGGAAGATAACTGAAGGACATCAGGATTATTTAAATCCTTCATAGTCCTCCTAAAGCATCATAATAAACACTGAGAACACTGGAATTCTATAATCTTAAAAACCATCTGGTCCAAAGTCATCACTGTAGTAAGGAGCAGCAGTTCTAAGAAGTGAAGCTCCTGCTGAAGGCCAGTTGGCCAGGGACTGGCAAATGGCAAAGGTCAGGAGGAGCTTCCAGGGGGCCTCTCCTGCCCGGATCTCTTCTCCCACCACCCACATCTATGAAATGAAGTGGATGAACCAGAATAATCTCTAAGGTCCCTCTTGTAGCTCAGGCTACAGTTTCAAAGTTCTATCAATTATTAGCACACTATGCTCCTCTCAAACCCTTTTAGCTCAGGGATGGTGCTATAAATGAAAGGAGGCCCCAATAAAGGAGGCCTCAGTAAATTAGAGTCACTCACATGTTTTCTTTAACAGAAAAATAGTTCTATCCTTTGAAGCCTTACTCCTAAAGAACAAACTCAAGATAATTTCATGTCATTATCCCCCTCAGGCTTCCTTCCTCCACCCAGTCTCTCTGGTTTCTAGTCTGTTCATTTTCATTAACATTCTCTATTAAGCTTTATTGAGCCAGATGACTAGATAACATATCTCAATGTAATTATGGGCAATACATAAAAAGGACAATTGAGAGACAGCTAATTTCTAAACTGTACTCTTCGTGGCTTCAATTACATTAGGAAGCTAGATATTTCACTGTATTTCTAACATGTATGTAATGTATGTATGGAAAAAAATCAGATGGGAAAACATAGGCATAAAACATTATTCTTATTTAAAAATAAACAATCTCCTTCATTTACATATTCTATGTCTGGGAAAAAGAACACCATTTTGATCTTCAGTAATAATCCTGTCCATAAAAGGGCAAACCAAATCCCATTTTCACCGTCCAATCAAGGAGAGCTTTTCAAGCATATCTTTTTTCACTCTCAGTAGGAAGGCTGCCCTTAATTCTCGGAATGACTCATTATCCTAACAGAGGCCTGTACGTCATGCATCTAGTTTCAGCTGGCATGGAAGTACTTAAAGTCTGAAGGAAAACTGAAAAGTTCTGACTTTTACTCTGCTGTCTTTCAAAGGCTTTTGAAGCTTGACCTCTAAAGTACAGTGTATTGCAGGCTGTTGTTGCTGTTCAGCTTTCTTTTTTCCCCTTAAAGTGCAAACATGAGAAAGCAGAAACAAAAGTACTAGACAGGGAAACAAGCAAATGGACCTGGAATTTTATTGGTACACATCTGATCAGCTAAGAGGTTCCCTTTTGACTGTGGAAATGGCACTCTAGGAAGAGAACCAGATGGAGTTCTCTGTGCCCACCTCTTTTCAAAGGGTGATTTTATAAAACTGCTTTGCATGTAAGGAAAAAAATATACTTTAGTGAGGAAGGACATGTACAGAGGGTGACCATGAGGCATGTTGTCACGTCAGTGCAGGGGCCTTTATTTATTTTATGAACAATATTCTAAGGTTAGTGAGAAACTGCTTTTTGTTTTTCAATCTAAGAAGCCAAGGAAAACCAACTGAACATATTTCACTGGCTGTATCCTTCGGTTCAAACATCAGAGAGAAAGAAAGGTAAGTAGCCAGAGTCAAATTGTGCCTAGTATGTCTGCATACTTATTTCTGATTATCTGAAAATAAACAACATGCTTATTCTATAAAGACAGAGGACCTGCTGAAAGCTTATAGCAACACACAAGTCTATTCAAAATGATTCCATATGTTACACTGTAGGGTTGCTGTGTAGTTAGTTATACAAGGGAAAGAGATCAAAACCCTGTACAGACACCTGATATCGGACTTGAAACGCCAAGTGGAAACAGAACTATTCAGTGTCTTCATTTATACACAATTTACAATATTTGATTCAAAATAAAAATCACAAGAAAAATACATCTGTTTCTGCTACAATTCCTTCCCTTCCCTCATCCACCCCCCAGTGAAAAGTCTTCTAATAAAAGGTATCATATTACCATATTGTCTTGTTTTGGTCTAATTCTGGGATCCCAGCTTGGGATAGTTAAACACTAAAAGGAAGGGCAATACTTGGAATTTATATAATGTACACATTTTATCCAAGGATCTCAAGTACTTGCGGTCACGTCTCCAGATCTGAGAAATCACGGTTCAATGGAAGCCAGAATGCTGGAAGGATGCTGGGCAGGTTGCATGGGGTGTAAAATCTCTTGGCTAAGTCTATGATCAAACAGGGTCAGAGTTGGCTGGCTAGAGCTGGGCTCAATTTCTCTTTCCGGACATAAACCATCAGTCAGTTTTACCCTCTCTTAAACCACACACCCATCTCTAGGTTACTGCCTAGAGTCAAGACCAACTGAAGAAGCCATGTCCTCAGGATAATGCAGCAGGATAGAAAAGCAAAAACAGAGAAACACATTCATCAGCATCTGGCCAGAGGAGATGGGGTTGGGAGGATCGATTTGGGAGGCCATTCCTAGCAAGAATGAGACAAAGGTGTCAATTCACTAGTTTCAGTTACAGTTAAGCTTGTGGTGAAGTCGATTCCAGCAGAGGTGAAGCTCATGGCATCTAGCGCTTGATGTAAGATAATGCTATTGAAGAAGAGTAATGAGAAAACACAGCAAACTAACAGGGAGGAACTGGCCAAAAAGTATCTGGAGGGCCAAAGTGATTTTCTTTCCTTATCATTTCTATGGGAGAAGGCAAGGGATAGATCAGGACTAGAGGGCCCCTTATTTGCAGATTAAAAAAAAAAATCATTTTCTTATAACTCCGTAATGAAAATGTGTATTACGGTATGAAGGTTACAGAACTGCATCTGCTACTGGGTCACGGCTACAGGTCTATGAGCTGATCCACCAGCAGCAAAGACCTGGCTAGGTTGGGAAGACTGGACTCAGAGCTCCCACTGCTGTTTCTAGAGTGCCCACCTGGAAGTGGAGAGATAGGAATTCAGTACAAAACACAGAGGGTTAAGGTTTAGACGTGCAGAATTAGCAAAGGAGAAAAAAACCAAATCAAAACAAAAAAATCCTGGAGAAGCAACAATTTACATTTTAAAAACTCTTACATGTTAATTTTTAAACATATAAATTAGTTAGCCTCCACCTCCCACCAAAAGTTCAGGCACTTGTGTGCACACCACATTGTAGGCAGGAGATCTTGCAAAGAGCATGCTATTTTCAAATGAGTATCTATTTTGCCTGAGAACTGCTGGCTGTACATAATTTCCAGATAATATCAACTCACTTTTACTTTATCACTGATAAAGTAAAAATCAGTAATTTTTGATTTGGGGAGGAAGTAGTTATTAAGACTACTGCAATAAAAACATGCTTTAAGAATACATAGATGGTCTTATGGCAATTCAGTGCTCTATGGCATGTTCAAATAACAAAGAGGAAAAAAAGGATACTCCACAAATGTCTAAAAGATGCAAAATGGTGTCAAAGCACCATTATTAATCTCTTTGGGAAGAGTATTTATCACAGATTGTTCTAATGAGGATAAAAAATGTTCAGTTCATTTTTTGATGTAGATCTTCAGGTTTCCATTTACTGAAGATCACTATTTTTAGCTTGATACTTTGTAAAAACTAGCTTTTAGTCAAACCATTAAATATTTTCCTTCTCTCTAAATAAATACCACAGTCACACTTTAAGATACCTGTATTAGTATCTTTATGTGTACTTCCAACTATCATCCAGCCCACAATGACTATTATTATCCCCAGTTTCTTTCATTAAATGTTAATGCTTTCCCCCGTTGCTAACAGTAGGTACATTACTATTTTGAAGAGAGCTGATAGCAAGCTCTTTTCTTTTCCCCAGCCTCTCTTTCTTACCTTGTGGGTTTTTGGTTATCAATACAGGAATAGGGTCAAACTCATCTTCTGCCACCTTGTCCGAGCCCTCAGGGACATCAAAACCTGAGATGAGATTACTATCTTCCGCAGCTTAATACAGAACGCCAAGTACACAAGCAGAAACAACAGAGGTAGAGATCAGCAAATGAGAGAATACATTAGAGGCAACTGCACAAACACTGTTGCTTTTAAAGATGAAAATGCTTAGTCTCCTGAGTTGAAATAAAAGTAGTAAAGCTGGAAAACTTGAGGAAATAGAAAAAAAAAAAAATGCTTTAGGGCTAGCCATGTTAAGACTTTTATAAATGAGAAGGGAGAAGGGTTACAGGAAGAGTTCTCCCTACCTTTATATGGTCATTAAATATACTTATTGTGTGTGAAAGATCTCTTCAACATCAGTAATTCATAAAGGCACGGGAGTTAGTCATTTATCTTCTTCATTGAGCTAACAGAGGCTTGACTAACAACATCAGAAAAACTCAAAACCAGAGGTAGCAGGGAGATAATTAGTTGCTCTTTAAGAAGTAACCCCTGTATGTGCTAGTGCTAAGTCACTTCAGTTGTGTCCGACTCTTTGCAATCCTATGGACCATAGCCTGCCATACACAGACAAAACAAAACAAAATACTTCTGCAAGGACACACTGCCCTGTGATGGGGAAAATAGACTTTCAAACTCTGATGTCCCAGGAATACTGGGGCACAAGATCGCATGCAATGAGATTTAACACAGAAGTTTGCTAGAAATTCTTCTCCATCCTACAAGCAAGTGCTAGCTGAGCACCAATTTTGCAAGTGATGGTTCTCTGGGATTATGCATCGCAGCTGACACACTCCTGTCAGACATAATTGGC
Source organism: Neotragus moschatus (assembly GCA_006410615.1). Taxonomy (NCBI): domain Eukaryota; kingdom Metazoa; phylum Chordata; class Mammalia; order Artiodactyla; family Bovidae; genus Neotragus; species Neotragus moschatus. Next base: position 235,352 of record SJYA01001624.1, read on the forward strand.
TAAATAGGAAACTTGTCACTACATGTTCTATAAAAACACAGTCATTTTAATGCTATTAAGGATAAAAACAAAAACTCAGCTATTACCATTGCAAACTAAAGGCTATTTTTCAGTCATATCAGGGAGGCTTCCTTCCTACATTTTCTTGAGAAAGGACTTAACAGCTGTTCCTTTTATATGTATTTGCTCCTTCTAGAAAACCACTTTCACTGTCTGAGCCCAGAAAGTTTACTGGATGCCCATGTTCCGTGTCTGCCACTCTCACAAACCACTCAATAAACAGAACTGAATTCAAGCTATTTTTCTGTCCAGCAGAAGTTCAAACCAGTATTAACACAAGACAGAAATAAAAATAGTAGACTAGAAAGAGAAATCTAGTAATTAATCATGACTCCAAGGTTAACTAAAATTCAAACCTTTTCTGAGTTTAATCTTTGAGAACTGACTTTTGAGGAACAGTGCTTTTTTCTTTATTATAGTAATCACTAACAAAAAACTTGAAATCCAATTTAATGCAACAGTTTTAAGTTCTAAGGCCACCTAGTATCTAATCAGAGTCAGTTAGTGGACAGTCAGTCATCTCCCTGAGCTGACTACAAAGGCAAGTAGCTGTGTCTTTATGAGAAAGCATGGGATATCTGCGTTACAGGTGACTGTGAGAAAGCCACACCTCCACAATCTGCCATCCCAGCCTGATTAAATATTCTTAATGAAAGGAACTTTAACACGGGCTAAGAGTACAAACTTGAGTTTTCCACTCAAGGAGGTGGTTAGAAAACTTCACTAGCAAAGACTTTTGTTAAGGGAAATTCTTTTCTCCTCTAAGGATACATGTGGGCTCGAGGAGAGGAAAGTGTTTACCTTTATGGGCCGGAGCAGAGATGGCTATGGGGGCAAACTCTTCCAGAAGGTCAGTAGTGGGGTTAGAAAGCAGAGAGCAATCAATCAGGGAATCTTCCCCAGTGAGAGAATCTGAGTCCAGAGTAACAGCATCCCAGGTCAGTGACAGCATTAAATGGCACACACAACAATATCACCGGTTAGGTCTTAGCTTTTGAGTTATTGCATTTATATTATACATATGAGCCAACGTGGGAGGAAGAAAACCAAAAGAAACACATTAAGCACTCTGGATTTTCCTCTATAGAAACATGTATTTCTAAACTTCTCTTATCAGTAATACATAAATATGGAAGAATTTTTTGCTTGGAGGTTACTGGTTAAGCAAGTAAATGGTTTGGATGCCAATAAAACTTTGCCAACTCAGTTCTCAGCAAGCGGTGTTTGGGAAAAAGGACTCTGCAGCTAAAGAGTTACACTTAAATCTTTCCTAAAAGTTCACTGAAAACATTTGTTATAGGATGAGGTATCCAAGTTGACAAGAAGTGGGTTGTCCCTTGTCTTATTATTAGCAGAATATGACCTGATTAGACAGCACCTTCTAGAACTAAACCCGATGCCCGTTCAAAACAGAATTATCTTGTCTGCTATTAGTACTCTTTAAATTTGAATTGCTCCTCTGAGCACATGACTTTGCTTGTAGTTAAGGAACAGAGGAAAGATAAAATTCAGAGTTCCAAGTATTTCAACATACGAATTGTTTTCTGCAAAAGTTTTCTAGGAGAAAACAGCCAAGCAAGCACAAGAAAGAGAACTATATTGTCTCCTAACTTAATTCTTTTTTAACCTGGTTGAGTTCATTCTCATATTTCTCAGACTTCTAACTGTTTCTATTCCAAGCTGGTGAAGTGGACACTTTTATCAAGGTAATTATGGACTCGACAAAATGAAGGTTATCAAATCTCTATTTAAGGAACTGTAGTTAAGGAATTCTACTAAGAGTGAACTTTGAAACTGGGTTAAAAGCAATGACAAAACTAGGGAAGATCTCAATTCTGCCTACAATTTAATAACAAATCATCTAGATATGATCAAAGCTCTGGGCTGGGAACAGAATATTAACATACATAGCATGGGTTCCCATGGACATGACAGATACTGTTGAGAGAAAGACTGCTCAATACCCTGGAGGAGTTAAGGGTATCCTTACAGCACAGTTCTTTCATTAAGAAAGTAAAGGGAACCTGAACCAGTGAAAAAATTCTTAAGACTGAAATGAAAGAAAGCTCAGGAATCACTCTATAGAGAACACAGCCTCAAAAAGCGCTCCACTCTTTACCAAGGAAACACATCCCTTAGCTTCTGGAAGCTGGAGCTACAGTGATGCAGAGCATCATTGTGGGAGGAACTAACCAGGCTGAGAAATAAGTAAGCCCAGGACCACTGGCTGCAGGAGGAACGTCTGACCCAGCACTGCTGGCACTGACCGGTCCCTGCAGCTGTAGAGACTCCTGACTGACCTGTGCGGTTCGAGGTCACAGATTCCGTCTGAGATGGGAGGCGCTGAGGCACCGGGGGCTCCAGTCCTGGTATCAGACTCTCAACAGCAACGTCAGCTTTTTCTTTTGTGACAGAGCATTAAGAGAGGAGAGGAAAGGGTGAGGAAAAGGGAATCAGAAGGTTCTTGGGACAATTCTGCGAAGGCTTTCTTCTGCACTTCTCTAAAATGCCCATTTCGGGCAAGATGGAAAGCACACTAAGATGCTTTCTTTTTGTGGATTTGAGTGTCTGGGCTTCCCTGACCAAGCAGGCACTACTGTGGTTAACCATTGTGGCTAGTTTTGGTGATTCTCAGTTTTTATAAATAAATGCAGAACGGGAGCCACCCCAGCAGATCTCTTACATGTCAGAAGACATAGGCTGAAGGCACGTTAATGTCTTCCGGAAATTGTGCTTTTCTTAAGGGATAAACTTAGGGGCAAACATGTTCTGTGTCTTGCAAAGGCAACTGGTCCATCTTGAATCCCGTGCCATGATGTAGCTGGAGGTACTCTTTACCATGCGACATCCCCCAGCTGGAGGCCCATCTCTCTGAAGGGTCACGGCATTTCTGAGTTCTAGGACTTCATGCCCCCATAGTACAGGGACTCCAGATATTTTATGGGTCTTGCCTGTCTTGTGACTGGAGCACAAGAAAATGTAAAAGCAAGCAGATTAAGCCGCCAGATCAAGATTCTACTCCTGGTGCTTCACCATGGGGCAAATGCTTTCTCAGTTGTTGACACTTGGCACATATAGAGGCCTTCTAAAGAAGAATCTGCTACAGGTAAAGACCACCTCAAGACCAACTTCCTTCACAAAGCTTTTGTAATGAAATGTCAATTTTCCCACATTCCTCTTCATTCATAAGAAATTCACTCTAGAAATCTCAGTGTTTCAAGAAAGGCATAAATAACAGCCCTGCCTTCTGCTGCAGGGAGGCAGAGAAAACACTCCTTTGGAGTGATAACAAGGGAAATTAACTAGCCCTGGCTTCTGGGTCAGCACAAGGCAATGCTTCAACACCAGGAGGCTTTTCAGCATTTCTACTGCACAGTTCTTCAGTAGGGAACTGTTAACCAGTGGGTTGCCATTCTTGAAACAGATACACATATCATGCACAACAGAAGACACAGAGAGAATGACTTTACCAATTACAGCATCAGAAGTGCTACCAAAAGGATCTGTCATAGGCAAGAGGTCAGGGAGCAGAAGAGAAGTGTCAGGAGATTTGAGTCCCTCAATTAGTTTTTCTAGGTTGGGTAGAGAAGTAAAGAGAAAGCAAAAATGCAATGAGATATTCAAGTAAGCCAATCATTTACCATATCCTATGCAAACATTTGAAGGCTCTAAATTTTATACAGGTTCAGCATAAAAACAAATACTGCTAATATCTTGTTAAAAACAGGCTTTCAAAATTTAACAATGATTATTTCCCCAAATGAACGAGTCACTTTATAAGGCATTCAAGATGCTGCCTTAAATGTGTTTGTTTTTAAATTTGTAATATAATTTACACTGAATGAGAATACAAGTTACCAGTTTTAAGAGTACAATTTGAGGAATTTTGACAAATGTACACACAAGCACCACTGAAATAATGAAGCAGAAGGTTTCCATCACCCCAAAAAGGACCTGAGTGCCCCTCTCTGGTCAATGCCTTCCTCTGACCCCCAGGCCCTGGCAACAACTGATCTGCGTTCTGCCCTTGTAGCTTTGCTTTTTCTACCATTACCTACATAGTGTGTAGTCTTTTCTGATGTCCTTCACTTAGCATGATGCACTTGAGATTCCTCCATCTTGTGGTACGCATCAGCAGTTTGCTTTACTGCCGTGAGTGAAGTCACTCAGTCGTGTCCGACTCTTTGCGACCCTGTGGACTGTAGCCTACCAGGCTCCTCTGTCCATGGGATTCTCCAGGCAAGGATACTGGAGTGGGTTGCCATTTCCTTCTCCAGGGATCTTCCTGACCCAGGGATCAAACCTGGGTCTCCCGCATTGCAGGCAGATGATTTACCGTCTGAGCCACCAGGGAACTTTACTGCTGAGTGTCACTGTATGAATGCACTTCATTTTGTTGATTCATTCATCAGCTGATGGGACTTTTGGTTATTTCCAGCTTTTAGTTATTAAAAATAAAGCTGCCATAGGGATCCCTGTAGCTCAGACAGTAAAGAATCTGCCTTCAGTGCAGGAGACTCGGATCCGACCCCTGGGTCAGGAAGATCCCCTGGAAAAGGGTTTGGCAATCCACTCCAGTATTCTTGCCTGGAGAATCCCATGGACGGAGGAGCCTGGCAGGCTACAGTCTGTGGGGTCATAAAGAGTCGGACACGACTGAGCAACTAACACTACTACTACTAAAGCTGCCATAAACATACACGTATGAGTTTTTGTGTGTTCATATCTCTTTCTGAGCTTAGTTTTGAATCTCTCCCCTTTTTTTTGAACTTGCACTTAGAAATGGTTTATAACTCACCAAGAGAAGCAATGAAACCACACCTAGGTTTAACTTCAACAATCATTTACGGTCCGCCAACTTACCGCTTGTGACACTCCCAGTACTCATTATTAAACTGTCAAATCTTATTAAATTCACTTAAGCCTGCAGGTGGATTACTTTTGATGTCTTTTGGCTAAAGAACAAAAGGACATTAGAAGCCACCAGATTTGTCACACCTGATAACTTAATGTGTGATAACATGTACACTAAGTTTCCTTCCAAGACAACTCTTTCAACAACTCTCTACCTTTTAAAAAGTAGAGCATTCATTTGACACAAAATAATGAATCACAGACTCTTATAGAAAGAAAGGAATTAAGAGCTCATACTTCCTTTAACTTACAGAGACTGAGACCACACAAATTCTATTACTTGCTCAAGTAAAGGCCTGTCAACAATGTCTTTTCTATCTCAGAAATAAATTGCCATTAAAATAAAACTAAGACATCTAAGAAAAAGCAGTGACAACTGGGTGTATATAATATCTTAGTCTGTATTCTTCTAGGCTTTCAGGAATAGAGATAAGCAAAGATGAAACAGATATTCACTGAAGCCAAATTTTAGGTGACCTGTAATTGAGATGATCTATAACTGCACAGATGAAACAAAATAATGGATTTTAGTGTCTTGGCAAGATAACTTGCTTTGGTACAATTAACACTGCAGAGAAAGCCATTTTTATAGGTGAAACCAACTTACCATTTTTGGAAAGGATAACATGCGGATATATTGGAATTAAATACCAGTAAGTGACATTTCTCACTGATACCTAATTTATATTGAAGGAAGGAAGGAAAGAGGAAAGAAAGCAGCCTCTGAGCAGCAGAGGACAAAATTCAGAGTTCTAACCAAGTACATGAACGTAACAACATCAGCATTACTCCTGAACTATACATGACATGGTGAGAAAAGATGTTTAAAGTATCTTGGGCAATTTTCTGCATACTAGCTAAAGTAAGATGGTTTTCTCCCCAAATCTAATTTTTCATTATTCTGAGCACTGCTTTTGGTTTTATTCCCCTCTAACAAGGACCTTTCACGTTAAAAAAAAAAAAAAAAAAAAGTGATGATCTGCTTTTTTCACTTCTAGCACTTAGATATTTGCAATCTCATGAAGTCCTGGATAAAAGGTAAAGAGCCCACATGTCTTGTTTGTCTTTCACTGGAAGCCTGTTTTGGCCTGTCCAGTGAGTGGGTGTGACTCTGGGGCTGTTCCTGAAATGGATCTCCTTACCTGTAAAATGCAGACACCTACCCCCCAACCTTTTTGTATTAGTCACACAAACATCATCTCTAAATCTTTCCCCACACTCTCTGTCACAGTAGGAACTTTCTGGAACACTCTGCTTTCACTTCTCTTACAGCCCTTGAAGGCAGGGAAGGTAGATTCTTAATTTCTGATCCCCAGTTCCCGGTTTCCTCTCGTCATCTGTCATATCTCTGCCTTTTGGCTTCACTGGAGAGGTGGGGAGAACAAAGGATCGATAGCAGAAAGGCAGGTCCTTCAACAAGAATCTAATTTTTTATTAGCCATTAGCAAAAGGCATGAGAGGGTAAAAGAATACGTGTGCACATGCGTGCATATGTGTGTTTATGATGAGATAGAATGGGTTGGGGGTGGGTTAAATGGCCATGTTTAAGGAGGCTTCTTTATTGACCAAACCTCAAAGTAAGAGGCTGCTCACATAGATAACCTGTATGGTTACTGCTACTTAAGAATATTCAAATATGGGAACTAGGGAGGGAGAAGTGGGGATCAGAGTTAAAACTACGCAGAAAACATGGAGTGAGAGTCCAGGACACAGCCTATGCAGAAACAGCTCCTTTCACTACCAGCACTCTTGCAGAGAGAGTGGGCAGTCCATTACTCCGTGCTATTATAACCAAGGTTGTCGCCTGCATTTGCAGAGTTCAATGCCAAACATTCTCATTCATTATTCACAAAACCCCCTGGGGTTTGGGAATATCCATGCAGTTGAGAATGGACATCAGAGACCTTGAGAATGTGTGACCTGTCCAAAGTCAAAGATGACATGGCAGAGCCTGGACCTGACTTCAAACTTTCCTCCCCACGCCGCACAAAGGGTCTGCCTAGCTTCATAACCAGAGGAGAAGAGGTTTTCACAGACATGGTCTCATGCACAACAGTCAAGTTATAAAAGATATGTTAAGACTGGAAGGAACTTCAGATCTTATCCAATTAGCCTTCTCATTTGCAGATGAGGAAACAGCTTCAGAAACGTGAAGCCACTTGCCTAAGATCTAGCAAGTAAGTCACAGAATTAGTTAGGACTAGGACCCAGATCTTTACGTAGAAAGATTCATTCTTCTGGTTTAACTAAGGCTTCGACTGCTTTAAAGTGTACAGACTCAGGATTTGCCTGGTGGGCCAATGGGTAAGAATCTGCCTACTAATGTGGGGGACATGGGTTCAATCCCTATCAGGGAACTAAGATCCCACATGCT
>SJYA01001624.1:243351-303893 GCA_006410615.1 Neotragus moschatus
AAAAAAAAAAAAAAAAAAAGTGATGATCTGCTTTTTTCACTTCTAGCACTTAGATATTTGCAATCTCATGAAGTCCTGGATAAAAGGTAAAGAGCCCACATGTCTTGTTTGTCTTTCACTGGAAGCCTGTTTTGGCCTGTCCAGTGAGTGGGTGTGACTCTGGGGCTGTTCCTGAAATGGATCTCCTTACCTGTAAAATGCAGACACCTACCCCCCAACCTTTTTGTATTAGTCACACAAACATCATCTCTAAATCTTTCCCCACACTCTCTGTCACAGTAGGAACTTTCTGGAACACTCTGCTTTCACTTCTCTTACAGCCCTTGAAGGCAGGGAAGGTAGATTCTTAATTTCTGATCCCCAGTTCCCGGTTTCCTCTCGTCATCTGTCATATCTCTGCCTTTTGGCTTCACTGGAGAGGTGGGGAGAACAAAGGATCGATAGCAGAAAGGCAGGTCCTTCAACAAGAATCTAATTTTTTATTAGCCATTAGCAAAAGGCATGAGAGGGTAAAAGAATACGTGTGCACATGCGTGCATATGTGTGTTTATGATGAGATAGAATGGGTTGGGGGTGGGTTAAATGGCCATGTTTAAGGAGGCTTCTTTATTGACCAAACCTCAAAGTAAGAGGCTGCTCACATAGATAACCTGTATGGTTACTGCTACTTAAGAATATTCAAATATGGGAACTAGGGAGGGAGAAGTGGGGATCAGAGTTAAAACTACGCAGAAAACATGGAGTGAGAGTCCAGGACACAGCCTATGCAGAAACAGCTCCTTTCACTACCAGCACTCTTGCAGAGAGAGTGGGCAGTCCATTACTCCGTGCTATTATAACCAAGGTTGTCGCCTGCATTTGCAGAGTTCAATGCCAAACATTCTCATTCATTATTCACAAAACCCCCTGGGGTTTGGGAATATCCATGCAGTTGAGAATGGACATCAGAGACCTTGAGAATGTGTGACCTGTCCAAAGTCAAAGATGACATGGCAGAGCCTGGACCTGACTTCAAACTTTCCTCCCCACGCCGCACAAAGGGTCTGCCTAGCTTCATAACCAGAGGAGAAGAGGTTTTCACAGACATGGTCTCATGCACAACAGTCAAGTTATAAAAGATATGTTAAGACTGGAAGGAACTTCAGATCTTATCCAATTAGCCTTCTCATTTGCAGATGAGGAAACAGCTTCAGAAACGTGAAGCCACTTGCCTAAGATCTAGCAAGTAAGTCACAGAATTAGTTAGGACTAGGACCCAGATCTTTACGTAGAAAGATTCATTCTTCTGGTTTAACTAAGGCTTCGACTGCTTTAAAGTGTACAGACTCAGGATTTGCCTGGTGGGCCAATGGGTAAGAATCTGCCTACTAATGTGGGGGACATGGGTTCAATCCCTATCAGGGAACTAAGATCCCACATGCTTCGGGGCAACTAAGCCTGTGTTCTGCAACTACTGAGCCCTCCTGCTGCAACTATTGAAGCCTACATGCCTCCAACCCATGCTCTGCAATAAGAGAGGCCACTGCCCTGAGAAGCCCATGCACTTCAACTAGAGAGCAGGCCCCACTCGCCACAACTAGAGAAGCCGCCTGCACAAAGCAGTGCAGATGCAGCACAGCCACAAATGAAAGGGTACAGACTCCCAGAAGATACAGTTTAAACTGTTACCGGCCACTTCTGGTCACTGTAAACGGAGAAACTGACGAGAAACTCTAAGAGAAATTAAAAGAAAGGCTACAGGAGGCTGACAGCCTCTAAGCCACAGCCTAGACGCCTCCCAAGTATATCAAGGTCTGGTTTTGATATCCTTCACTTTACAAATTATCGCCTCTCTCACATTTTTATAAAAACACTCTGAGGCTGTGTATTATGACAGAGGAAAGAGGAGAGGAGAGGGTGGTGAATCTAGGAAACCGTGCAGGAGGTAATCTTTAGGATTCAAAACCTTATGACCAGGCCCCATAGCAGTGTATGACTTGTGGCCATCTAATGAAAAAGACTTCCATAGTTTTACTTGAATGATGGGAAGTGGTTTCCCTGGGAGCAAAAACAAAACCCAAATTCTGGGACAGCTCATACCAGAAATGCATAGAGGCTCACACTCTATTTCTCAATTACACAAAGTGACAGACCAGTGAAACCAAGAAATAATTCATAAATTACACTTTGCAATGACTGAATCCTCCTAAGAAACATTTTACAAGAGTTTTCAATATCTTCTGTGTTAGAATCAAAAGTCCATGACTCCATCTTATCTAGTATATGTGAAAAGTAGTGGACAATTATGGATAGAAGAAAATGATCCAGTTTTATATCAGTTCATAGGCTGACTCTGATATTTTCAGATCCGGCTTCAGACTCTACATGTGTGTTGGAGGGAGAGGGGATAAAACTCCTGGATTTGGGGAAGTTATTATTTATTTAGTCTCTGATTGCAATATTATACATTTTCAGCTGGGGTCTGCAAAATCCTCTCAAATAAATAAGCAACATGAAAGAGCCAAGGGCCTGAGTTTACATTAGTTACCTAAGTTTTCTGAGCATCAGTTTTCTCACTTGTAAATACAGGATAAGAACTACTTTAAGAGGTTGTCAGGATTAAATGGGCATATTTATTAGAAATCAATGTGTCTGTGTGTTTATAAATTGAAATACTTAGCACATAAAAGAGGATTAATGTCTCTTTTAAGTAACAGGACTAGATGAGGTGTGAGATTACAGTAGCGAAAATGGGTGAAATTCTAGAATTTTCTCAAATGCCTTGGTATGAGAATAGAATAAGCAGAATTCCTTGAATAATGTGAAGTGGGAGGTGGAGGCAGCATGTAGAGAGGAAAAACAGGTGAGGGAGATGGGAGGAGGGTTCAGGGTGGAGAGGACACATGTATGCCTGTGGCCAATTCATGTCAATGTATGGCAAAAACCATCACAATAAATTAATTATCCTCTAATTAAAACAAATAAATTGATTTTTTAAAAAGAATAACATTAAAGGTTAAAAAAAAAAAAAAAAAACAGAGCCAAGGGACCTGGGTTCTGCACAAAGTTTGTGTGGCACTTTGGGCAAATCTTTGGAAGGAATGATGCTAAAGCTGAAACTCCAGTACTTTGGCCACCTCATACGAAGAACTGATTCATTGGAAAAGACTCTGATGTGGGGAGGGATTAGGGGCAGGAGGAGAAGGGGACGACAGAGGATGAGATGGCTGGATGGCATCACTGACTCTGAGTCTGAGTGAACTCTGGGAGTTGGTGATGGAGGCCTGGTGTGCTGCGATTCATGGGGTCGCAAAGAGTCAGACACGACTGAGCGACTGAACTGAACTTGGGCAAATCACTGTCTCTCTTGGATCTGTCTTCCCACTGATAAAATGAAGATAAAGATGCTATCAACCTCTAAAAGTTTAATCATACAATGCGAGGGGAAAATCAGGAAGCAGGAACTGGTTGCTTAGAAGAAGATAGCTGAATGATGACACTGGAGCTCTGAGCTGGTACCGACAGCAGAGAAGGACACCTGGAGGGCTCCTCAGTGACGTGGGCAGGAGCTAAAATGAGTGGCCCCAAGGTGGCAGGTTTCGGGCAACGCAGAGAGCTGTTCATTGCACAAACTCAGCTCAGACATGCCCAGCCAGGTAAACAGGGGGATGAGGCGGGGGGGAATATCGAAGCTTGCTTCTCATTTGAAAAAAGAACAAATTGCAATTGGTTTTTTTTACCTTAGTCTAAAAATAATATGTTACTGTATAAAATTTGGGAAATATACATAAGCTACAGGATAAAAGTAAAACTACCTCAAATTTCCCTTGTAGAGATAGCCACTGTTAAGTGTTTTTTGGGAAGATATATTTATTTTTGGCTGCCCAAGGTCTTCGCTGCTGCAGACTTTTTTCCTAGTTGCGGCAAGCAAGGGCTACTCCAGCTGCAGTGCGCAGGCTTCTCATTGCAGTAGTTTCTCTTGTTGAGGAGCACAGGCTCTGGGACACGTGGGCTCAGCAGTTGTGGCTCCCGGACTCTAGAGCACAGGCTCAGTAGTTGGGGCTCACAAGCTTTGTTGCTCTCCCTGACCAGGGATCAAACCAGTGTCTCTTGCATTGCAAGGCAGAGTCTTAACCACTGGATCACCAGGGAAGCTCAACTGTTGAGTTTTAAACAAATACTCTTTCATTCTTTTCCTATATAAACTGATTGTTCAATGAATACTGAAGCATACTCATGTCTTCATGGAGATAATGTATTAGAAAGGAACTGCTAAGTCAATAAGGAAGTAAAACCTCAAAGACCATGCTGTCCACCCTGAGAGCTGTACTAACGATGTTCCCAAGAGCAGGATCAGAGTGTGTCCACTTTCTGATCCCTTCACTAAGCCTGAGGCACTGGCTTATTTCCATCTTTACCAAGCTGACAGCAGAAGCTGCAGCACCTCGCTGCTTTATAATTAGTATATTATATATACCAATTAAATGATAGTGAACTTTAAAAAAATATTACTTACTGATAATTCATACTTTGTCTTTTATGAATTGTCTGCTCATATTTTTCCATTGGTGGTATTTTCCTATTACATTCTCAGTACTATAATCAGTTCTTTCCCAAGTCTCTAGGGTTCTCAAAAGTGAGTCAGGTTAAGTGCTTGGAAAAGCACTGAAATCATAGTTAAAAGACTGAGAAGGCAGACTGCTAAAGAAAAATGGATGCAGAATTAGTTAGCCTGGACAGTGGAAACCAAGACTGCTTTTGAAGGAGATGACTGTTAGAACTTTGAAATGAAGGAGGGAGTGAAAGGGTCTTTTCTGAGCATCACCCTTCTCCTTAAAAGTAAGTCAAATGGTGTCAGGGACTAGGAGAAGAGAGGAGAAGGCAACTGCTAGAGTTGGAGGCAGGAATTCATCCATTTCAGATGTAGATCCCTCTCGTCTCAAGGCTTAGTTATGGAAAACATATATCACAAAAAGGGTAATAAATTCTTCATAAACCAGTCTAAGGATAGATAATCAGAACCACTTCCTGGCATGAGACCAGGGAATACTGCAAGTTGTAAAAATTCTCTCTTAAAATCTCAAAAATGAGGACAGATATCTATTTATACAGGCTAGTAAGACTAAGCGCTTGCTCAGGGCCCATTCCAACCCTAATCAGAAATAGGACCACGAGGAATAAAGCAGATTGAACTTAAAACAGAGAAGTGCCAGATGCAAGCCTCATCAAAAAAGCTGATATGGCTGCTACAGCTTTGTGGCTTTGGAAATTGTATGTTTTGTCTGACTTGGGGTGTGAGCCCTGAAGTCTTGTAACAAGAAATGCTGTTTTTAGAATTTAGCCACCCTAAACAGCTCCAATCACTGAGAAACCAGGCACTAAACTGTCTGTGACATCTGCACGCTGGAATCGAAAGTCAATCTCCATGGCCCATTCCAAGTCCATTTTAGAGACTGAATCTGTGGCAAGAAAAACTTTCCAGGGTAAAGACACACACTCTGATCTACTTTGGACCTTTTAGTATCACAAGATAGATAGCAGTAGGAAGTGAGGAAGATGCCCAGCAAATAGCTCTGAGAAGAATGCCAATCTTAACAACAAACCACTAAGGAAATGCAGCTTCTCTTGCCTGCTTGTTGAAAGAAGACAGAAGGCTGTAAGCCAAGAAGCATTTTTTTTAAGTTATTAATTCTAGGAAGTAGCGCTCATGGGGCAACTAATGCGTTCTTGCTTAGTCTTGTGGAACACTGATGTCGAAAGCTCAGTATGAAGGGGTTGCTATAAAAATCCTTTCCTCAAACTCTGAGCACTGCTGGCAGAAATGTAAAGATGTATAGTCACTGTGGAAAACAGTATGGCAGTTCCTCAGAAAATTAAAAACAGATTTACCATACGTCCTAGTAATTCTATTTTCGGGTACATACCCCAAAGAATCTTGAGTTTTGAAGAGATATTTGCACAGTCATGTTCACCGAAGCATTATTCACAACAGCCCAAAGACAAAAGCAAACCATGTGTCAACTGACGGATGGATGAACAAAACACAATAGAATATTATTCAGCCTTAAGAAGAAAGGCAATTCTGACATATGCTACAATATGGATGAACCATGAGGCATTAGGTCATGTGAAATGTTAGTCGCTCAGTCATGTCTAACTCTTTGCAACCCCACGGACAGTAGCCTGCCAGTTTCCTCTGTCCTCTTTTGAAGGAGAGGACATGGAAATTTTTTCCATGGAATTTTTCAGGCAAGAACAGGGTTGGAGTGATTTGACCAAAACCACCTAGCTACTAAGTAGCTAGAACCAAGCTCTTACATGTTCAAATCCATTCCTGTATTTCCCTAAACCTTAAGTTGAGCTCTCTTGTCAAGGCCTGATTGATCTGGGATGGATGCAAAGGAGACCACTAGCTGTCTTGGGCTGTGGGCCAATAAAGAGCAAGGAGCTCAGTCACAGAATTAGGATCTCCATTCCTCACTCACAAGGCAAGAGACTGCGTGACACACCCACCCACCTATATTATCTGTAGGCTAAAAGGATATTATATGTGTAAACATTTAAAGATATAAAATAAATGTCAAGTCACAAAAGACACAGTTGTCAGGAGACTGAGGTTCCATGACTCTCACCACCAGGAAGGATGAGTATGGGAGGGGAAAGCACATACGTAAAACCAGCCAAGCCATACACCTGACCATTGTCCACCATGGGGTGGAAAGAGTGTCCAACTGCTTGCTTTGAGGGGCAGGAGTCATACCCGCAGTCTGCCACAGGACCAGAGACCCTCAGTTCTTAGCCCTTTCCTCGCTGGAGTATTTCGAGATGCTGCGGAAGGATATGGGGATAAAGAGCTATAATCGAATGCTCAATGTGCCACAGGCTGGGCATTGAAGTAAACGAAATATTCAGAGACACAACGGTCACATGCCATCCTTAGCCCAAAGTCCAGACAGCAGCATGAAAAGAGGGAACTGAGGATCTGCTCAGCTTATCTACTACTTTCATCCAGGGTTTGGCAGCTTCCTGAAATGTGGGCTGTGGGCTGTTTATATCTCCTCAAACAGTGGGTAGCAGGCCTGGATCGAGGTTGACAGAGGCACACATGGAAGGCTATGGAGCTAGGAGTCTGGGGTTTGGTGTTTGGGGACAGAAATGGAGAGTAATGGAACCACCAAAAGCCTTTCAGCCTCAGGTTTTATTTAATTTATTCATTTGATCTGCAAATACTCAGTGAATGCCAGCTCTGCCCAGCAGTATTCCCGACACTGGCAGTACACTGCAAATAAGACAGACAAGGTCCCTCCCTTAGGACCTGATGTTCTGGTGGGGAATTGAACAAGCAAACAAGAGGTAATGAAGAAACAAAAAGAGACAATGTCATGATAAGTGCTATGAAGAATGAAGCCAGGGAGCATGACTGACAGTGCCCACAAGACCACACTGGGCCTCACTGAGAAGACAGCATTTAAGCTCAAGACCCAAGTGTCAACTGACAAGAAGGAAAACCTTTCCAAGCAAAGTACCAGAAAGTGCAAAGGCCCTGGAGTGGGAATCAGGTCAGCTTACTGAAGGAAAGACTGAGGGGATGAGACTGAGCTCAGGGCAGAGGGGTAGCCAAGGGCCAGAATCATCAGGGCCTTGTGGGTGTGGTAAGAATTTTTGCTCAGTGATTTGAGAATTAAAAGGAGTAACATGTACGATCTATGCTTTCATCCTCTGGCTTGTGCCAAGAGGCCACCCTTCCAGCTTCTGCAGCTCATGGGCTATCTGGGTAAGAACAAGGCATGAACCTGAAGGGGTATCTGCTTGAAACTGGCCTGTCTAGGCCCTGCCAGGCATACCTGAAAGATGCAACAGAGAAAAGGACCTCTATTTGACACCTTTCTTCTCATTTCTTTAACTACCCTACCTGAGTCATTCCTTAATGATTTTAAGTATTTTTGACCTACCTCCAGGTCCAGCCAGTTAGACACAATACTACCTGATTAAGGCAAATTTCTGCTTCTTCTTAGAAGGGTCAACAAATTACCTAAACTACCTTGGTATCCAAGCTGTGGGTCTGTTTTGTAAGTAGAGGATTTCCATATCACAATCTCTTCCAATTGTGAAGCAATCAATCAAATAAATCCCTCTGACATTTTGGGAGAGAAGAAAAAACCAAGCAGATTCTTTTAGTTCAAGGAATCAACAGGAGTAAGAATGAGGAAAAAGAAAAACTATCAACAGCAAAATGACTGCCAGTTATTTCTAAGGGGCTGGATCTACTTGCTTTTTGAAAGGGACTGATCGAGAAGGAAAGGGTAACTTCTGTCCCTCACATCGTGCCTCTTCCTCCAAAAGGATGAGGAGGGGAGCACAGAGAAATCTTTGGCATCATGAACTCTAACTGGAAAGCATCAAAGCATTGTTTTGAAAGCTGTTTCAATCAGAACACGCTAACTGTTTCTTACTTTTTTAGACTGCTTACTTAAAAATCAGTACACGGCAGATTGTAGAGGAGATAAGAACTACTTATCTTGATGAAAAGTCAAGTTCAGATAATGGAAAGTAGTAGAACCTAGGTCTCCTGACTCACATTCCCTATCAAATTTTATTATGTATTTTTGTCTTATAAAACTAAAAGCACATTAGAACAAAACAGGAACAGGAAGTCACTCATAATCCAATCGGTATACTATATTATTACGATTTTATTCCTTCTATCATGTGCTTGTAGGTCCCCTCCACCCCAACATGTTATCATCACACTGGACTAAATGTTCTTTGCAATACACAGGCCCTTTACATTACCATTAACACAGTCAAGGATATGAAACTTTAACACTGATATGATGTGGAATACAATTTGGTATAATTTGAGCTGAATTTACTGTCTTTGCTAAGGATAAGTGCCTTCCAAGTGAATTTTGTCCCTTTTATTGAGACACAGTAAAAATATACAACAGTACCTATTATTAGGTCTTGGACTTCAGGTTGTTCTCACAGTGTTTAAAACAGAACTCTCAAGAGGCCCTTGCGATGTAACTTAACTTCAGTTTTATTTACCTACCTGGTGCATCAGGTACTTGAAGAGGAATGAAAGGATCAGATACACTCAGAAGAGGAAGACTAGAATCCACAGTCTGCCCACCCTTCCTTTTTTCAGCTGGAGTTGGATAGAAGGAAAAGAAGGGTCAAGGAGACAGGGAAAAAAGAGAAAAGCAGAAAACATCAAGTAAATCTAGATGTATTTACCATCTATTAACCCAACTCAAATTATAAAGTAAGTCTAAATTTAGAGGCAGAATAAAGAGAAATGAGTGGATATAATTCTATGTAATAGCAAAATATGTATGAGATATACACTCTGGTCCTTACAGCACAGTCTAAGATGCAGGTAATGATAAAACGAGGATAGCTGTACATCTGAAATTTTTCTTCTTCCTTAGATACTGCAGTCTAGTGATCTCTTTCAGAATTGCTACAGCGATACTAGCCCTATCACACATTTTGGTAGGTAAACAAATTCTATTGTGTAATCTAGAATACGTGTATAGGTACTTCCTTTGTACCCATTTCCCTCTTGAGGTTCTTTAGGGACTGAATCCTGTTCTATCACCAAATGTCTAATGTAATGCTAGGCAAACACAGAGACAGAAACAGATTTCCTGCTTACTGCAAGGTTAGACTAGCCCTAACCTCTGGACAACCTCTACCATGCTACTGGCATTCACTCTACATTTGGCAAACTTATAGATTTACGAAAAATCTATACACCTTAAGGAATACCAGAGCTTGACGGGATCTCAGGACTTTCTAGCACAATTTTCTTGTTTTTCAGAAGAGAAAATGAAGCCCAGAAGTTAAAGAGACTAACCAGAGGTCCACCAGCAGACCCGCGATCCAAACACACGTCTCCTAGCGCCTACTTTACCATGCTGTACCTTGCATTTTAATAAGCAGCTTGTTTCTGAATTAAAATCTAATCTAGCCTTTTATAAAGTGGATGTACAAAAAAGTTTTAACTTTTAAATAATTATAGAATCACAGGAAGTTGCAGTACACAGAACCCTGTGAACCAGCTTCCCCCAGTGGCGAGTTCTTATAATTGTAGTTCATTATCATTGACGCTGGTGCAATTCGGTTGCACCTCTATCCCATTTATACAAGTTTTCACATGTATTCATTTGTGTGTATGTGTGTGTGTATATATAGTTCCTTGCAATCGGATTCTATGTATAAATCAGTATAAGTACCACAACAATGATACACAACTGTTCTATCAAACAAAAATCTTCCCTGTACTCCACTATAGTCACATCCACTCCTTACTCTTCTCCTAATTTTGTAATTTGGAGCATATCATTGAAGTGGGATATTTTTAAAAAAGAGGTGCAATGTCAAGTTTTAATCATCTGCCCGTTTCTCCTCTAAGGTATGGACATAGTTCAGTAACATTTTTGCAGCTTTTACCATAAAAATGTTAATGATAACCTTTGTGTCATCCTCCCCAACTCACTGCCACATTTCCTGCTCAGCTCCTCCCTTGGTTGGTTAGAAGGTTTAAAACCAGTGAACCATCTGAGCTTGATTAGAAACCTTCCAGAAAATATTGCCACCCTGAGCTTCATACAAATGGGGACATATTCATTTCTGGGACTTAGATATAATTTTCTTTCACTTGTAAAGAATGAAGAGTCTTCATTCACACTACAATTATGAACACAGAGAAAATACCAAATGTTCATAGCAAAATGCTGCATAAACTGAGGGAAAAAGATGTCTGTAATGTTTGCAAAAGCTTAATGTCATTGATTTACAAGATTTCTGAGATATGTTTATGACTACAGTTACTGTGCTGGGCTGCTCAGGTACAAATCTCTACTCTGTCATTCTCCACCTGGGACCTTGGGCAGGTCACTCAGGCTCTTGTGGGCCGTTGTGAGGGATCACTGGAGATAAAGCGAATAAAAGCACTTACTGGGCTGTGTGTAGCATGTATTCAACATATGTTCACTGTTATTACTGCCCTGCTGCTGCTGCTGCTGCTAAGTCGCTTCAGTCGTCTCCGACTCTGTGTGACCCCATAGACGGCAGCCCACCAGGCTCCCCCGTCCCTGGGATTCTCCAGGCAAGAACATTGGAATATTGCTAAGTCGCTTCAGTTGTGTCCAACTCTGCGTGACCCCATAGACAGCAGCCCACCAGGATCCTCTGTCCCTGGGATTCTCCACGTAAGAATCCAGGAGTGGGTTGCCATTTCCTTCTCTAGGAATATTACTGTCCTAATTTTACTCAAATATGTGTTTTCTAATTGTTGAGCTTTTAAAAACCTGCCATTTACAGTCTTCAAAGTAAGCATAAAGGGGAGAAGACACAAAAATAAAAGCAAAAACCAATTCTTTAAAAAAAGTTTATACAGACAAACAACAAAACATAAGATATATAATAAGTTAGAATTATGCATTAAGACTGGAAGTGGATGGAAAATGATTAGGAATCTTTGTAATTACATTGATGAATCCAAGCTCCTATCCTTTGGCAGAAAGCAACTCCTTTCCTTCATTCAACAAGACTGTTCTGAGCCAAGCACTGTACTAAATGTTGGGATTCAGCAACAAAGAAGACTCTCCTAGAGCTATTCCACGACCCTCTTTTCCTACCCACACCATAACTGGTCATCACAGTGATGCTTTATCTCAAGGACAACGACCAATGCTTTATACATTTGGTATAGTCAAACTAAATATCCAACCCTGAGCACTTTAAACCAGACCAAAATACCAATAAACTTAGAAATTCTACACACCAGACAACAAAGCTAAAAATAAAAAATAATGCACAAAAAGTTTTAACTATTTAATATTTGAAGTGTACACCTTCCAAATAACTCAAATGCCTATTTCAAAATACTAACACTGAAAACACCATATGAAGACTTATGAGATACAGTTAAAACTTGAGTTTTTTCTTACAAGGGAAACACACAGCTATTAGAAAGCACTCTCAATAACAGTGTAATCCTCGAAAGTTGGGGTAGGGTGGGCAACTGGAGCAAGGAGACAAGGGAGTAATAAATTATGTGTGAAAAAGTCTTCCTGGAGATTACAGTCTCCCTCCCCACACTCAAGCTGGTTGAAAATCTCTCTTATATTGAGAGAAAAACTCTAACTTTTTTCTTTTTAGGAATTAAGAAATTTACTATGTATTCTTTTTGAAATCAGCAAAGTGAGCCTAAAAAAGGGAACTGTAATCAAAACGATAATGGCAACAGTCAAAGAATTAGAAGACAGAAAAACAGTTCTACAGAGTTGTCTTTGAAAGATGATAAAACAGCAAATCTCTAGTCAGAGTTACCAAGAAAAAGAGAAACACAAATGCATACAATAAAACTGATGTATGCCAAGAAAATGCTACAGAAGATTTCAATGTATTCTTCCATCTTATTAAAAATTTTTTTGAAACTATAAGTGATTTTCTAGGAAAATACTACTAAATTTGCCTTATTATGAGGCAGAAAACCTGAGAGAAGAAGTTCTAGAGCCAAATGTTAGGAAACTAACTGTCTTAACTCTGCTACTTACTAGCTATGTGACTCTGGGAAAGAGACTAGTCTGTACTCAGTCACCTCAAACATAACTGATATGCAGATGGTATGGCAACCTTCGAGGGTTATTGAGAGTCAGATGAGATTAACACTTATATAGGACAAATGACAAACTGGTGGGAATGCCTACAATATATGACACATGAAGCGCTCTTACATATTAATAAGAACAAAACAAACACAGAACAACAACAACAAAAAAAGGACATGAACAACACAGATCCCAAAAGTAATACAAATGGCTAGTAAATATTGTCCTCTATCTAAAACCTCTAAGCTGGTCTGGGTGGGAAAATGAGGTGAAAATTACTTTCATCTATTGTTAATTGAAATAAAATTTGATTAGCATTCTTGGAAAGTGATTTGGAAATAGGTACCATAAAGCTTTAAACACATGTATATCTGTTGATTTAGCAAATAATCTCCTACAAGTTATTTTAAGGAAATGGTAAAGGATATAAATAAAAACTTAGCTTCAGTGATGTTTATGTGGTGAAAATTAGTAACAACCTAGGTATTCGTCAGGAGAAGGAAATGGCAACCCACTCCAGTATTCTTGCCTGGAAAACCCTGTGGACAGAGGGGCCTGGTTGGCTGCTGTCCACAGGGTCGCACAGAGTCGGACATGACTGAAGTGACTTAGCATGCATGCATGCATTGGAGAAGGAAATGGCAACCCTCTCCAATGTTCTTGCCTAGAGAATCCCAGGGACAGAGGAGCCTGCTGGGCTGCCGTCTATGGGGTCGCGTAGAGTCGGACACGACTGAAGCTACTCAGCATGCATGCACGCATTGGAGAAAGAAATGGCGATACTCTCCAGTATTCGTCCCTGGAGAATCCCAGGGACAGAGGAGCCCGGTGGGCTGCCATCTATGGGGTCGCACAGAGTTGGACACGAGTGACAGCAGCAGCAGTAGCAGCAAGTATTCATCAAAAGTGATGTTAAATACAATGCTATTATTCTTCCATTAAAAATCATGTTGTAGACTAATATTTATCAACATGGAAAACTAATTCCCATACAATGTACATAAAATGAATAACTAACTGGACAACAGAAAGCTCCTCCATAGCAATAACTACCTCTGTAGCTACAGAGGCCACATTATCACAATGCAACTAAAATATATCTTAAGTAACATTAGGGTAAAGAAATCAAAACTGAAATTTAAAAACGTCCAGAAAACAAGAATAAGAGAGCTGCTGCTGCTGCTGCTGCGTTGCTTCAGTCGTGTCCGACTCTGTGCGACCCCAGAGACAGCAGCCCACCAGGCTCCCCCGTCCCTGGGATTCTCCAGGCAAGAACACTGGAGTGGGTTGCCATTGCCTTCTCCAATGCATGAAAGTGAAAAGCAAAAGTGAAGTCGCTCAGTCATGTCTGACTCTTAGCAACCCCATGGACTGTGGCCTGCCAGGCTCCTCCATCCTTGGGATTTTCCAGGCAAGAGTACTCATTACATATCAAATATTACGGAAAGACAGCCAAAGTTATAGTAAGAAATAAATTTATGAGGTTAGAAAAACTACTAACATATATAAAGAAAGCAGGAAGAATAAAGAATTAAAAGCAGTAATTAATCAATATAATTCAAAAGATCAATCCTACAAAGAACATAGTCAAAACCTCACATCCATTGCTGAGGAATTTGTAACAGTAAAATGTTGACATAAAATTAATGTTTAACAAAGAGGTACTTGGTTAAATATACTAGGATATATCCATATAAAGGAATTTTATGTAGACAATTGAAAAGTTACATTTGAGGAGTTTCTTTAATGATATAGAGGGAAAATGCTAAATTTTTAAAGTAAAAATCAGGCTTTAAAATGTGACTATAAAAATGTATTTTGGAGTCATAAACTGAGGGTGAAAACTGTGTACAAAACAGTGGACACCTGTGTGTTCATAAAGAAGAAGATTCATAACTTTCCTCAGATTCTCAAAAGATCTCTGTGACCCTAAAAGGATTAAATGCTACTAGCTGGATGGTATCACTGACCCAATGGGTGTGAGTCTGAGTGAACTCTGGGAGTTGGTGATGGATAGGGAGGCCTGGTGTGCTGCAATTCGTGGAGTCGCAAAGAGTCGGACACAACCGAGCAACTGAAATTAACAAACATCAAAATGGTATCCAAAATGGTATTTCTTGTGTTAATTTCTTGGGGATGTGATCATGGGGCTTTTAACTTTCTTCTCTATGCTTTCCTATAAATTACTAAGTAAAATATATTGCTTATTAATAAAAGGGAAAATTAGGTTTTTATTATTGCTTCAAGAATTTTTTAAAAGTCTCATTTAAAAAGACCCCTCTCTCTCTCTCTCCCCAGAAACACAGACACACATGCACCAAAAGAAGCATAAGCAGAATCTCAGATATAGGACAGGACATCTAATTCTTAGAATCCTCCAAGTCATTCCAAAGAACCTAAGCAATTACAAGACAGTAACAGAGTGATGTTTCTGAAATTTAGAAATATTTGCTTAAAAACATGTCTATGGACTTGAGAGAACAAATCCTGTATATTACTGCCAGATCATTCTGGCAATCTAATTCAAAGTAACTCTAGATCATTTTTTAATCCCCATCTTTTTTTAGGAAATCTTTTGAAGGAAGGAAAATATGTTAGCCCTAGGATCTGGGGCTCGCTGGCATGCTAGGGTCATCTGTGGACTGGAAACCAGTAGTGGGAAGGTGACGACAGTGATGTCTTGAGTTACAGGCATCTGCCATACTAACCAGTTCCAGCGGAAAATGAGGGAGCAGCAAAAGCATCACCTTGGGTTGGTTGAAAGCCTGGGATCAAACTCTCAGCAGAGCCTCCAAGCTTCTCAGGATATTTGCCTGGAGGGACAAAACACCACTCAGTTCATCCCAGGAGAATCCCACAATGCACACCCAGGCAGGAGGTGAAGGGCATCCTCCAAACTGACATCTACTCTTGACTATTCTCACTGCAGAAAGGCAACACCTTGGCTATTCAAAGGTCTTTATCTAGCCACTGCAGTAACTGAGAAACAGCTGAGGAAAGAAAGGAAGTCTAAAGCCCTAAAGCTTGAGCATATTACTCACAGCAGAATGCCTTCAGCCTTCACACTGAGTTCATTTATCTCTACATAATTCTAATGAGTGTGATGATCTGTTTTCCACATTAGAAGCAGTTAGGAGAGCGAGTGAGAAGAAAGGTGGCAGTAGTGAGATGCTATGAGGAACAGGCAAATGACAACAGCTTAATGTAAAAGCCAACAGCAGAATAACAAGTGACAGGAAATTATTAAAAATTAGAGACAAGAATTCTAAAAAAAAAAGGGGGCAAGAGAGCATATGGATTTTGTTGTTGCTTAGTCACTAAGTCGTGTTCAACTCTTTTCGACCTCATGGACTGTAGCTCGCCAGGCTCCTCTGTCCATGGAATTTTCCAGGCAAGAATACTGGAGTGGGTTGCCATTTCCTTCTCCAGGGAATCTTCCCAACCCAGAGATCGAACCTGCATCTCCTGCACTGGCAGGCAGATTCTTTAGCACTGAGCCACCAGGGAAGCCCATGCATATTTTACATGATGTCCATAAAATAATGAAACTAAAATGTTCGGTCAAAGCTCTTATCATTCACTCCATTCTGATCATTCTTTTAGCCTGTGCTTTTGTTGACACTGAGGTACTTTTTTTTGAACTGTATCATACTGTAGAATTTTTCCCAGGGTATATACTGTTGTTTTCTGAAGAAAGAGAGAGAGAGAGAGAGAGTGTGTGTGTGTGTGTGTGTGTGTGCAGGCATCCTGCCTTTCAAGTTAGCTGGTGGATTTGAGGGTGGAAACAGTACCTTCTACTTATTTGATCTCCTCTCCATGGTTAGTCAACAGGAGCAGAGAATTCTGATCACAAAGATTCAGTGAGGCCACACTCTCAGGGTGAGTAGTTATGATCCTCTGGGATAATACACCCACTTAAACAAGGTGGCATTACACACCTCCAAAGAGTAAATGTGCTTGACACTATCNAAACAGTACCTTCTACTTATTTGATCTCCTCTCCATGGTTAGTCAACAGGAGCAGAGAATTCTGATCACAAAGATTCAGTGAGGCCACACTCTCAGGGTGAGTAGTTATGATCCTCTGGGATAATACACCCACTTAGAACAAGGTGGCATTACACACCTCCAAAGAGTAAATGTGCTTGACACTATCATACTGATATCTGCTACCAAACCTGTCCTAAATGTTTCCGACTCCCCCCCCATGCCCCCACGACACGACCAGGATTTCCTGAGGACAAAAAGACTTCGGCGCTCTGGTAAAAATATAAACTGATTTGCACACATATTTCAAAGTCAAGTCTTGGGTCCAAGCCTACATTTTCATAGGCATACCCCTCTAGAATTAAGGTTCAATACCCTCAAAAAGATACTGATTACTCACCTTCTCCCAACTTGGCAAAGTCCTTGTTTAGCAGTTCTTCAGCTGTGAGTTTGGAGAAGTTGTCGTCATCAAAGGGATTCCACGTAGAACCTTCTGAAGGATTATAAACATTTTGCTGGGAGGCCCGAGGGGAGCCTGAAGGAGTGGTGGTTGCAGACCTAGGTAGGTTCCCACCCCCACGAAATAAAAAGACACATGAAGGTTGAAAAGGGTCAATCTATTCTTCTTGTCTCAAGATCAAATTATTTTCTAAGTTAAACCATTATCTTCCACAGTATTTTTCTAAAAGGTCTTCCTGAGGCAATGGAAGTTTCCACAGATGCCCTTTCCACTGTGTGAAACAAACATCTCTTTTTATTTTGTGATTCACTATCTCTCATTACTTCTCTAATCTCTCGCTTATTAGAGTTTTGGCTTCATCTGTGAGTTTTTTCATTCAGGATCCCAAACCAACCTGCTGCTGGGCTCGTGCATCCTGTGGTGACCACTGTAACATCCACAACTGGCCCCAGAGGGGCTGAGGCCTATTCTGGCTGCCTCACATCTGTCAGGGTCCTGCATCAGTGGACACTATCACAGTTAAAGAGCAATAGAGACAGTTACCACCATCCTGGGCTCCTGGGTATCATTACCTAATTTCCTCTAAAGTCTCTCTTGATGCCCTTTACATTTAGCTAATGACTTAAAATTTTTTTAACTTTAGTACATGGTTCTAAGAAAATGGAGAAGGCAGTGGCAACCCACTCCAGTATTCTTGCCTGGAGAATCCCGGGGATGGGGGAGCCTGGCGAGCTGCCGTCTATGGGGACGCACAGAGTTGGACACAACTGAAGCGACTTAGCAGCAGTAGGCAATGACTTAAAAGATTTTTAACTTTAGTACATGGTTCCAAGAAAGTTGACGGTTTGATACTGCATTTATGCAACAAACACTCATTGCGATCTACTTGATGTCAGGCACAGAGCCTGTCACCAGATTTACTAAGCTTGGTTAAACCATGGTGCTTGTTACGGACAAACATACAGGCAAGGTCAGCCAGACATACAAACAAATAAGAATACAGTGTGATACATGCTCAAAAGACAGTTCAGACAAAATTATATATGGTACCAGAGCAAGAGTCAAAGAAAAAATAACCGTGTACATGGATCTTAATGAACAAACAAGCATTTCCTAAGTGGACCACAAGGAGAGTGGCAGTTCTACCACTGTGATACAATAGGCCTTGATCTGTTAACCAGTCAGTTCAGACATTATTCCACAGAAAACTGGGAATCAAGAAAATGTTATCGGCAGGCAGAGATTTGGTCAGATCAAGAATTTAGAAAACACTCTATACGGTACGGGATGGATGAGAGATTGAAACACTGAGGCAAGTAAAAAAATTATTTTTTAAGATCAGTCTGATCTATGTGCTACAGGAAAAGTCAGTTTCTCATTAAACCCAGACACGCACCCCTATATATACAGCTATACGCAATTATGTACATAGCAAACATTATGGCCCCCCCAGCAGCCCTTGCCCACAGAAGCAATACATACTTGGACTTATTGAGACTGGCCTCAGCTGCAGCTGCTTGGAGCAGCTGGGTTGATTTGCTGGCAGGGACCCCAAAGACTGCACTGTGGGTCACGTCACTGAGAATTCGCCTGTGCCCAGCACGCTGGGCCTTGGGGGATGATGGAGGAGTGAGAGATCCGAGTTTCTGCCCCTGGATGGTAGGAGGTGGGGTTGTCTGAACCTTCGGCTGTTGTCTTACTGGGGCCTGAATCTGCTAGGAAGAGAGATGAAAGTGTTCAAGAAAGTGGGGAGGGGTTGCGGAGGAGAGGGAAAACAAATAAGCAGACAAGTATAACCAAAATTGCCATGTGAGAGCTAACATATGGCTCAAATGGCACAGTTTCGCAATAACACCCAGACTGTCTAGGCTTCCTTGACAATCTGAGATGCATGCAGCCTTGAGCCTGATACCAACAGAGTACTTACCTGGTGCTTATATATACATTTCAGTCTTCATCAGCAATAATGAACAAGGTAACCATACGCAAGTTGACCCAAAGACTGCAGAAGTCATTCCTAAGTCTAAAGATCTAGAAAGTTTTCTCCTAAAGGACAACTTTCTGCTTTCAAAATTCGTTCAGAATGCCTCCAAAGGGTAGGCTTCAAGCATTCCACTACCAGAGTTACAAGCCAACAAAGGCTCACCTCCAGCTAAAACACGTTTGAGCTGAATGAGTTCTGCTAAGAGATCCCTGACTTTCTGACAGAACACAGACTACCAGTTAGAAATAAGTGAGACAGAATTTCACTGTGATTAAGAAATGGCAGTTCTTTTTTGCTTTTGCTGTTAACACTCTGTTTCATTGATAGGATGGGTCTTACAGGATTCTGTTTCTGCAGTGACCTGAGAAAATGTAAGCATGGGGGCAGTTGGATTAATCTGTTATAATCTTCATTTTGGAAATGGCACCAAAGAACAAGGTAGAGGACACAATAAGAAAAAAATTTTAAAGCCCTTGATGATGACTGACCTAATAATATGAGATGTGGACCCTTTTTAGAAGGAAGGCAGGATGCACTGTCACCACAGAAAAACAAACTGGAGGGAACATCCTTGTCCCCATGTGGTGAGTTTTTAAGCATAAGCCATGATCTGCAAGTTCCATGTCAAGAAAATGATCAAATTAAAAAGGTTAAAGAGAAACACCTAATCCTTTTCTTCCTAACTGTCAATCCAGAGATAAAGGAACTTAAGACTATTCAATGCCTCAGGGGTTGAACTATCCCTTCTCCTCTAGTCTCTCATCTCAGATTGGAGCTGTCCCTCCATGCTGTAGGTCAGCTCCTACATTCTGTGTTTTCAAAGGTTGGCCCTGGGAGAGATTCCAGAAACTAGTGTCTGGCTACTTGGGTCAGGATGCTGATAGCCTGGGGGTTTCTGTCCTTATACTGACTCAGGCTTTAATTTTACTGAGGCAAGCTACGTGCATGTTAAGAGTACACAACCACTCGCCAACTGAATGAATGAAATAATATAAGGTTCTAATGTTGATTAAATTAAGGTCAGAGGGTAAAGCAGCTGACTGCATCTTTGAGGGAGAAGCAAAGTGCTCTGTGAAGCAGCCCAGAGCTCCAGCTCCACAACTTCCTCAGGGCTCCAGGAGGCAACAGCCAACCTAACTAAAGCCAGTCCCCGCAGGGACGAGAAGGGATTTAAGGACAAAACTAGATTTGCTTATTTCTTGGAGTTTAGGACATTCATTACTCTGGAAAGGGTACTTAACTGTTGAGGCCCTTTATTTTGAAGAGTCCAAACTACTGGGAGAACATTTTCCTTTCTTCTCGCCTATTCTCTGTATGCCGCACAGTGGAGAACACAGGGTTCTGTCATGACGACACCTTATCCTATCACATTTACCAATTCAAAGTGGCTGCCACCCCACCCCACAACAGCCTTATCGAGCAGTTTTATTTCCAGTCAGAATCTCAGACTGAAGACTCAAGAGGGATCTTAAGACAGCATGGATTCCAACTCCCTCATTTTAGAGATGATAAGACCAAAGCCCTCTGAGGTTAAGTGCTTGCTCAAGGTCACAGGGTCAATTGAGGGCAGAACCCACGTCTTGACTATCACTCAGGACTCTCTTTTTTGCACAATGATGCTTCCTCGTCCAAAAATGAGATTATGAAGGAGGAGGAGGGAGACACATAACACAGGGGCAGAGAAGCAAGGCAGACTCAAGATGCCTATCTTGCCAAAGATTTTTTAAAAAGCAAAATACATAACTATGAAAGAAGTATAATCACATCAAGAAATGTAAGAATATAGACAAGGGGAGAAAAACCACCTCAACTTCCTCTCCATTACTCTAGTACAACTGTTCTTATCTTTTATCTGGTATCTTTATGTCTATTTCAAGTGCATACTCTTCCTGTAATTTCATCTCTCCTTTAGCATTACCCCTTGAGCATTTCCCTACTGTTGTACAAACTTTTATTACCGTGACTTTTAATGACTGCATAGTTAGGTCGTTGGAATGAGGAATGCTGCTTCCATGCCTGTGTTGATGACTAAGACTGCAGTAAACCCCTGTGGGATACGGCCACATCCCTGCGGTGAAAGGGCTGCACGGTACAATTTACAGTCACTTACTTGCTTCTCTAGGTAAGTCCTATAAAGTCATGGGAGGAAGGGAAGGGTCAAGGCCAGGAAACTCTCTGGCTCCTGGCTGAAGCCCATTCTGCTCGTGTCCCCTCTCCGTACTCTTAACCAACTACCCCTGAACAAAGTGCTCAAGTATTTTTTCATTCAAAGAACAAGAAGGATCACAGTTCATCCCCAGGAAAGTGGATATTTTGTCCAGGGTCAGCAGAGAGGGCTCCCGTGAGAAGTGTACAGCCAGTGGCAGCGTCATGACCCTGCAGGAGCACTGCTGTTACCCTTGAACACAGATCAGGATTCTTCGATTCTCGCCCCAGCTCTGCTGCTGTCAGTCTGTGTATCTCGGATGATTCTAGCCTGGGCCTCAGTTTCCAGTTCCATTAGAGGAGGACTGGATGAGACAAAAATCTCAGCTACATGATACGATAATTTTTAAAAAACTCTTTTCCATTAGCAAGAGGAACTCTGTTACTTGTTAAAAATACAGAGAATGGTTGTCTACCACACGCCCGCAGGAAGATCGAGCTATTTCAGAAATGAAGGTGTAAAGACACTGAACACACATTTAGCTGAGACTCAGAGAAGACAATCTATTTAGGGCGCTGCCTACTTTTGAAGGGATGTAGGTTTTCTGATTTAATATTGGTGATAAAACTATTAGAAATCAATCCTTAGAAAGACAGTTTCTTACTTTTCCTTGTTCCTCTGTTGGTTGGACTTGCCAGGGAATGATAATAGCTATGATACTCTATCAACTGGGGATATAAAACACCCTTTTCCATCACTATAAAGTTTTCTATTACTGTCACTCTGTGAGTACAGAATTAAGGGCACTCATTAAAAGCCAAATGTGCCTGAGGATATACCCATGGAGGTGAATCAGAAGAGCGTGTAGAGGTCCTGATTCTAAACTCAACCAATATCTAGAAGTGAACATGCCCAATTTCTAAACTGACAAGATGGCTCAAATAATAGTCAGATGCTCTGGTGCCCAGAGGGGCATCAGGCCACAGCAAATGGTCTCAGCAACCAGGCTCTTGAAGGTACTGCATATTCATATGAAGTGGCCAGTAATGTCATTCAGGACAAAGAATAAGCACAATACGGTCAGAACTCAGGGTAAAGGTGGGGGGCCTACATGAACCTTCTGAGACTGGCAAGGCCACAGTGGTCACACTGCCCTCTGAAGACAGGAAAGGCGATTAGCTCTAATTCTACTTTGGTCTCTGACTGCTCCACACTGGCACTGGTAGACACAAAGAACACAAAGGACAGCTCTTCCCACTGGTCTAATATTAGGGTGAGAAATGAGAAAGTTTGTCTTCTATTAAGCCCACACTCCTCATTTATCCCTCTCCCCTCCTTTCCCCTTTGATAACCATAAGTTTGTTTTTGATGTCTGTGAGTTTATTTATGTCCTGTAAACAAGTTCACTTGTCCATCAGTAACTTAGAATCATTTTTCTAAAACCTTAAGCTTCTATAGAATACTTCATCCTTTTCCTGGATACACTGAGAAAAGATCCAGTATTTTAACCACCGGGGTGGGGAGCAGCCAAGCCTTGGTCCAGCAGCTCCCTCATCAGCTGCTGCTGCCTCTTGCCCGCCCTTTCCCCAGCCCTCACTGTGGGCTCCTCTTCTGGCTGACTCTCACCGCTGGCTCCTGGGCAGGGGCTGGCGAGGCTGCTGTGGCTGGCTGTGCTTGGGGCTGCGGTACGGCCGCCACTGTCGTCTTCTGCTGCAGGGCAGCCTGCTGAGTCAGCAGCTGTTGTTGATGCAGGGCTGTGGCCAGCTGCTGTTGCTGCTGCTGCTGCTGGTAGAAGTTCTGTATCAGCTGCTGTTGAGAGCTTCCTTGAGATACCACAGGGAACTGAGCGATCACTGGTTGCTGGGCTGCTGGGTGTACTGCCTGAAACTGAATAGGGGGAAGGGGGCCAGGAAGGAGGCGGTGAGTAAAAGCCTGTTTCAGAACCATACTCCACAAAGGATGAAAACGCCTCAGTAACAACTGAGACCAGCACTGAAGGCAAAGGCAAGGGTAGGCAGGCGTCTTTTGGCTTGGCCGGAAAACTCATGAGGGGAACCGCAGGACATTGTGCTTAAACACAGCAGCGCCTTACGCTGCCAGGCTCCAGCCACTGCACTATCTGCCTCCTGCGCTGCAGACTGGCTTCCAAGGGGATTCTGTGCCTGGCCTGAGGGCATCCATCTGACTTACATCTTGTGACTCCACATGCTGCAGTGTAACAGAAGCTAACGAATGAACTCCCAGTCACAGAAGCTATCCCTCTTATAAAGGGATTTGGAAATAGCCAGGATTAAAATTCTTCCCTACATGAACTGGACAAAGCAATGACGACACTGAAGAGAATAACCTAAATGTGAGCCCAGCTAGTAAGTCCTCTCAAGCCTTTCTGAAAATTATTTCCAAATAGCTCTCTTCATTAAATTCCACCTTTAAACACTCAGAACACTCAGTATACTCTATTGCTACGTCACTTGAGTCGTGTCCGACTCTGTGACCCCATAGAGGGCAGCCCACCAGGCTCCTCCGTCCCCAGGATTCTCCAGGCAAGAACACTGGAGTGGATTGCCATTTCCTTCTGCAGTGCATGAAAGTGAAAAGGGAAAGTGAAGTCGCTCAGTTGTGTCCGATCCTCAGCGACTCCATGGACTGCAGCCCACCAGGCTCCTCCATCCATGGGATTTTCCAGGCAAGAGTACTGGAGTGGGGTGCCGTTGCCTTCTCTAAGCATACTCTACTACTTAATGATATTTTGTCTTATACTGGCAGCATGGTTTCAAGTTATATTCTTTTGTAAACTTCCTAAGGATAGGAATGCTTCACTACTCCCCACTGCTAAGGATTGTGTGTCAGACACAAAAACACAGCTTAAACAATGGCGTACTGATGCACAAAAATCAGCATCTTAGTTTTGAAATCCCAATTATTGTTAGTTATAAAATTAACTGGGAAGATACACTGTCTAATAGGGCAAAGTTAAAAGAGTTAGCAAAAAAGGCAGATGTCAATAAAAAGCTGCTTACTTACAACAGCAAAATGCTAGAAACAACCAAATGTCTGTCAACAGGGAGTGACTGGATAAACTACGCTAGATAGCCATAGGAACACTCTCAAGTTGTAAAGAGAAATGACAGATACCTCTATATGTGGGATGGAAGGAACAGAATACTGCAGACTGAACTCTGAAACTATGAAAATGTTTTAAATTCTCACAAAACAAAATTAAACCAAAATTACAAAGCAACAACTAAAAAGCAAAATAAAGCAAACTTGTATATCACATTAATAGCCAACCTCCTAGAAAATAAAAGTTAAGAAATATTAAATACTTTTTCATTATCATATTGGTATTATCTTAAAAATATAAATCAATTAAGAATTATGTTAATGTTGTTGGGAATCAAGATTTCCAGATGAGACAAATACAAATATAAAAGCCAAGAAGTTAAAAATCCTATAATTACAAATCTGTTTTAGAAATATAAATCTGAATTCATGATATACATTTTGTTAAGAAAAAAACCAAATACATGCCCTAACTGTTCAGTGAAAAGGTCTAAAAATAATAACCAACCTATTAGCAAATGGATATCCCTAGCAAGGGAAATAGCTCGGGAAAAAGTCGAAGCAGTGACAGATTTTATTTTCTTGGGCTCCAAAATCAATGCAGATAGTGAATGCAGCCATGAAATTAAACGACATTTGTTCCTTAGAAGAAAAGCTATGACAAACCTAGACAGTGTATTAAAAAGCAGAGACCCTTTGCTGATAAAGATCTATACAGTCAAACCTATGGTCTTTGCTGAAGTCGTGTACGGGTGAGAGAGTTGGACCATAAAGAAAGTTGAGTGTTGAAGAAATGATGCTTTCAAAGCGTGGTGCTAGAGAAGATTCTTGAGAGTCATTTGAACTGCAAGGATATCAAACCAGTTGATCCTAAAGGAAATCAACCCTGAATATTCACTGGAAGGACTGATGCTGAGGCTGAAGCTCTAATATTTTGTCCACCTTATGTGAAGAGCTGACTCATTGGAAAAGACCCTAATGCTGGGAAAGATTGAAGGCAAAAGGGGAAAGGCATGACAGAGGATAAGATGGTTGGACAGCATCACCGACTCAATGGACGTGAGTTTGAACAAATTCTGGGAGACAGTGAAGAACAGGGAAGTCTGGCATGCTGCAGTCCATGGGGTTGCAAAGAATCGGACATGACTTAGTGACTGAACAACAACAACAAATCCCTAGCAGAAAGACTGTGGTCTCTAAATACCATTTCCATGAAAGGGAAACAGCTCTTTAGAGAAATAGCTGATTCCAGGTCAAGGGTAGAATGATCCTGGAACAGCCTGTTAAATCAAATAACAAAGGCACATTAAAGCTTACTGGAGTCAGAGCCAAAGGACCCAGGAGCCAATTTGAAGAGACTTTCACTGGCCAAACCTGGGACAGTTAGAACAAATTTTTTAATAGTAATGTACAGAAACATATCAAATATATTGGGTTGGCCAAAAAGTTCATTTGGGTTTTTCTATAACATCCTACAGAAAAATATGAATAAATTTTTTGCCTAACCCAATATTAAGATGCATGAATTCATAGTGATACTAAGAGCAAAACAAAATCTTCATTGTTCACCTTTGGATGGTACCAGGAAAAAACTCATTATTCTGAAAACTGGTAAACACAGGGAAAGAGTCATGCATTTTTTCTGCCTTTTCTGTATAAACAGTACCTCAAGATAAGCAAACACTTGATGAAAAAGTTCTTTACAGTAAAATTCCATCCCCTAAATGAAGACAAAATGCTAGAGTATTAGCACGTTATAACCTCTAAGGAATTAAGGGACTTAGGAAACAAACTGAAGGCAAATATTAAGTGACTGGATCACACAAGACAACATCAAATACACTGACTGATCTTAATATTAATAAAATAGAGGACAATCAAACTTTATCTGCAGTTTTTCTTTCCACAGTTTCAGTTACCCATGGTGATCAGTGATATGAAAATATTAAATGGAAAATTCCAGAAATAAGCAATCCGTAAGTTTTAAACTGCATGCTGTTCTGGGCAGTGTGATGAAACCTTGCACTATCCCTTGCACCTGCCTGGGATCTCCAACCATTGGCATCATCTGTTCCAGACACCCAACCATCAACATGGCTCCATGATCCAGGACCCCCTGAATCATATGATCCTCCTTCTGACCCATGGTTAGAAGATCAATAGTAGCCTAAAGTTATGTCACAAAGTCCATGTCACTCACCTTACTTCACCTCATCAAGTAGGCAATTTACATTGCAAGAATATTTTGAGAGAGACTACATTCACATACTTTTTATTACAGTGTAATTGCTATATTTTACTATTAGCTATTATGTTAATCTCTTACTGTGCCTAATTTATAAATTAAACGTTATCATAGGTATGTATGTATAGGAAAAAACATATTATATATCGGGCTGGTACTAGCTATGGTTTTAGGCATCCACTACAGGTCTTGGAAAGTATCCCTCGCAGGGAAGGTGAGACTACTGTATGTCTCCTGATATGATATAACCAGAAGAACAAAGAACTATCATCCTGAAGCAAATATTGAGAGGCCTCAAGAAATTATCAGTTTACACAGGCAGTGGTGGGACATATTAAACAACACCACAGGGATGCTATCTATCAAATTCAGGATGTGGGAAATTCCACAGGACAAATGACCCAGGTTCTTAAAAAAAAAAGTGACAAAGGAGGAAAAAAAAGAGGAGAAAGGCACCTATGGATAAAAGGGGACATAAAAATAATTATTAAAAAATGTGAAAAAATATACAAACCAATTTAAATTAAGACACATCAGGATGAATTAAACACTACGGGATGATAAGAAATAGCTGGTTTTTTGGTTCAGTTTGAGAACGGTGTCACATCAGGAAAAAGGAATCAAAAGAGAGTCCTGAAAAACTAGCCCTCTTGCTGAGGCTCCTCAGTGAGGTGCAGAATTCCCCACGGCCTGAGAAGAGAGGTGCGAGTGATGCGGTGAGGGCTCCCCTGTATCAGGCTCCAGTGTCTACCTGTGTGTGACAACTATGTGTCTTGGCTCTGTCTTCCCAGGGCTTCTCATTGCACTTGGTGGACCCTGTCACAGATCAAAGTGAGGGTCAGAGTTACCACCTTACCTGTGGAGCCTGGGCCTGCTGCTGCGGCTGCTGGTAGAACGTGCTCGCTGGCTGCTGTGCAGGCGGCGCTGTCTGCTGCTGCTGCTGCTGCTGCTGCTGCTTGAGGAAGAGTTGCTGCTGGTGCTGGGGCGTGGCCTGGGCCTGGGTGGGCAGAGCCTGGGCCGGCGCAGAAGGCGGCTGCTGTGAGGTGGGCGGAGCCTGAGGCTGCTTGGGCTGAGACTGTGGTAGGGGTTGACTGGGTGGGGGCTGGGTTTTTGGTTGAGGAACACTGGCTAAAAGACCAGGCTGATTGCTGGATCCTGCAAAGAGAATAAACTCCATATAAGGGCTCAAAACTCTTCGAAACTCTTGCCAAAGCAATAAAAAGGGGGTGATCCGTGGACATATAATCCCAAGACCCACGGGCTCCTCACTGTTCTTGCACCTGGAAGTCTTCTTCTTGCCAAACCACGTACTTCATATTTTTCAAAACACGGTTCATTAACAGGGTTCAAGATCTCCCTATTCGCCAGAAGTCCTCCCTATTCGCCATCCAATTTAGTTAATCACTCCTTTAGTCAGCACCCCGAAAATCTACATATTCAACTGGCCTTTGAGGTTACCATACACAACACAATCTTTGTCAGCCTGCTGCAGGACAAAAGCATTCTTTGCTGGTTTACATGTATGTTTCACAACCCCAGTCTGGATGTCTGACTGTTAGTAAACGGCCACCAAATTCATCAAAAGCAGCTTTCTGGAGAGTGATGGCTGTGTTCAGTTACTTATAATTTGGATCAATCCTCTTCACAAAAATAAACTCAGTTAGCTCATTAGAAACAGAATGTCAAAACATGAAGAGGTGACATTAAAGAAATAATTTGTCTGTGTCAAAAAAAATGTGTTTTTTTTTTTTTTTTTTTTTTAAATATGAAGTACATAAAATAGAGAGGTAGGTATGGGATGAATGGACCACGGGCTTCCCAGGTGGTGCTAGTAGTAAAGAACCCACCTGCCAATGCAGGAGATGTGAGATGGCTCAATCCTATAAAATCAGGGCCAAGACTAGAAAAAGTAGAGATAACAGGCTTCAGTGGCCTTGGAGATCCACTGCAGAACTCAGTGAGTGCCTCCCCTTTTGCTGGTCACTTAATGTACAATTTCAATGGCAGCTCACCTCTTGTTCCTCAAGGAAAACCTTTATTCCATTTTTTTTAAAAATTCTTTTTTGATGTGAACTATTTTTAAAGTCTTTATTGAATTTGTTATAATATTATTATTACTGTTTTATGTTTTGGATTTTTGGCTGCAAGGCATACGGAATCTTAGCTCCCTGGCCAAGAGTCAAACTGGCACTCCCTACATTGGAAGGTGGAGTCTTAACCAGTGGACCACCAGGAAAGTCTCAAAGTGTAAAAGTGAAAAGTGTTAGTTGATCAGTCGTGTCCAACTCTGTGATCCCATGGACTATAGTCCTCCAGGGTCCTCTGTCCATTGAATTCTTCAGGCAAGAATACTGGAGTGGGTAGCCATTCCCGTCTCCAGGGGATCATCCCAACTCAGGGATCAAATCCAGGTCTCCCATACTGCAGGCAGATTCTTTACAGTCTAAGCCACCAGGAAAGTCCCAAGGAAAATCATTATTCTTTATGTGCTTCTAAATTTCCTTCCAGGAAAAACCAGGTTTCCCAAGACTTCTCTACTGTCCAGGATAACAGAGAGGTATACCACGTTTCAAACAATCTTGTTACTGACCTGCAGCTTGAGGTGGGGGCTGAACTGTGGCCCTCTTCCGAGGGGTCAGGGCTGGTTGGATGGGGAGGATTCCTGGGTTGGGCTGAGTCTGCCCAGCTTTAGGCCTCTGGCGGGGTGCAATTGACGTCTCTGTAGTGGGAATGGGATCTGTCAGTCTAGAAAAAGAAAAGGAGGGGAAAAAAAAGAAGATTCCGGTTAAAGTATGGGAAAATGGAGAAGGGGTAGATGGAGTATATAACGGATAAGCTTTCATCTCCACATTTACCGAAACCACCCAGATTTACTTAACTGACATTTCCCAAAGGATATTTCACAGGATGTTATGAGTTACTATGTGTTATGGGGGGAAAAAAGTGGGCAAATAAGTTTTAACATATTGATCAAAATACACCAAGCAGATTTCTGACTAGCAGAACATCTATGTGTGAATGTGCATAGAAAATCTCAAAGAGACGATTATATAGAACACAATGTTTCTCAAGCTTTTTTGATCTTGGGACTATCTTGCCTAATAGTTAACCAGAAGTTCCTAGAATATAATTTGGTGATGATGCAAAAAGGAGTTTAAAGTAGGTGGTTTTCAGATGCAGAGGGACTCAAAATTGATTAGCACTAGCTGTCAAAATGGTCTCTTGATAATAAAAAGCATCAACTGAGTTAATCCAATAAGGCAACTAAAAGGAACAAGTAAGTTAACTCAAGATACAGGGTGTGGGGAGTCTGACAGGAACTCCATTTCTTTCAGTACACATATTGCTTTTTTTTCATAGTAATAACAATTTTTAGCTGGGCATAGGGTCACCCATAGTAGAAATCTCATTGCCCAGTCTCACATGTAATCAGCTATGGCCATGTATCTAAGTTCTGTTTATATCCCTAATGGGATATACACAGATTGTTATGGAGCAGTTTCTGGAAACATTAAGAAACTCCATGCATGCTCTTTGTCTCTTTTCTTTGGCTGTTCCTTGATCCTACTGCTTGGAAGAGGGATGGCCACAACTGCCATATCAGTCCATGAGGGCATGGCCACAACCACAAGGATGGTAATGATGAGTTTAAAGCAGCCTGGGTACCTGACGGCTTTGTCGAACAGAACTCTGTACCAGCCCTGGACTACTTGCCTCCAGATGTTGTTTACTTGAGAGAGAGAGGAAAAAAAAGAAAAACTACCTTATATAAGCCACCGTCATTTGCACTTTCTGGAACTCACTGCCAGACCTAATCCAAATAACTACAGAGTGTGGTTTGCTCTCTGTAATAGTGCTGCCACCCAGGTGGTAGCTTCCTTTGATTCTGAGCAGTCCAGGCAGCTCGCTGCTACCTTACTCAGGTCACAGCGACTGTTCTTTGCAAATACACTTCTGGGAGTTATAGCCGAGATGAAGGCCAAAATAAACAAGCTTCATGAATATTTCCAAAATATGTCTGATACAGTCCCCATAAAATTCAAAATAGGAAGCCACGCAACTAGTTCTTCCTCATGACATACCTCCAAGACAGGCCCATTCCGGACCCTGAGGCTTTTCACTAGCTTCTTGCTGTCATGCTGTGGGGGGAACTGGTAATACAAAAGCTACCACACTGGGGGAGGCAATGATCTGGGGAAGCAATCAGGGAGGAAAACGGGACAGATGTTGGGAAAGAGGAGAAAGGGGTATGAAAGATCAAGTCCAGGGTGAGGGAGGTAAACAGGCTTCTGCAGAAAACCAAATGCCAAGAACTTCTGTATTGGTCTTCCAAGGGCAATATTTTTAGAATCAATGGAATTTGGAGTCAGAGAAAACTCTACTTGAACTCTCATGCTTATGCACAGCCGCCAACTCTTTGTAACCCGCCAGGTTCCTCTGACAATGGGACTTTTTTTTTTTTCCAGGCAAGAATGCTGGAATGGGTTGCTGCCTCCTTCTCCAGGGGGTCTTCCTGACCCAGGGTTCGAACCTGTGTCTCTGAGCTCCCCACTAACTGTGACAACAGGCTTGGCATTGAACCTCTTGGCCTGGGAACCCTTATGTATACAGTGGTGTGTGTGTGTGTGTGTCTGTGTGTCTGTGTGTGTGTCTGTGTCTCTGTGTGTGTGTGTGTCTGTGTGTGTGTGTACCCTTATGTATACAGTGGTGTGTGTGTGTGTGTGTGTGCTAAGTTACTTCAGTTGTGTCGGACTCTTTGAGACCCCATGGACTGAAGCTTGCCAGGTCCCTTTCTCCATGGGATACTCCAGCCAAGAATACTGGGCTGCTATTTCCTCCTCCAGGCATACAGTGGAGACAATACTATCTACATTATGAGGCAGATGGGAACATCAAATGTATCAACAACTCTAAAACCATTCCAGAAACGGAAGAGTGCTCAAAATGTCAGTTTGCACGGACCTCAATATGTTGTACGAAGATACAGTGTTGAGGACAGGAGATCTGGCTCTACACTGCCCTGGCAAACCACTGCATGTGCGGAGGAGAAAGAGGATGCTGGAGCTGTGGGTCTTTCACTAACCACACACTGACTGATGACCTGGGCAACTGACATACAAGTCTCACTTTCCATATCTTCACTTGTAAAGTGAGAACAGCAAGAACCTCACAGGTTTGTTTGAAGGGAAGAAGGTCACTTGATGTATGTAAAGTACCCAGTATGGTATCTGGTGTATATGATGCCTCCATGAATAGGGCGACTTTAAAAATAAAGTTTGAAAGAAAAACCCACCTCTCAGCACTAGGGAGTAAATATGATCGTGGAAATGAAATCACAGCAAATTATATATTGGACAATTTAGACCCAAATCTCTTGGCTATAAGATCTGCATATTCTTTCAGCATTACTGAGGTCATACAAACCAACAGTCTGGGCATCATGAAGTTTACAAAAGTTTGACAGTCACAGGTAGATTCAATGCTCATGTCTGCCTCATGATGTAGATATTACGTTCTCCATTTTACACAACAGAGTACTTACTCAAATGTCAGCAGGTGACAGAATTCTTACAAATGATTATGCTTTAGTGGGAACGGATCTCTGTGTAGCCTCTGTACATACCATCCCGAGGCCGAGTACAAGATTACCGTAAGACCAAAATCAGCCCCAAAAGTGAACATGGCAGACTCACTAAGATATAAACAGACTGCAAAGTAACATGACGGAAGCAGTTAGCTAAGTTTGTTAAAAACCAGTCTTATTATTTTACTACCACAGCTGGAATAGCCCCAGGCATTTTATAAATGTTCAAGAATTTTTTAAAACATAGAAGTTTAAAACATACTATTCTACTAAAATTCACACATCTCCACCTAGGGTACTTTGTTTTTACATCATTTCATTTACTTTTGGCTGTGCTGGGTCTTCGTTGCTGCTTGGGCTTCTCTAGTTGCGGCGAGTGAGGGCTATTCTTCAGAGCAGAGTGAGGGCTTCCCATTGCACTGGCTTTTCTTGCTGTGGTTCATGGGCTCTAGGGCATGCGGGCCTCAGTAGCTGAAGCTCGTGGGCCCAAGAGCACAGGCTCAGGAGCTGTGGGTGCATGGGTTTAGTTGCTCCAAGGCATGTGGGATCTTCCTGGACCAGGGATAGAACCCGTGTCTCCTGTTGATTCTTTGCCACTGAGCCACCAGGGAAGTCCCAATAGGGTGCTTTGTTGATACAGTTTGTGCTAAGGTGCCTTGCTGTGGAAGTGTGGTGGGAAAGTGGGATATAAACATTTTTCCAGACCACCAAGAGAACCTGCCATTTGGAAGGCATGGGAGCCATGAGGATGTGCCTTGCAGACCTTCGACTACCAGGGTAAAAGACTAAGTACCGCAGCTGAAATCCACGAGTGCTCCTGAAATCCACTGCACTGTGTGCTCTGAGGCCAGGCTTCCCAGAGGCTGCTCTCAGCCTTCATGTCCTAGCCACAGGGTTTTTAAGGCAGGCCCATTCCTACAAGACAGGGTTCCCCGATGATGCACCTTCCTTATGTTGTGTGGCAGGCAGTCCAGGTCACTCGAACCAACCTTCAACTCCCCATCTCTGGGTCACTCGCTCACTGCTGGGAGGCCCTCTGATGGCTCTCCCAGCGTCCTTGGCACCCTCTCCTATTTTCTCTCACAGGGGCATTTCCCCAAATAAAATCTTAGCTTCTTGACTCTTCTCTTGGCCGGCTTCTTAGAATATGGATTAGTTAAGATCCACAGGCTTTTTGCTCTTCACAACTTAAATGCTTTTGACCTGTCCTTGCCCAGTGTGGCCGGAGCCACAGAAGGTAAGAATTCCTCGAGACTAAGGTGGTAGACCAGGCTATGCAAAGGCCAGGACATGAGTTTAGGACAGTCTTGTACTAGCAATGTTTAAGATCTGCTGTTGCCCTGTTCTGAATTCTCTGCACCTATTCCCACGCAAAGGGAACAGCCACAGGGCTCTTGATTCTCTTTCAGATGCAGATCACTGTATTTTATTGTATTCCAATTGGCAGTCCCAAAGAACAGTTTCTGCCTGGGGGAGACAGAGCTTCCTTTCCTACTCTGTGCAGCCTCTGGCCCTGGCAGCGGAACCATCAAGAAACACTAGGCGCCCTCCCCTACTACTGGAGCAACATGGAGTAGGATGTTTGCTCACTCAGGCATTTCTTACCTGGCCTTTGGCTGGGTCTTCTTTGCAGCTGCCTCACTGGCTTTCACTGGTTCAGGGAGCTTTGTAGGAATGGGAGAGTTCTAGAGAATTGAAAGAAAATTTTAAAAGGATATCATAGATTTTTTTAAAAATTGAGATGTAACTGACATACACTCTATTAGTTTCAGGTATACATATCATTGATTTGATATTTGGAAATATCGCAAAATGATCACCACAATCTTTGTCTAGTTAATATCTATCATTATAAAATTTTTTTTTCTGGTGATGAGAACTTTTAAGATTTACTCTCTTGGCAACCTTCAAATGCAATACAGTACTTTTAAGTAAGTATAGTCACCATGCTATACATTACATCCCCAGGACTTACTTATTTTGCACCTGTAAGTCTGTCCCTTTTGACTCCCTTCTCCTATTTTGGCCCACTTCCCAAAACTTACTTTTTAAAAACAAGTTACCAATCTGAAAGCTTGCAATTCTAATCCATGTTATTTAACATCATGAGTGAGAAAGTGAGGCAGCAAAAGATATCATATCATGTTAGGTTAGTGCCCAGTATCCCTTGTTTTAATCTGAGAAACTTGAACTATGGAAAACTGGTCATGAAAGTAGCTTTTAGGAGGCACTTCCATTTCATTCACGCTTTCAAGTGTGGGGGAGGGTGATTCTGCTAGGAGATTTCTCCTCACTTCTCTCCCACCCCACAAACATTCTTCTCCCAAGGGAAAGAGTAGCTTACTTGACTGATAAGACTGGGAGAGAAAAGAAAGCTGGCCTGGCCACCCTCCCCTCCCCTCCTTTATGAAAGAACATGTCACTCAAGAATCAGGGACACTGCTCAGTCATGCGGAGCTAATGGTAGGGAGGCTGACTGGTCAAGCCACATTCTCTGATTCGTTTTATTAGTAATGAAGCCAAAATGCTGAGCTCCATCTGAATGATTCCCACATCTGATTCCAAATGTGGCAGTGAAGGACAAGTGTTATTTATCAGCACCTTCAAACCCCAGTAGTGACATCAGAAGTTCATCACTGGAGAAACTAGCAAGACAATTTCCAAGCAGAAATTATTTATTACAGCGTCTATTAGTAAAATACTCAACAAAGTTGGATCGTACTATGACATGAGAAATATACCAAGTCTATCTGCAAGCACTGTACTCAGAAAACTGAGTGTAGAGTTCGGGATGACTACGAGCAGAAAACCTTCTGATGACTGCAAAGTGTGTGGGTAGGGTAGAAGAAAAGTGTCTGTGTTACAGACTGGTCAGCAGCAGAAGCAAAATCAGGAAAGTTCCACTACAATGCAGGAGAAAAGGGACAACAGGCTCACGTTCCACCAAGCGCAGGGGCAAGTCCAGGGCCTTGCCTTTGGAAAGCGGCCTGCCTAACCTCCTCTAGGTAAATACAGAGGCCAGGGACTCTCGGGGAACTATGACTGCTGACAGGGTAAGGCTGGTCAATCTTCACCCAAAGTGTTCAACTGAATTCCTACGGTGCTTGGGTGTATGTATGTGTAATTGCCTCAGTTTTATAATTAAATTCTATGGGAAAACTGGATTCTATGTATAACAACTGCTGCATGGGTAGCTTTGTTTGAATGCCCCTTACTAGATAAAGCAAGGTGGAGAAGGAAATGGCAACCCACTCCAGTGTTCTTGCCTGGAGAATCCTAGGGACGGGGGAGCCTGGTGGACTGCCATCTGTGGGGTCACACAGAGTCGGACATGACTGAAGC
Organism: Neotragus moschatus; assembly: GCA_006410615.1. Classification (NCBI taxonomy): domain Eukaryota; kingdom Metazoa; phylum Chordata; class Mammalia; order Artiodactyla; family Bovidae; genus Neotragus; species Neotragus moschatus. Next base: position 278,762 of record SJYA01001624.1, read on the forward strand.
GACTTAGCAGCAGCAGCAGCAGATAAAGCAAGGAACACTTACATTCATTTTAAACAGCTGACTACCTCCCCAGAACACTAAAGGACAATTCAATCATGTTTACTTCCCCTAAAGAATACCTCTCACATACCTGTACATTTGGAATTGGGCATTCTTTCTTGAGTAGTTTAAATGAGAAGTAGGAAACCTGGTAAATATCCGGCCTTTTGTCAGGGTCTGGTTCCAACATATACCCTAAGATAAATATACATGAACTTGTTTAATGATACCCAAAGAGTTATTACATTAGCTAAGAGGAATAATTTCTCTATTACCAAAATTCTGTTGTTTTAAAATTACTTCTCAGAAAAGTCAGACAGTGCAATTAGCCCTCTTCCTCCCCTCTCAGAAAGGGAAGCTCTGACTTTCCTAAAATTATAAATATCCACAAGAAAATAATGCTTCTGAATTGTAACAAAAATACTTTAAGTTCTGTGCATTGCACAACAGGGACTCAAGTTCTCAATGTGAAAGTTAACATATTCATCTTCTGGTTCCTAAGAAATTCTGACCTCCTTCTTTCATACTGTCAGCTAGACAAATGATTGTTCCTGATAATTATAAGCTAAACTCAAAATTTCAAGAGTTTACTCATTATTCTTTTGTTGGAGGTATTAGCTGGTTTCCCATCTAAAAGAAATTGCAAGGTAACAATACATCTCTGCTTTTACCGTGACCTATAGATCATGTGTCTGTCTCCAGTCCTTTAAGCTTCTGCCCTTTCTGAAGCTGGAAAAATCCCCGGGGGGAAAAAAATATTGAGAAGACACACACACACACACACACACACACACACATACATATAAACAGTAATGTAAGGCAATGAATTGCTTAGGTAATCAAATGAATGGTTTGGACATTAAGTTGAGAAAAGACTGATGAGATTGCATTCTGGTGAAGGGCTCTGCAGAAGAGACAGGAGCTGAGCTGGTCCTTGAAGGCAGGAAAAAATTTAGTGCATCAAGGCAAACACAGTAAAAAAGAATTCCAGGTAAGAAAACAGTATGAGAAAAAATGGACTGGGAGGAAGGCAAGAGAACACTTTGCTGCAAGGAACAGATGACCTAAGAGGATAGGGCAGAGGTTTCCTCGAAAGAGAATAAAGGGAAATAAGGTGGGGAGAAGGAAACCAGAATATGCAGGACCACTGGCAAGCATGAGGTTTAACTGAATAGGGACGTGATAGGGTGGCATTTTATAAGATTAATCTCACAGTGAGGGTGTGCTGGACAAACGGAAGGAGGGGAGAGGCTGGCTGGCCAGTTTACCAGTACACGCATGAGCTGACAAGGTTGGAATGTATTATGGTGGCAGTGATGAGATCAGAGAGAATGTCATGAAAACAGGAGAAACTTCAAAGAAAGCATTAATGCTACCCCTTAGGAAATGACCAATGCTCTTTTTTTCTTGCTGGCCAGATCCAAAGAAAACGTCACATTTCAGTCGTCTAGGCTTGAATGGTGACACCCCTGACAGAAACTGAAAAGAGGGGGAACCTTGTGTTGGAAGTGAAAGGGTGTGCAGGGGGCAATGATGGAAATGTATAAGTTAGGGGGACAGTGGACTCTTCCAATAGTTTGTAAAGTGAAATAGATCAGAGTGTAGGAAAGATGCCATATTATACACATTCATAAAGAGCTGTTTTTCCTAATACAAATCTGTTGCACAAAAGTAAAAACAAAAATTTTCTCGAAAAATACTACCACTCTAGCAACAAATTTGGCCATTTTTTCCATATTTCTTTCCAAGCTCATTTATAAAGATGCCATTTTAGCACAGATATAATGCTTTACCCCTGAAAACAATCCAACAACCATTAAATACTATACTCCATTTCTTCAAATATTACCCCTACTTTGTATTAATAAACAGAAGAGATTAATTGATAAAACTAGTATAACGGAAGAGGTGGTCACTTAGAAGCTAAAACTATCTTAATGGGTACAATATCTATACTTTTTGAGGTACTGTTTCCTTGTTTGTATAATAGAGATAATTGTATTTACTATATAGGGTTTTAAGAATTAAATGAGGTACAAGTAGGCTTTCAACAAATGTCAGATGCTCCACTCACACTGGCTTCATCTATTTTCTCCAGTGCAACCCCATTTAGGATCTACAGTCTGTGACTGTTAAAATGTAGATACTGAATGTCTTGACCAAAGTAAAAATATACTAAAAATCTGTTACTTCAGCATTCCAGTACAGGGGTTTGAGTAAAGATTACTTACTCTGCCATCTGATTAATGAACATTAGCTCATATGCTTACTATGAAGATACAAAAGAGTGAGGAATCTTAAAATCTTTTAAAACACTGAGTTTAAATGCTTATTGAAATCCAGTGATGAACCTAAATGACAGGGAAAAAACTAGTTCCACTGAGGTATAGTCTCAATTATGAATTCACTTTAGCCAATGCATTGCCATCATTTTGAGTTGCTTCCAGTTTTGCAAAGATGAATTTCTTATCACTTGATCTGAGTCAGCTGGACTCCTTTGGTACTGGAGCTTTCTTTTTTTTTTTTTCATCTCAGGTGTACATGAGTTCCAAATCTTGAATCCCACCCCCCAACCTCCCACTCCACATCAACTCTCTGGATCATCCCCGTGCACCAGTCTCAAGCATCCTGTATCCTGAACCGAATATAGACTGATGATTCGTTTCCCACACGACAGCACACATGTTTCAGTGCCATTCTCCCAAACCTTCCCCCTCCTCCCTCTCCCTCAAAGTCCAAAAGTCCATTCCATGCATCTGTGTCTCTTTTGCCGTCTCATATACAGGGTTATCATCACCATGTTTCTAGATTCCATATATATGACTTAGTATACTGTATTGGTGCTTTTCTTTCTGGCTTACTTCACTAGGTATAATTGGCTCCAGTTTCATCCATCTCATTAGAACTGATTCAAATGCATTCTTTTTAATGTCTGAGTAATACTCCATTGTGTATATGTAACACAGCTTTCTTATCCATTCACCTGTTGATGGACATCTAGGTTGTTTCCACGTCCTGGCTATTATAAACAGTGCTGCTATGAACATTGGGGTACAGGTACCAGAGCTTTCATACACACTGCAAGAGAACAGAGCAATGCTCTGTAATGCTCAAAGCCCAGTAAGGATTTCTGGTTGGGTGGCTGGCCCAGGTGTGAAATCAAGTGGCAAAAAGACTCACAACTCTAACAACACCGTTAACATGATCTTTGAGCAACCAATCATTATCAATTGATTTCTTTATTTTTCCATCCAACTGATCACTCCTGGAATCTAACTCGTTTATCTTCCATTCCATTTCTAGAGATCAGAAGTAAAAATATGAAACCAGAACCTTCAAATACTTACTAATTAGGCAGTGCATGTCTTGGGAATACCGAGAGTTATCAGGAATTGTGAAGTTTCCATCACAAATTGCCACTTGACTCTCCCCAAATGGCAAAGTGAAGTAACATAATTTATACAACAAACATCCGAGAGCCTGAAAAAATAAGACAAGCAGAGTGCTACTAGAGGTTTATTTACCATAACTGGAAATGGGATTACTGAGAGATACTGGCACCATCCACATTTACTAGCTGATCTAAACACTAGGCATTATTAACCTATTTGAAACTTGAATTTAGAACCCAACATCACTATTTACCTGTCATTATTTCTACCATCATTACCCGACTGTGCTTCGAAAGAGAACAAGTATTCAGCTGGTTCTGCCCTTAAGAACTAGTAACACATGTAAAGACCACCTAAGTAATGGGCAGGTGACCTGAATAACTTTCCCAGAGGTCTGAAGTCATTGTCTTTGACAAGCTTCAAGAAGCAGTGGCTGATCACCTTGAGGCAAGAATAACCCTGAAGGGTAAATAGAATGGGATGCCGTACAGTGGCCACTCTGGCTTCAGCACTATCTGGATTAGGCTGGGGAGTTTACAGCCAAGACTACTGACATCTGAGATGCAGATAGGTTAGCTGACACCTACCCAAATGTCTGCCTTCGTCGTGATGACCTTGCCACTGTACAGGTTGACCATCTCTGGTGCGCGATAGGACAGCGTTGTGTACCTACAATCAAGAGATTCATTTTTTTGTTAAATATGTCAATGGTATAATTAAAAACCAGGGGTAGCAGAATTACTTTTTAAAGAACATATGTATTAGTACAGTCAAGTTCCCTGAGAGCACTCAGGAGAAGTAAGTACGGGACGTTAATGCAGGTGGGATGAAGAGCTGTCCTTGGCACACACCACGCCCTCAGAGTGCCGTCCTTCCGCTCCAAGAGCAGGTGGACGCAGCCACTAAGGCTTTAAATCAACCCTAAAAGCAACTTTCCATGGGTCCTTAAATAACAAAATTGTCTCCTATAAATCGGTATTGTCTGACACTATATTTGGCTGGTTTGTTTTTTAAAATATACAGTAATCCCCTTAGATGCGGCTCAACACAGAGATGTGATGCTGGCTGGGACGCTCAGGACAGAAAATGGGCCCTGGCTAGGCAGGAAGTGGGCCTGGAGGTGGATGGATCTTTGCTGATGGAATAGGGCTGAGAGAACAGCTTTTCTCTCTTTTCTGGCTCAAGAAAAGAGAGGTAGAAGTTCATCTTCAAAGTGAGTTAGTGTTACCAAGCCTGCCAATTGTGCTGCTTGAGCCTCTAGAGCCCAGAGGGCTCTGTGACTTAGATACCCATCAGGGCCTTGGATCGGAAGTCCTCCTGCCCCAGGCTGGGTTGCCAAGGGTGAAGCAGGAAAGGATCAGGATATGGGCACACTTGACACTGCTGATTGTTAGCAGTAACAGTCAGCGCTGCTGCCTCTGAAAAATCTAACACTCTGGACAACAGGGGAAAACGGCCCAGGTTCTTACTGGAGTAACAAATCTAAACAAGCTGTTTCTCACTGAAGTCAGTGATTCAATGTCTGTAGAGACTTTAATAGCTCTACTCACCATTAATTCCCCTAAATTGCAGGTTAGCTCCTTATGAGCAGGAAAAAATATACAGCAATTTAGGGTTCAGTAAAAAGCACAACTGACTGACTGGTAATGTCACAGCTGCTGTGATCCCACTGAAAGACATCACAGTACTTCCATGGTGTGTGCACCTTTTTAAGGGCTCTGGGATAAAAATCAAAAGATCTATGTACCACAGGACCATTGATAAAGTGCTATAAAATTCCTTCGTTTTAGTCCACTGATCAATGACTGTGAATCCCCTCCATATCCTCCACCTAAAAATCAAACAACCCAACTGCCAATATGATGTTCTGAGATGAGGGGCAACTGACTGGCACCACTGTCTTTTCACCCTGACCCTCTCATTCATAAGCTGAAAGTAAAACTGTTGATCCTATAATGGATAAAACTCTGAGAAAGGAGGAAAAGCTTACTTTTTAATCTCATCTTCTACTGCATTGACTCCTTCCGTTTGTGGATTCTGGAATTTGTTGGTAGCACTTCCAAAGTCACACAGGACATAGTGGCCTCGGTCATGCAAGAGAATATTCTCAACCTGAAAAACATTGTGCAACCGCCCATTCCAAGATATCATTTAATACTGGATGAAAATTTGGTGTACATTACACATAGAGGTTTTATTTCTGATAATCTCATTAATGTGCATAGGAAAGTTATTCTCCTCCAAGTATATCAACAGGGGTCATTCCCAGTGAAATAAAAAGAGATGCAGGGTAACAGGGGAAATGAGAGTGGAGGCGGAGTGCTTAAGAGGAAATTCCACAGTGGGAAAGCGTAGAGTTCCGTTTTTCTAGATTTCTAGCCACACTTCTCACCTCTGCAGAAACAGTCCTCCTACAGTGCTTTCAAGACTGTATCTTTTCTCCTGCCTTTTTTTCAGTCTAGAATGCTTCCGATGATCACCAGCTCCTTACCCAACTATCAAAATCCCATTCATCTTTCAAAAGTGAAAGGGAAACTGTTAGTTGCTCAGTCATGTTCAACTCTGCAATCTCATGGACTAAAAGCCCGCCAAGCTTCTCTGTCCATGAGATTCTCCAGGCAAGAATATGGGAGTGGGTAGCAATTCCTTTCTCCAAGGGATCTTCCCAACCCAGGGACTGAACCTGGGTTTCCCACATTGCAGACAGATTGTTTACTGTCTGAACCACTCTAGTTCAAATGCCACTTCTTCCTTGAAGCTGTCCTCAGAAAAATGTCACCCTTTCCCTACATTCCTTCAGTACTTGGTTCTTCCTGATATCAGTGATTTCATTTAGACCTTCTAAACATATATATCAATTTACCATGGTAGGTAAGGATTTTCTGAATTAATAAATATTTGCTATATTTTAGTTATTTCTCAAAGTGATTAAAGGCCTGTGGACAAAGGCACAGTTCTGTGAAAGTACCATCCTTCTATTTTTGTAGATGTATTCTCTAGGCAGTGAGTTAGGAGTTCTGAGTAGGAGGGGGCTTCCAAAGACCAGAACCTAGAGAAATTCTTGGTGTCAAAGGATTCTGCCAAAGATATAACAGCTCCAAAACATGGGCACTATCGTACTCGAGATGCATTAATTTTTGGCAGAGGTGAATTGAGCTAACTGGTATGCTGGAGGACAGACCTAGCTATGTGTGGGCAGTAAAATGGTAGTCAAAAGATCTTGTTAGGTCAATAAGTCTGCGGCCTCCATTGTCTTTTGTCTTCAGCCTTCCAAAGACTGATCACCTTTGGAAAACAAAGGCAAGAGTAGACTAGAAACTCCTTAAGGACAAGCATGTGGTATGTGTGTGTGCGTGTGCGTGTGCGTGTGTGAGAGAGAGAGAGAGAGAGGCAGGCTGTCGGAAATAAGACAGGAGCCACCAAATACCCAGGCCCTGACTACTAGTAGTTCTTTTAAAACTATCTTGTCAATTATGATGTCTCCTCTTTCTATACTTTCTTTTAATTTTTCTAGGATTATATATTATAAAAATGTTTATTTTATAGTCTGCATTTTATAAATATAATACCTAAAGTCTTTAAAAACTGACCTACAGTTTATTATTCCTTATTCCAACTGAGTATCCAACTCAGGATATATTATTGTGAGGGGTTTTGTCAGTGTTGTTGTTGATTCGAGTTCCTCGGAATTCATCTGTGGGAAGCCTTAAGAGGCCTGAGTTTAAGGTCTATTATTCTTCCAGGAATAAATCATTATGCACCTGGGGCACTAATAACCTACAATCACTTCACGAAATTGTAGGCACTACAGTTTTGACCTTGGGGGTTTTAGCCCCCCGGGAAGTGTGAACTATGACCATAAACTTGGGCAGATATGCTCTTGTGGTTAAGAATTCTTAGGAGAGACTTGTTCCCCAAAGACAAGATTGAATCAGGCAAATATTTCTACCATCTACAGCTTTGTATAATGCTCATCAGTTTAATCTATTTACACAAAGTGAAACAGTCACGCTATCCTGAACATATACTCACTTCAGGAATCTAAAATAATTCCAACAAGGCAATACTAACATTTCCAATGGAATTTAGAGGTTTTAAAAAGAATAGCTACTATTTACTGACTGATTCATCACTTTACATGGATTATCTCTTTCAATCCTTACCGTAACAACATAACAATAACCCCCGTTATACAGACAGAGAAAGTGAGGCTCATAGTGATTAAGCAAGGAAGTGCACCTAGGCAATCCAACTATAGAGAAGGACAGGTAACTGCCTTTCTGCCAGGGCAGGAAGCAGAATAATTACCCAAAGCCCCCCATTCCCACCCTCCTACCTGGTAGGGATGACTACGCTCACCCAATGTCCTGGCTACAAGCCTAAGGACCGGGGTTTCTTAATTCTTTAAGTTCAGAAATGCCCCTATATTAGGAATCCAGTCAATGAGGAACCAAATGTCCAAACAATAGTCAGGGTTATTTGCTCAACGTCTCCTAAGCATTTTCTACAATGACTAGTTTGTCTTTTTATTCAATTGCTCCCTCTCTGCTAGTCAACTCCTAGCCATTCTTCAAGGCCTTGCTCAAGTCATAACTCCTCAGGAAAACATTCCCTGGCCACCCTACAAAAATCTACAGAACTTGCTACGGCTAGAAAAGGTTGACAAAGTGAGACCTGGCCAAACCAACCCATGCCCATAGGTTACTTGGCCTCTTGTCTATGGCTGTTGTTTTGCTCCAACAGCAGAGTCAAGCAGTTGAGACGGAGCCTATACAGCTGACAAGCCTAAAATATTTATTCTTTGGCCGTTTGAAGAGGAATTGCTATCTCTGGTCTATAACTGTATTTTGCTCATGTGTCCCTCACAATACTCAGCCCAATATTTACACACATAAGGGACCTCTAACTGCTTTATTCAGTGTCTGTCAGCAACAACCCTCCTTGCTGGCCTCTGTCACCCTACAGGATCATGTGAAACCATGCTTCTCCTACTGGATATGAGTAGTCCCTTCCCAAATCAGATGCTGTACTTCTAATCCTAGAATATACAATCTAGAAAATTGAAAAGCCAACTCATATCAAAACACAAAAAAGATCATTCTAGGGACCAAAATCTCTGCTGGGGAAGGGAGGAAAGCTGAGTAGACAAAGGACAGAATAAAGATGATGCCCAATGAGGTTTTGTTTTCCACCCAGACCTTAAAAACCTGGTTTGTATTTCTGGTTAGTTTCACTGATAGAACTCAGGAATTGTGCTACATTTAACCTGGTCCCCACCCTGCTTTCCTCCCTCCCACAAAGATACCACTGTACAGACCTATATTCACAGAAAAACCAGAAGAAATTAAGGGTGTGTTCAAAAACAGACAAGAGAACCAGAGATATCAATGGAGTGAAAGCCTGAGAAATATCAAAGAACTATCGATGCAGATGAGAACGGTAATCCCTGCTTTGGCCACCGTAAAATTCTGTGGGGAGGATCAGGTGAGATTACGGAGGTGAAATCGCCTGGCAGCAGCCACAGCTCCGCCCCCTCGCCATCTGTCCCTGTGACCTGTGACACCAGTGACAACCTCCAAGCTCAGGAGGCTGCTGCCCTCCATCAGCGCCAGCGCCGTCACTAACAAAACTTAGCACAAAGCACAATGTGTGGCAACCACATTGGAGTTGGGGTTCAGAAGACTCGGGGACTATTTTAGATGTTTGGCCTTGAATAAACCTTTAAAACTCTTTGGGCAGGTTTCTTACCTGTAAAGCTGGTAACAATTCTATTACTATTCTTATCAAACAAGGAAGAGAAGGACCATGAAGGCACACTGCAAATATCCCTGTACACACGTAAGATCGTTCCTTTATTAGAGAAATACATTGAACTCCTACTACCGCCTATTATGTGCCAAGTACTTTTCTAAGTTCCACAAATAAGGCTGTGACGGGAGCTTAGGGTCCAGCTGATGATTTAAAAAAAAAAAGTAATTGCCCGGTACTGATAAATATTGTGGGGAAAAACCCCAGCAGGTTAAATATATGTCAGTTAAGACGGATGCCACTGTAAACAGCACATTCAGGAAAGGTCGCTCTGGTGAGGGGAGCCACCACGAACAACCTGGGGGATGAGCATTCTCACTAGAGACCGGCCAGCATGGAGGCATGGTGGTGAGAGCACCTGTAGGGAGACTGAAGGAGACCGAAGCAGAGACAGGCCTCTGTGGCTGGGGCAGCACCGACCTGGGGACTGGAAAACTAAAAACATGGGACCGGACATCCTATGGGCTAGTACTCTCATGGATGAGGAGACGAGATAATGCTGGGCCCTGGAGAAAGTGCAAGACGCAGGTTAAGTGGAATCAAGAACAGGAAGGCATGGGGGGGAGGAGAGTAATAAAACGGTGTCAGCAACTAGCAGCAGTTATTACACATGGCCCAACCCTGCCCCACGTATTTCATGACATTCTTCCAAGGCCTCACTGTCCCACTTGACACGTGAGAGAACGGAGGGCAGGCAGAGGTCACAGGGCTGTGAGGGCAAGATTTGGGCTCAGGCTGCCACACAGCAGGGACTGCACCCTCCCCGGCTGCTCTGATGTGACAGAAAGGAGTCGATTAGGGCAGGTATGACTCTCCAAGTGTGAGATGACCAGGGCCAAGAGGGATTCAATGAGGAAGGTCGACAACCAACTGGAGGTTCATACACAGCTTCTGGAAGCTTCAGAGATCCTGCGTGGTGACTTTGTTTTTGGCCAGGTCCTTTAGGAAGTCAGGTGAACTCTGGTTACCTTCACTCACAACCTCCCATCTAGAAGCTTGTTAAGTATTTAAGCTACTGACCTTATTCCACAATCAGCCTAAGAGGATTATTAAAGCTGTCACTCCCGAACTCTGCTCAGAGCTTCAACTAAAATGTCTAGAAAGTCACCTCCTTCTGACCTCTTCATCTTGATATTATCCCAAACAAAAGAGCATCCAGGCATTTCAGCCACAGAGTATATTACCACTGGAAATTGTGGAGCAGTAGGTGAATGCAGGTTTTCCAACCTGTGATTCCAAAAATAGGACAAGAATCTTCATCCTACTGTACTTCATGAGGTCCAAAACCTCTTTTCTGACAGATGAGGAGACGTTCATGACTTTTTCAACCTAGAATGTACTTACTCTTAACCCTTTTATCCCCTTTCTTAAATGCTTGGGCAAACGGCATGGTAAAATAAAGCAAAAACCAAACAAACAGAAACCACATTGAGGGTCAAAAACCTTGGCCTTTGTTCTGGTTTGATCAATGAGTTTGCTGTGCAGGTCACAGCCTTTCTGAGCAGAGGATTCCATGTTGGTAAAAGGAAAGCGCTGACTTGCGTGGCCTTCTCAGGAACATAATTATATTATTTGCAGTGAAGATCTCTATCAGTCCTTAGACAATTTTAAAAAAGGGAGGAAATAATGAAAATGTAAAATAATGTATTTGAGGAGAAACATTCAGTAAAGACTAGAACTGCTGTTTTGGTTATTTTTCAGAACATACGCTGCTTAAGGACAGGGCCTGCTGTCAGCTTATTTCCTCTCTGGAATTTGAAAGAAAGACCACCCACCTGGTGGGCAGGGCAAGAGGGGCCTTCTCAGTCCCCACAGGATGGCACTGGCTCAGCACGGGGGTCCACAGCTGGCCTGGTCTGTGCTCCTTCCTGTGTCCCACAGACTTATTCCCAAGGGCGCCTCCTCATCATGCGGAAACGCGGGTCACACAGAAGCAAGAGAGACGGGCCACGGGCACGTTCTCTGACCAAGAGGAGAACAAAGAACTTCTTGGCTCTGGCCACTGCTAGGACCTTGCTGGCTGGTGCCAGCCATGATAGGGAGCACAGAGTGGCCAAGGCCTTGTGACGCAATGACAGAGCCAGGGCAACAGGAGGTCCAGGGGACCTCACTCTTGCCTAGCAAGCTGGCACTGCAGCAAGCAGATGTGACTGACTGCCTGCCAAGCACACAGCAGTGGAAATCAACAGAATCTAACAGGCCAGCCAAAGCGTCTAGATGGCACCTAGATTTGGGGAGTTTAGGAAAGCATTATAAAAAAACAAGAAAACAGGTAGGAGTCAACGACTAAAATCAACAGCAACAGGACTCCTCTAGACCAATCACAGGGGCCCCTATGTACGTTTTGTTTCCAAGGGCAAGAAGAAGAGGAAACAAAGTCTCCTGAACCACAAGTGGCAAACCAGGGGCATACCTGGTAGTCTTCAATACTGCAATTACTGCATTCCTAGACCGAGGTGATGGGTGACGGAGGGGCAAGGGCCAGGGCCTAAGGCAGGCTGGAAGACAGTGAAGCAGCCACTCACTCACGGCCCGGCCTCACCCTCAGAGTCCAGTGTGCTCCCAGGTCCTCTGCTGAGACATTTCACAGGCTGCTCAGAGCAGTGAGGAAAGAGTCTGGGCTCTGGCTGCTTGAAACCAACCACCTACCGTGGCCCAGGCAAGATGCTGAACTCTGCCTCAGGTTCTGGATGGGCGACCTTCTCCGCCACCTCATAGCAGCACCACGGGACACTCATATGCCGGCCACACAGACATGGGGCAGGTGCTATCTATGAGTGTGAAGTGATGATCATGTAGGCCTTCTTTAGTCCAATAAATGTTGGAAAAGTGACAATGAAGGAAGACTTTGTTTAAAATCGTACGAGTAGCACTCTCTAAAACAAGGCTCTGTGGCCCTCTTGGCCTCTTCCTTGCTCTCTCACCTTCCTGGGTGTCTGCTCAGAATTTTCTGAACCAAGGATGTGCCTGCACACTGACTCACATGTTGTCCTTTAGCCCCACCCAGGCCCTAACAAGGCTGGTGCTGTTGTCTCTGCTGCACAGATGAGGAAGCTCTGAGGCCAAGCGATGGGAGGAACAACCCAGGAGCCTGAAGGTCCAGGAGAACACGAGGTCAGGGAAAAGTCACAAAGGAGTCAAAGACTACAGGGAGGAGAGCAAGACAGGGATGGAAACGGGAGGAGAACAAGTCGGAGATGGAAACACGTCCTGTGCATCTGGAAATATGAAGGATGCTTATTACTCACACAGCTTACAACTCGGTCAGTACCAGTTACATGGCTACAGAACCAGAGTTCTCATATGAAATCGAACCCTATCTGAGATGGAGGGGTGGAATGGGACTCCGGAGGGACACAAGCTCATACAGGTCCAGAAGCAGTGCTGATACAGCCAGGCCATACTTCTCCAACCCTTTTCTTGGCCCCTCGCAAACTCTCCTTCAAGACAAGTGGCAGGGACAAAGATCAGGTCCCGTGTTGGTACCACTGCTTATTTTGAAACATACACTAACAGGCCCAAGAATTTCACTCAATGTTAAGACAACTAGGAAAAAAGTGTCATCACCTGAAACTAACACAACACTGTAAATCAAGTGTATTTTAAAAAAAAAAGAGGAGTGTCATTACATTCTTAGAGCAGTGGCCTACAGTCACTCTGGCCTGCTCTGTAACTAGCCAGGCACCAGGCCCTTACGCACCTCCTCACCTTCAAACACCTTCTTGTTCCCTCCCCTCGGCAGTCCTTAGGCCCTGCTCTCTGCCTGAAATACTCTTCAGCCTCTCTGTGACCACCCATATCCCACCAGTCCTTCAAAATTCAACATTTCCAGAAGATCCCAATCACCACTGCCAGATCTCATTATCTGACCACATACTAAGAGCCTTTGTATTTCACTTCTTTAAGTTTCAGTTCCAAATATTTCACCTATATGCTCTCACCAATGCTTTTACATTATGAGCATAGGGACCATGTTGTATCTGCACTGTCCCCACAGAATTATGTTTTGTATGATGTGAGGCTCACAATATTCACGGATGTATACTTGTTCCGCTCAGAAAAGGGGCTGACTGTGAGCAGAGATGCACTGGAGAAGGCTGTCTTAGGCATTTGGAGACTTTGCACTCAACAGGACAGAAAAATAAAATAGGGCAAAAACACATGTTAGTGTGAAGAAATTGGAACCCTGTAAGCTGTTGGCAGGATGTAAAATAGAGCAGTTCCTTTGGAAAATAGGCTGGCAGTTCCTCAAAAAGTTAGAGCATCCATATGACCCAGCAATTCCTCTCCAAGGTGTGTACCCAAGAGAACTGAAATGATGTGCTCATGTGAAACCTAGTACATGAATGCTCACAACAGCCTGAGTCATAATAGCTATAGCAGAAACAACTCAGATGTCCACTAACTGAGGAATTAACAAAACGTGGTATGTCTGCACAACGGGATGTTGTCACAAAAAGAAAGCAGTACTGATATATGCTACAGTATACATGAACCTTGAAAACACCGCTTGTGAAAGAGGTCACAATACCATACAAGCCCATTTAGACGAAATGTCTGGAATAAGCAACAGAAAGTAGACTGGTGGTTGGCAGGGCTAAGGGAAGAATGAGAAGTGACCCCTGATGGGTACAGGCTTTGGGGCATGGTGGTGATGAAATTTTTGATGAAGCTTTTGGGGGTGGTGGGGAGAGGAGATGAAATTTTCTGGAATTAGACAATGGTAATGGTTGCACACCCTTGTAAATATACTAAAACTCACCAACGTGTTCATTCTAAAGGAGTAAATTTTATGGTATGTGAATTATATCTTAATTAAAACAAACTCATCCTCATAACAGAAAAGCTAGTATGCTATTGTGATCCTCAAACTTTAAAATATGCAGAAACCACCTGGGGTGCCTAAGATAAAAACTCCCAGGCTTCCCTGGTACCATCACAAATACTATGGGCCAAAAGATTCAATGGGGAACCTAGCAGCCTGCATTTAACAAGCATGGTAGGAGATGCTGATGTAAATATTAGCCATGAAGCATGTTTCACAAAACGTAAGTATAATCAAAAGAAATTGCAATTTAGAATCAGAAGAGCTGGATTCAAATTCTGGTACTGCTCCTTCCTAGTTATATGACCTTAGTTAAGTCACATAACCTCTCTGCTCCTAAGTTTCACTGACCATAAAATGTTAACAAGAAAGTCTCTCACCCAAGAGACAGTGCGCATGCAGTGTCTTACAGAGTACACGGCACATAGCCAGTGCTCCAAAGATGCTAGTGAACCCTGATCAGTGCCAATTTCATTCAACAAACATCATCAAGTGATTACAGTCTGAAAGGTACAGTGCAAGGGAATAGTAATTAGCAGGACTTTTAAATCATCAATTAATGGATTTTACAAAATATAAAATAGACTTTAAAGACTAGGCACTGCTGTTTGAAAGTGAAAGTTAAAGTGAAGTCGTGTCTGACTCTTTGCGACCCGTGGACTGTAGCCCACCAAGCTCCTCTGTCCATGGGATTCTCCAGGCAAGAATACTGGAGTGGGTTGCCATTTCCTTCTCCAGGGGATCTTCCCGACCCAGGGGTCGAACCCAGGTCTCCCACATTGCAGGCAGACGCTTTAACCTCTGCACCACCAGGGAAGCCCAGGCACTGCTGTTTACAAACTTTAAATTAGCATATTACTCTTCATGACCCTAAAACAGTGAATTTTGGAGTTTTTTTGGGAAAAACAACAAAGATGTGTTCAGGCATTTGATGATTATAAAGAACTTTCGAAAGCTACGTAACAATAAGATTGATACTGTATTATACTGTGTACGCATCCATGCTAAGCTGCTTCCGTTGGGTCTGACTCTTTGTCACGCTATGGATCGTAGCCCCTCAGGCTCCTCTGTCCATGGGACTCTCTAAGCAAGAGTACTGAAGTGGGTTGCCATGTCCTCCTCCAGGGCATCTTCCCCACCCAGGGATCCAACTTGCATCTCTTATGTCTCCTGCATTGGCAGGAGGGTTCTTTACCACTAGTACCACTTGGGAAGCTGCATTATACTGTACTGTTCTGCTATTTATTTTTTTCTCTATGCTTTCTCTCCCCAAGAAGAATGTTTGGTACCAAACTCATAATTTGGTACCAAGCCTGACGCTTTTCCCACACCCCCATAACAGTTACCCGACACCTGGAGCAGGTAGAAAATATTCCGTAAGAAAGCTTCAGGGTGGTCTGTTACCTTCAGGTCACGGTGGATAATAGGAGTTTTGCACTGATGCAGGCGGGCGACAGCTTCACAGGTGTCACAAAATATCTGGAGTACTTCATTTTCTGTAAAACCTGTTTGCAGGCGCTGGTTCATCAGGTTGACCACTTGGCCTCCTGAAAGGGGGGCAGAGCAGAGGAAAGGTAATAAACATTCAGCCCCTTCACTTATTCAAGAGAATGAATGGCTGTCCACAGAGGAGCAACCTGGATTCGGCTAATTACTGCCCGAGCCAGGATTAAACCCCAGTATCTTGATTCCCAGCCTGCGACCTGTTTTCTACTGCTTCAAAANAGGCACTGCTGTTTACAAACTTTAAATTAGCATATTACTCTTCATGACTCTAAAACAGTGAATTTTGGAGTTTTTTTGGGAAAAACAACAAAGATGTGTTCAGGCATTTGATGATTATAAAGAACTTTCGAAAGCTACGTAACAATAAGATTGATACTGTATTATACTGTGTACGCATCCATGCTAAGCTGCTTCCGTTGGGTCTGACTCTTTGTCACGCTATGGATCGTAGCCCCTCAGGCTCCTCTGTCCATGGGACTCTCTAAGCAAGAGTACTGAAGTGGGTTGCCATGTCCTCCTCCAGGGCATCTTCCCCACCCAGGGATCCAACTTGCATCTCTTATGTCTCCTGCAATTGGCAGGAGGGTTCTTTACCACTAGTACCACTTGGGAAGCTGCATTATACTGTACTGTTCTGCTATTTATTTTTTTCTCTATGCTTTCTCTCCCCAAGAAGAATGTTTGGTACCAAACTCATAATTTGGTACCAAGCCTGACGCTTTTCCCACACCCCCATAACAGTTACCCGACACCTGGAGCAGGTAGAAAATATTCCGTAAGAAAGCTTCAGGGTGGTCTGTTACCTTCAGGTCACGGTGGATAATAGGAGTTTTGCACTGATGCAGGCGGGCGACAGCTTCACAGGTGTCACAAAATATCTGGAGTACTTCATTTTCTGTAAAACCTGTTTGCAGGCGCTGGTTCATCAGGTTGACCACTTGGCCTCCTGAAAGGGGGGCAGAGCAGAGGAAAGGTAATAAACATTCAGCCCCTTCACTTATTCAAGAGAATGAATGGCTGTCCACAGAGGAGCAACCTGGATTCGGCTAATTACTGCCCGAGCCAGGATTAAACCCCAGTATCTTGATTCCCAGCCTGCGACCTGTTTTCTACTGCTTCAAAACAGTTTCTTCATTTTATAAAGCAGCTCAGATGTGAACTGCCCTCATTCTGTCTTCAAGATTAGCAGCAGAACTGCCAACACGGTCCTGGCTCTGGTTGCCTGGTTATACTGTCCCTGTTGTGCATCAGATGGGGCCACAGGTTCAACTTGCTGTATCTTTTAGTAAGAGTCAGATTGCACAATAGACCCCAGGAGGAGGAAGAAGACAGTTTGATAGCCTGTATTTTAGGAACAGCTTGGTCTCTCTGGCTTTACTGCCTGCTACCTGGTCTGCAGAAATGCTACATCAACACTTAATCCCTAGGACTAAAAGACTGATGACCTTGCTTAGAAAATTACCCAGCTCCTTGGATTCTCCTACTGCCTCATCTGTGAACATTTAACTGTCCAAAAAGGAATGGCCAGGAGGAAACAATGCGGTACTATTTTATAAAGTCAGGCTAACAGCTGTTACAGTAAAGGCTGGAATTATTGGTTAACATCATGTTTTTAGGATTAGCAACATATTTAATTTATGGACAGTGTCTTGAAAGGCAAGGAAAATGTTAGTGGAACCAAGGGTGATTACAAAACTGGGCACCAAACAGTGAGACAGTGACCCAAGAATGTAAGTGGCAGGTGCTGAGACCCAAAAAGCTGAACCTCCAAACAACAGCTGTATGAAATACAGTCAACTGAATACATTCATGCTCCAGCCTGGGTTTCCCAAGATAAATACTGCTCAAAATGCTAAGCTTTCAACTACTTAACTACTGTTAACAGCAGCATGATTTGAATGGAGCCTTATTGGCAATCACAACTGGAGCAAGAAGAGGAGAGTCATTTCCATTAGACAAAAAGGATTCTTTCCCTCCCAATGCAAGGATGGTGGTGTGGGTGGAGAAGAGAACACACGAGTGAGGGAAGCTGAACCGTTTCTTTAGTCCATCTGGAGTCGGGTCTTTATTATGTGCCTTCATCATTTGTTTTAAAGCATCACAAAGAACACATTCATTCTCATCCTCATACATCCACATTCACGAACAAGCACCAAACCTCCCAAAACCTAACAAAATTAGAGTTCTGTATTATCCACCAGTATTTGTGCCACTGATCTTTGCCACTGTAAGAATAACCAAGAAGTCACAGAAGGCTCTGTCTCTCTCAGCCTCTTTGTTTTCCAATCTTTAAAACCAGAATAACATATATTAGAGTACAGTGTCCATTAACTGCAACGACGCCACCCCCTTGACAATCAAAGTCCTAGAGAAATGAGAGCGTACAATCTGGCTCATGTACTTACCCCTGCAGAAGTCCATCAGGATGAGAACTTCCCACACATCACCGCTACTCACACTGTTGATACTGGAGTCAATGTAACCCACGATGTTCTTATGCCCCGACAGGTCCCTCTGTGAAGAATTGAGAAATAAATCATTCGTTACAGACACCAAAAGAGATAGAGAAAGCCAGGTTTTTTCATCAGCACAGACAACTTAAATACACAGACCAACACTGACAGTGAGCAGAGGTCAGACTAAGAAACAGGGTCAAGAACACATTTCCACTGGTCTCTGAGAGTCATGGCCAGATCTTCAATAGCAATTCTACAACCCAACTAAACCATAACGCTCTCCTGAGTTCAGTTCAGTTGCTCAGTCATGTTTGACTCTTTGCGACCCCATGGACCTCAGCATGCCAGGCCTCCCTGTCCATCACCAGCTCCCAGAGTTTACTCAAACTCATGTCCATTGAGTTGGTGATGCCATCCAGCCATCTCATCTTCTGTCATCCCCTTCTCCTCCTGCCTTCAATCTTTCCCAGCATCAGTCTTTTCAGATGAGTGAGTTCTTCATATCACATGACCAAAGTACTGGAGTTTCAGCTTCAACATCAGTCCTTCCAATGAATATTCAGGACTGATTTCCTTTAGGATGGACTGGTTGGATCTCCTTGTAGTCCAAGGGACTCTCAACAGTCTTCTCCAAAACCACAGTTCAAAAGCATCAATTCTTCAGTGCTCAGCTTTCTTTATGGTCCAACTCTCATATCCATACATGACTACTGGAAAAACCATAGCCTTGATTAGATGGACCTTTGTTGGCAAAGTAATACCTCTGCTTTTAATATGCTGCCTAGGTTGGTCATAACTTTCCTTCCAAGGAGTAAGCGTCTTTTAAATTCATGGCTGCAGTCACCATCTGCAGTGATTTGGGAGCTCAACACTCTCTTGAACTAGATTCTAAAACCAAATGGTCACAGGATGCCTACTTTCTCAGGGCATCAGTATTCCCTATAAGCCAGAAGCAAAGACTCTCATTTCCAGAAACACTGCAGAGGGGCTTAGAAGAGAGCCACAGTACAAATTACTTACATATGTGAATTTTTAATTCATAAAAATGAAACTGATCATTTTTTTTCTGGTTGTAAGAACAAGTGAATTCAATCTGACTTTCAAACTATTTATACTGTTTTTCTCTCTTCAGGAAATATATGAAAAGAATAATTGCTTTTTAAAGTTTTGGAGGGACTACAATGGCAAGCATTTTGCTCACAATTAAGCCTTTCAAGCCAACCAACTGGGATAGAAGATGGGTTATGTTTCCAGCTCTCAGGTTAGAACAGCGTATCTCAGAGCTCCTTGTGGAATTAATGTTTCAACAGTACATATTGAGCACTTCTCATGTTTCAGGACCCACTCAGACACTGGAAGTTGCCTCATCCCTTGGTATGGTTACTTCAACATCCATAGAGGCAAACCTTTCTGAAAATGATGTTCAAAATCCAAAGTCAGTGAGCAAAAACTGAACAAGCTGAGTAATAGGATTTATGCACAAATACAAAGGTCCTATTTTTAAACTAGTTTTAATAAATTGTTTTACTTCTGTTTAATAAAAATAAATGGGAGGGAGGAGGCGAGAAACATGTGGTTCTGTAACAGTTACCACAAATTTGGCAATTAGAACCATGAGAATAGTAATCACCACCACACTGACTGGAGGCCTCAGCTGTTTCAAGTGATAAAGTCTCTTTTAATCGGAAAGTACACACCAAAACAAGAAGAGGCTTCACAGTATCAAACGAACACACCTGAACTCTGAGCATACAAATGAGAATTCCTTAGCACTTACCTTGGAGTGAAGGAATAAGAATGACTGCTACCTCAGAGAGGTAGAGCAAAGGTAGAAATGGGACCACTTCTACTGGCAATGGGGAAATCACTGGAGATCTAGGCAAGAACAGCTTCGGAGAAGGAATAGAATGAAGGAACAATGGAGCTGGACTTGCAAAGAACGGGAGTTGTGTATGTAGAACCAGTGACTACAGATGACTCTTTCCGAACATTCTGAGCTGAAAAGGAGCAGCACTGGGGGAAAGAAAAGGGTGGAAGAGTACTGAGTGCTGGAGAGTGGAAAGAGCCAGGAGAGACAAGTTTTAAGATACAGAAGTGGATTGAGACAACTGATGGAACAAGGTCTTCTGAGTAGAAAGGGTCAGGATTAGGAATACTATTAAAAGGACTGGTCTTTCAAAGACATTTCTTTCCTGGCAAACAGGAAGGAAATAAGGATGGATATGCATATTGGTTTAAGGCTGGGGGGAAAAGGGAATTTGAGGGAGTTCAGATCCATTGTTCTGTTTTGGGGTAGAACGCAAGATTATCTTCCAAGTGTTAGGGAATGAGAAAGAAGCCTGATGAGAGAAATAAAAGGCTTCAAGCAACTGCTCTGGATAATTGACAAGGGAGATGATGAGACAGAAAAGCAGCCGCTGGAACTGAAATTTCTCTAAACAGAAAGTGATTTCAGGGCTCATGTTTTAGAGGACTGTACTTCTCCCTGCTTTTCAGTCTTATCAACTCTTCTAGAACTTATTTTCATTTACACAGTGCTAGAAGTAGGAACATGGAGAGAGAATTTCTTTGAAACTAAAATGGAGCAGAAGATCATGTCTTCCAAATATCCACGGAAAGGAATGAAAGACTAATGTTTCTGTATTTAACTGTTTGGGAAAATAAAAATTAGCAAAGTCGCATGTAAGTTTCTCTCACCCCAAGAGGAATAATTGAGAATCCGGAAGGAAAATAAAAAGCAACTGATAGAGCCAAGAGGAGGTCAAGAGCTATTAGAGGACCCACACTGGATAATTAATATCTGTAGATGGCATCTCAGAACAGTATGCCATGACGCTGGATGACTGGTCCAAGGCCAAATTCCCGTTCACCATGTCTTCTGCAAAGATCTAGAGAGACATTCAAGTAGAAAAGACCATCTCTTTGGAGGGAGACAATGGCATTTTACTTTTAATGGCTTGGAGTCCAGAAACATCTCAGATTTTAGAGTAAAATGTCACTGGTTTGTAAGTGACAGAGAAGATATGTTTGAATGGCTGGGAAATGTAGAAAAAGGTCAAGAGAAAATCTCACTACAAGTTGAGATAGGCTCACATTCAGGGTCAAAGTGACAGCACTTCTCAACAGCAACAGGTGAGAGGATATCCAAGCTTTCCCTGGCTTGAGTTAAAAGACCAGCCCCACACTTACAGGAGAGGTCTGGGCTGGAACCCACAGGGGAGGCACCTCAGTTACCACCTGTTTACTCAGGAAAAGGCAAGGTATATGAAGATGCTCTGACGTCCTTGGTTACAACTATTATTTGGAGTACTGAGATAAAAGTATACCTGCTAAGTCAAAATCTGATTTTCAGGGGGAGTGGTGAATGTTCAGCTAAACTATGATCAGCTTATGTATTATGTTCTATCATGGAAGCAGTGATAAGTCTAATGACACTGTATTGTCATTCTAAACTATTGTTATTTATTTGGCTGCATGCATCAGGTCTTAGTTGTTGCACTCTGATCTTTGTTGTGTTACGTGTCCCATCTTTCATGGCCACACAAAGACACTCTAGTTGTGGCAAGCAGACTCAGTAGCTGCAGGGCATGGGCTTAGTTGCTCCATGGTATGGGGGATCTTAGTTCCCCAACCAACAATTAAACCTGTGTCCCCTGCATTGGAAGGCAGATTCGTAACCACTGGACCACCAGGGAAGTCCCTAAACTTTAAATTAACATTAAATCACACTGATAAACATTACTAGAAGACCTACTTTATTGAATATGTTAGGGGAAGCACACTGACTGAAACCCCCTACCCTGGCCAGGCCCTGTAGTAACCATTCGCATGAGTTATTTTATGACAGGAGAGCCTGGTAAGGAATACAGAACTAATAAGCCACCACCAACCAGAAGAGTTCAGGAAAGGTCAAAAGGAGACACTGCGTGTTCGTCCACTTCCCAGAATCCCTCTCACTAGCATCCATCTTGACTGAGCAATGCATGTGCCACCAGGAAAGACTCTGAATTAGGATGATTGGCCAAAGATAACCCAGAAACTAATCCCATCACCATAAAACCCAAGACTGTGAGCCACGTGGCAGAGCAGTTCTCCTGGGTTCCCTTACCCTACTGCTCTCCACCCGGGTGCCCTTTCCCAATAAAATCTCTTGCTTTGTCAGCACGTGTCTCCTCGGACAATTCATTCCCGAGTATTAGACAAGAGCCCAGTTTCAGGCCCTGGAAGGGGTCCCCCCTCCTGCAACAAATAGATATTTAAAGTGTTTGTAGTTAACTTAGTAACTTTCATAGTTAAATGCTTGAAGTGATGACAAACATTTTTCATAAACACACACAAACACTACCATTGGAAAATAAGGCCTTCTACCCAGATCCGACAGATGATCAGAAACTTTAAGTTTATCTGTGGTCCTAATTAATGGTCCTTCATTGGAAGGGCTGATGCTGAAGCTGAAACTCCAACACTTTGGCCACCTGATGCAAAGAACTGACTCACCTGAAAAGACCTTGATGCTGGGAAAGATTGAAGTCAGGAGGAGAAGGGAACAACAGAGGAAAAGATGGCTGGATGGCATCACCAACTCGATGGACATGAGTGTAAGCAAGCTCCAGGAGCTGGTGATGGATAGGGAAGCCTGACATGCTGTGTAGTCCATGAGGACACAAAGAATGGGACACGACTGAGTGACTGAACTGAATTAATGGTGCTTGTAGAGCGGAACAGTATTCTATCCCAAGCTTCAAATTTTCTGCAGCAGGAAATTCCTACTAAGAATCTTAAAGCCTTACAAGAGAAGAGAGGCCTCAATTCCTAAGTACATCTATAAAAACCTTCATTTTTATGTTCAAGAAAACAAAGAAGACAGCATTCTAAGTTGTATATCAATAATGTCACTCACCTCAAAATAGTCAAGTAAGTACGGCATGTAACTAACTTCCTTATGTATCTTTTGCTGAGATCATTCTTCCTTAGAACATCAGCATGACAAATTCCTGCAAATTCCTGATGCTGACAGTGTTTGCATTTGCATACAATAAGCTTCCAAAGAGGTGTATTTACCCAAATAGTCAATGATTTCTGATTTTATGACGCAGCACTATTGCTGCCAACTTCTAGCATTGCACTGCGATTTCACAGTTTGAACCAAAGTTAGCTTCTTTCCCAAAGTTGCTTTGTAAAAGTCTTGTCTTACTATTCCTCTCCCACTCCTTTTCTCTATAACTCTAAATTTCCTTTATAACTATAATTCACAAGCAAACAAAAACTATCGAATCCAGCGCAACAGTGAAAAGAAACACTCTAAGATCTGGACTAGCGCTGGAGTTTCTACTGAAGGCCGTCATATCTGAGGCCCTTGTGGATTTCTACCACATGAGTCCCAGATATAATCCTGCCTACACTTGCATTTAAGCTCCCTTTTCAAAGTCTTGAGTGAGTGAAGTCGCTCAGTCATGTCCACCTCTTTACGACCCCATGGACTGTAGCCTACCAGGCTCCTCTGTCCATGGGATTTTCCAGGCAATAGTACTGGAGTAGATTGCCATTTCCTTCTCCACAGGATCTTTCCGACCCAGGGATCAAACCCAGGTCTCCCGCATTGTAGACAGACGCTTTACCATCTGAGCCACCAGGGAAGTCTCATTAACTAATCCTGTATTTACAGAATAGATCTTTAAAGTCACTTAGAGTCTGATTCTAGAGCCATGCTGCTCAGACTTTAATGAGCAAGTGAATTACCCAAGGCCTGGCTGGGGGTGGGGAGGGTGGGGGGCTTCTGTTTGAAAACAGATCCTAATCCATAGCTTTGGGATAGAGCCTAGGGNTCATTAACTAATCCTATATTTACAGAATAGATCTTTAAAGTCACTTAGAGTCTGATTCTAGAGCCATGCTGCTCAGACTTTAATGAGCAAGTGAATTACCCAAGGCCTGGCTGGGGGTGGGGAGGGTGGGGGGCTTCTGTTTGAAAACAGATCCTAATCCATAGCTTTGGGATAGAGCCTAGGGTGTTCCTGGTCAGTGGCACTTAAAGTGCCAAAGATCTAGGGCAGTACTCCTCAAAATGTGGTCCAAAACATTTTCTGATTAGAAACAAGTTCATTAGGAGATAAGAAGCTTGCTCCAGGACATAAATCAATCTGCTCACTAAGATGACTTTCTTTTCCTAGTGAGACTCCACCCATGAGGGAAGCAGTTCACTGATTTATGTTCTAGCACAAGATCTTGGTGAAGCATACATTGATCGACAACTGACTTTTTGACAAGGATACCAAGACAGTTCAGTGAGGAAGATAACAGTGTTTTTCAAAAACTGGTGCTGGGACAACTGAATATCTATATGCAAAAGAATGAAGTTGGATACTTACCTCACACCATAAACCTCACAACTCCTCAAAATAGAACTAAGGAGACCCCTGCAGGGCACCCTCACCTCCCAAGTATAAAACCAAGCAGTTAATGATTAGGACAATAGAGTCACAGACTCAGTGTCTGATGCACACTCCTGAGTTGTTTTATAAATACTATAACTGCAACCAGAGGAAAAAAAAATAATAACTGCATGATGAACTAGACTGTGTCCATGACATAAGCTGCTCCATCTTGAACAGTACTGAATCTATGTTTAGCACAATTCCAAGAACAGGCCTCAAGAGAATGGGATTAACATCATTGCTCGTAACAATCTGAATCATTCTGGGCATTAAAGTAATTGTAGCTTGCTCTGCCTATCTATATAAGTAGGCAACTAAAACTGTCAGCTAAGAAATGCTGACATCTTCCACTCTGAGAATATGGTTCCCTATGTCAACTTCTTCTACAAAGAAGTTATAGAAGATGGACCTTTGCCCCTGCTGCTGCTGCTAAGTCGCTTCAGTCGTGTCCGACTGTGCAACCCCAGAGACGGCAGCCCACCAGGCTTCCCTGTCCCTGGGATTCTCCAGGCAAGAACACTGGCGTGGGTTTGCCCGAATTCCACAGAAATGGAATGACGTTGGACCGTAGGGAACTGAAAGCAGCTCTTTTGCTCCTTTCCTGTTTGCTCATTTGTGTTTCCCTCTAACTTTGAAAGAAACTAATTAACCTGTTGATTCTTTTCCCAGATT
>SJYA01001624.1:306782-392451 GCA_006410615.1 Neotragus moschatus
AGAAAATGAAAGAAAGCCAACTTATTTTCAATATTATGTATTTCCTAAAAGGGAGGGCGGGGTGGGGGGACAATTAGCACTATCAGCTTGTTACTTAGAAATATATCAAACGGATCCACTAAAAGTGGCGGCCTCTGGGACCTTGCAATGGCACAGGAGGACCCTCAGGGAGTTGCTTGATGTTTTTTTGTGATAAGCTTACTTCCGATTATTTGAGTGTTCAAGTTTTGGAAAAATATAAACTAAAAAATCAAATTCTCATTGCTAATACATGGCTGCCACAGAATGTGAACCATATAATTTAATTCCAAATCAGGTCCATTAATTTATGTGCTCCTAAGGGGCCCACAACTTCTTAGTTCCTTTACTCCAACACCTGCCTAGCATAAAATAAGCCCTCCAAACTTGTTTCTGAATGAGTGGGAGAAAGTTAAAGAGTGGGATTAACTCTAACACCTGAAGATGAATGAGAAAGGCATTTTGGGCAGAGGAGAGAGCAGATGCAAAGAGGGGAGGTGGAGTGTGAGAGCTGAGCAAGGAAAAGGAGAGGTGGGGGAGGAGGAACAGCATCCGGAAAACACTGGGTGGAGAAAGGGAAACAGAGTAGCAGGGCTGTTGGGCCAAGTGGCTGGGGCAGGAGGCCACTGGTGCTTGAGGACAGATCCACAGGGCCCTGACTATATGTCTATCAGCCTTGGGGGGGCGGCAGGGCAGTTTGCTTGCTTTGCAGTGATGACAGCAACATTTATTTCTGTCAACAGTTTCTTCCCAAATAGTTTCAGCTTTCTGGAATCTACATATTACCAAGCTCTCTAAAATCCGTAGCTATACCACTTGTTACTCTACAAGTAGCCACTGAAAGGGCAATCGCACAATGCCAAGCAAAGCCGGGGGGATTCCCCACGTCGCCACTCACCCATTTTCTGGACCTCTTTCTTAATGCGCTTACCTAGAGCATTAAAATGCAGGGCACAGAGGAGCCATCACCCCTAGGTGACATGTGCATCTGCTACGATCATTATTCGTATATTCATTTCATCCAAAGTTGAAGTAGTTTCTTTATGTTAGGCAATGTACTGGAATACAAAGTCTCTGGTTTTAAGTAACTTACTTTCTAAATTACTTATAAAATAACACGATAAGGAACATAACTGACACAAACAAAAGTACTGAGGAAACACAAAGGCATAATAAAGGACTACCCAGATTTCTTAAATGTGTAATGTCAAACACAAGTGAAAGAAAGCAAATACTCCAACTCCCATATATGCATCACCCTGCTGGTGCAATAACCAGTTCATTGCCAATCTTGTTTCTCTTCTAAACCCACTCATTTAACTTCAGAAATCACATTATTTCATCCACAAATATTTCATCAAATATCTAACAGATGGGGCCTCTTTCTTTAAACACAAGAGGAACCTAAATCCTGAAAACTGAGGATTTAAGAAGTGAGATATAATGAATATACAAAAGGCACAGATTTTAAGGTGCCCAACTGAGGTCTGACAATTGTGCAGCCATAACCACTACCCAAAACAGGATACAGAACAATGTCTGTGGCCCAGGAAGTTCCCATATACCCCTTTCTAGTAAATTTCTCACAACCAGATAGCCACTTTCTGACCTCTGTTACCATGGATCACTTTTGCTTATTCTTAACCTTTTATAAATGGAATCGGAGTATGTATAAATAAGCATTTCTAGGCAAAAAAAGAAAAAGGAGAAGCATTCTGAGGGGAAGGGCGACATGGACAAAATACAAAGATGTGGAAGGCTACGTCATCATTCACAGAATGATGAAGGACTTGAGGGTTGAAAACTAGGCCTGGTCGCTGATAGATGATAAGACTACAAGAAGAGATTCGTTGGCAACCTCAGATCTCTGTATTAATAATTCTGGGAACCAAGCTGTTACGTACGTTTTTCCCAGTGCTTCAAACTATTTCTCTGACCTTAAAATTGGTCACTTCTCTCAATATGCTTTTACTCCTCAACTCTCCAGCTGAGAATGACTGAGGCAGGAGCAATACCCTATGCCCCTTGGCTGTTCACCCCATCCACGAGGCCTCATTGTCATCTCAGGGAAGGAAAGAAGCACCCCCCAGGGCTTTCTTATGAGAGGGCATAGTCCCTCCCCAACATCTGAACAAGTGAGTCCAAGTCTGATGGGCAACCTTACCATTATCTGGATTTCCCTCTTGCACACCTGGAGATCATGCTCGTTGTTCACAAACATGCGTTTCAAGGCACATTTCATTCCATTGCTTGTCCTCACCAGAAACACGATGGCAAATCCACCTGGGAGAGAAGCACACACACAAGCTCTTGTAAGTCATGCTGTAGAAGTTAGCCGAATGACCATGTGGCGGCAGGCTGCTGATGTCATGGCTAATGGTTCTGATGCCATCGTCAGCTAGGCCTAGGGCTGGTCTGGCACAAAACGCATTCTTAAGATTCTGGGACTCAGAGGTATCATTTGTGGGATAGGGTAGCAAAAATCAGAAAAACTGTTCCTGAACTCCTATCTAAAAAAAAACAAAAAAAAAACAGGAGAACAATAATAGATAAACAGATAAATGAACAGATGAAGAACAAGAACGAACTACATTCCAACTGCTCTCCTGGGCACTCTGTCGTCGTGAAGTCACTCAGTCGTGTCCAACTCTTTGTGACCCCATGTGTAGCCCACCAGGCTCCTCCATCCATGGAACTTTCTAGGCAAGAGTACTGGAGTGGGTTGCCATTTCCTTCTCAAAGGGATCTTCCCAATCCAGGGATCAAACTTGGGTATCCCGCATTGCAGACAGACGCTTTACCGTCTGAGCCACGAGGGAATCACTCTCTTGGGCACTCTGAGCTCTTGTTAATTCATACCACAATCCTATGAAGCCAGGTGATATTCTAACCTGTACGACAACGGTTACTCACTGAAGAAAACAAAGGCCCAAAGAGATTAGATTCAACCAAGGACTTCTTTAAAAGAAAAAAACAAAACAAAACACCTAAGTCCAATACTTAAACAGAGAAGCTTGGAAATTATTTCAAAAACTGTTCTAAGATAGCTGGCAATCAATTTCAAGAATCTCCTTCCCTTCCTTTCTTCTCATCGCTCCTCACCTCATTCCCTGACTTGGAGGATTACTTCTGCCCTCCCTACCTCATGGGCTGTTGAGAAGACCCGGTCGCAGTTAGGAAAGAGCTACTCTACAAAGCAGCTATCAGGGAAGCACGATGATTATTGGGCAGATTTTTTAAATGTCTGCACTAACCCTTCTCTAAAAACAGTTCATAATTCATTAGAAGAGTTGACTATAACTCTAACAGAAATCCTTCAATGCTCTAAACTGGTTATACTTTTGGTGTTCCACAAATTCTTGGAACCCCAACCTTGACCTCACTCTTCAAACACTGTCAGAGGCCTTCAGTGCCACTGTTAAAAAGAGTTTGGGTAGATAAGGTGCAGCAAAACTATCAAAGGTGAAGCTTTGAGATAAGCAGCAGTTATATCAGACACTTAGTCTATCTGCCTGCTCACACACCTGCATTAATTTAGCTTGTACTACCCTGCACATTGACCCTAGGTACTGAAAAAACTGCTAGGCTGTTCTTTGCTGAGCTACTAGGGAAGCCCTCTTTGCATGGAGGTGATGACTAATTGGATGGAGCTGAACACAGAGAGAAGTCAGCAGTACAGGAACTTGAGCTGGGGTTATAGCATAGTCCTGGGATGAGACAGGGCCATTAGTAGTGATTATAGAGACCTCAGGCCTGTAACATAAGACCTGGGTCCCAACCATTCCACTCGAAATCCTCAAAGACCTAGCAGCCCTCCAGCAGCTGTCTGTCGATGTTCTCAGTATTTCCTGTTGTATCTTTATAATAACTGTTTTTTTTCCAAATTAACTTGAGTAGGATTCTGTTCCATGCAACCAAAGAGAACCTTAATCATACAGCATTGTTGCGTTTTTTCATAAAGCATACCCATAATTCTGTGTTTAAAAAATTCTGAACAGACTCAAATGTTCCAAATGTGCATTTTGATAATGATTTAGCAGAGATTGCATGTTTGTATATTTCCTGTCATTGTGTTCTTCAGTACTCAGATAAACACTAAAATTTACCATCCAGTCTTTCATTTCAGCTGTCATCTCTCTAATCTTTGTACCTCAATAACATTTTTCATTTTCTTATAATAAAGTCCACTCATAATGCTCAACTGTCGATTTAATTTTACAATTTTGAGTACTTGCCATAAAAGATTTTTAAAACCCTAGCAAGCATTGACAATAGATAGAAGTCTAACACACATGCATAAGAAAGCAATTCTAAGATGCATATTTTTACATTTTAATTTTTAGGATTAGAATTTTCTTGTAATAAATATGTACATTTAATGCAATAGTATTTGTCTTCCCTTTCCCCCTCAAAAACCATTAAATTCATGATGTGTCTTATAAGCAATTAAACTTGGAGAAAATAATAGTATTAATATAAATGATAAATTATAAAATTTCTATGCATAATCATAACTGTTGTGTGAACAATACAAGTAGGTATTCCTGTTACAGATTTTGAATTTCTCTTTAAATCACAGAACTGCAGACTTTGCACCAGCCGTGCTTCTGTGCTGTGCTCAGTTGCTCAGTCATGTCTGACTCTCTGCAACCCCATGGACTGTAGCCCGCCAGGCTTCTCTGTCCATGGGATTTTCCCAGCAAGAATACCGGAGTGGGTTGCCATTTCCTTCTTCAAGCAGTGCTGCTACAGAGTGTTAAGTCCTAGCATTTTGCTTTCTGGGGGAGGAACCACATTTTTAGGACTCAATGGCTAGTTGTGGGCAGAACCTGGGCCAGTGTTACTGTCCTAATTATCTAAAATGTGTTCTTTCCACTTAGTGAAAACTGTGCAATACACATTTAGATCACAAGGATACTCTCAACAGCGCTGCAGAACAGAAGATGGGAATGACTAGTTCCTACAGTTCTGTGACATGTGGCACCACTAAAGGACAAGGTGAGCCTGAAGAAGCAGGTTGGTGATGCGGCAATTCGAGATAACTGCCACCAGGTGGGAGTAGTGCAGCTTTCTTCACCAGGTAGCAAGATGACATTTCCAGACAGGACTGGAGATCAGTTCCGAGGCCTATGGCAGGATCCAGTCAAGCATAACTGGTTGAGAAATGCCAACCCAGACTCTCAAAGTCTATGACCAACATTAATCTACAGACAAAGAAATGAGCCACTATGCTTCCCACAAACAGAACCATGTTTTAGGCATCTATGCCTATCAAGGGGCTTATTTGCAGGCGTGTGCTGCATGCTAAGTCGCTTCAGTCGCGTCTGACCCTTGAGGACCCTAAGAACTGTAGCCTGCCAGGTTCCTCTGTCCATGGGACTTCCCAGGTAAGAACACTGGAGTGGGTTGCCATGACCTCCTCCAGGGAATCTTCCCCACCCAGGGATCAAACCTGCATCTCTTATGTCTCCTGCATTGGCAGGCGGGTTCTTTACCACTAGCGCCACATGGGCACTTGCAGGTAAGAAGCATTTAAATCAGGGCTTAAAAACCAAAGCAGAAATAATATTGTAACAAGGACAATAAAGACTTAAAAAACTGATCCACATTAAAAAAAAAAAAATCTTGAAAAAGAAAAAAATCAAAGCCTGATAGAATTTGTCAGTTTAAAGATGTTAGTCATTTTCACCACATGGCTGACTAAGAGGAGTGTAAATTTCAGGTAGAGAGCAAACAGCACGACTCTTCTTCACCACAGGCCTACATCTGCCATGTGTATCAGGATGAGAAGAGGCTCGGCCACAGCTGAAGAGGGTATGGGGATTACAGAAGGCAGCTATCAGGCTTCACGAGAGGTGCTTACCTAAGACTGAGTTGCATCCCTACACCTTGATTAAATGGAAAAATCTAAAGCGGAGCTGAGGAGAGTTTGCACAGAGGGAAGAAAAGCTAACATTCAGCAGAGCCCATGCCAGTCTGCCCAATGGAGCCTGTGCCAATCGCTCTGCCTACTGGCATTTTTTAAAACACTAAGATAATCTTCAGGATTTTGCTGAAATCCATTTCTTGGGAAAATTCGTGAACATATTGAACTGTAACGGGAAAAAGGATCTGACCCGTTATGTGAGGTAAGGGAAAGAGGCAGGACAGGATAACTTTGACAGACTCACTTTTACCAATTCATTTTAAATGCAGAAATATATTTTTTAAAATTGCCACAAAGAAACATGATTTCTCCCACTTTCCCTAAAATACACAGTACTCTTGGCCTCACTTTCTCCCTCTAACTTTTGATGATGCAGATGGGTACTTTCCATTCACTATATGAATTAGAGGTTTTGTGTTTGGTTCCCCTGTATCTTCATGCCCAAGAACAGTGCCTGACACATAGTGAGTCCTCACAAATGAATTAGCTTTCCTCTTAATGAGGAGAGATTAGAAAAGACTACAGACAGTGGTGGAGACTGTGGCAAACCAAAGTATATGGTCCATGTAAAGGAGCAGCTACTATACAACTCAAGCTAATTATTGCCCTGTTGCAATGCAAGATGAAAGACTCGGGTTTGATCCCTGGGTGGGGAATATCCCCTGGAGAAGAAAATGGCAATCCATTCCAGTATTCTTGCCTGAAAAATCCCATGGATAGAGGATCCTGGTGAGCTACAGTCCACGGGGTCTTCCTCTCTCTCTCTCTCTGTGCTCAGTTGCTCAGTCCTGTCCAGCTGTTAGAGACCCCATGGACTGTAATAGCTGGACAGGACTGAGCAACTGAGCACAGAGAGAGAGAGAGAGAAATATGGACCCTGTTCTAATACCAACATTTGGTTTTATTAGTCTTTCTATTTTAGCCATTTTATTGAGTGTGTAGTGATATTTAATTGTGATTTTAATTTGCATTTCCCAATAGATCACTCATCTTTTAAATTCAGGATTACCTGCTTCCTACCACTGTCCTGATAAAAGGCTTTAATGAGCACAGTATCAACAAGTCACCAATGAAATTACTGAGATACCTTGGACTTCTACCTCCCAAAAGAAGATGACAAAAACGGCTATCTATCTCTGAGGGAAAAAAGGAAAGTGAGAATTTGTAATACATGAAAGAAAAACTGAAAGTGTAGTCGCTCAGTCGTGTCCAACTATTTGTGACCCCCTGGACTCTAGCCGGCCAGGCTCCTCTGTCCATGGGATTCTTCAGGCAGGAATACTGGAGTGGATTGCCATTCCCTTCTCCAGGGGATCTTCCCAATCGAGACTGAACCCAGGTCTTCAGCACTGCAGGCAGATTCTTTATCAACTGAGCCACCAGGGAAGCCCTTTGTAACACAAAGAGAGGGGATTATATAATTTCTAAAATCTTGTTCAATTTTGACATCAACAGGAGATCATGGTCATCAACATCATTATCTGGACTGAAATCTTTTAAACAGAACCTTCTCAAGGAGCCTGATCATGCTATTCAACACTGGCAATGGGGCTTTTAAAGTAACTGTAGTACAGCTCCTGGCTTTATCTCAAATAAGCAATCATGCTAGGTGGTACCAGGCCCTGGGGGCTGTTCTGAATGAATCAAGACACCAGTGACTCCACTCAGCAAGGATGAATGGGAGGGAAGGTGAGTGAAAAGAGAAGGAAACTGTCAAACTGATGATCTGAGCAGTGATACACACAGAGATAGGGAACAGCTGGGCAGACAATGAGAATGATTAGACCGTGAAACAAGAAGCCCATCATGGTGCTGAGACAGGGTTTCTGGATTTGCTGCCAAAGAGGTTTTTGGTGGATATTTAGCAATCGAGCCTGGAGTCTGGGTTACCAGCATCTGCAGCTTGCTTATTTCGTGCAGGTAAAAGGAAACTTCATTTCCTATCATGGGTCCCATCCACACCTTGAGGAATGGCTTCCACTTGTGTGAGAGGAAAGGAAACAGAAACCAGAGCCAGAGGAAACTAAAATGTGGAAAACTTCACCCAGACCCACACTCTGTTCATATCCTCTACTTCTCCACCCTACACGTTCTGTGTTTCTCTTTCAAAATAAGGTTTAACCCAATGACTGCTATTTACTTAATGCAGTTTCTCTTGGAACTAACAGAAAGCTAGCATAAAATAACTTTAAANGCATTTCAGAAGGCCCCTTAGGAGATACTGAAGGAATTGAACAGCAACTAACTTTAGGAGTAGTTAATAAAATATCTGTACGTTGGCCTCCCCTCTTTTTCGACTTCACTGTTCCAGGCCTGCATACCTGCTCCTAGGGAAAACATTCCTAAATGAAGTGTCCACAGGCAAACCAGTCTTGAGGTCTCCTTTCGGGGGAGCCCAGACCAAGACAGCTCAATTTGGAAACCACCTAGTAGTAGAGTAAATAAACAAACTGTGGAATAGTCATAGGAAAAACAGTTAAATTCCATTTCAGAAAAATGAATGGAACTCACAAATATCACTTCTCCAAGGGGTCTTCCTGACCCAGGGATCAAACCCAGGTCTCCTGCACTGCAGGCAGATTCTTCACTGGCTGAGCTACCAGGGAAGCGCCCCTTCACAGAAAAAAATGGTTAAATTCCATTTCAGAAAAATGAATGGAACTCACAAATATCATGCCAAATCAAGAAGCTAGCTAGAAAAGAATATATGCTCTATAGATTCTATTCAGACGAAGTTCAAAAGCAGGCAAAAGGAAATCGTGGTATTAGAAGTCAGGAGAGTGGTTACCTTTGGCAAGGAGGAAGGGGGCATTAATTGGGAGAGGTTAGGAGGGGGCTTCTGGGTATACTGTCAACATTTTCTTTCTTGAACTGGATACTGTTACGTGGTACTCACTTTATGATAACTCCTTCAGCCAAGCTTTTAGGTCTTGTACACTTGTGTTATATGTGAATATACACTATTTGAGGAGTGCTTAATGACTAACCCTTTACTCAACAAGCTGGTTTTAGGAAGATCACCATTTATGTCTAGAGTCTACTGTTCTTTAGTTGCTAAGCTGTGTTGTACTCTTTTGAAACCCTGCAAACAGTGGTTCACCAGGCTCTTCTGTCCGTGGCATTTCCCAAACAAGAATACTGGAGTGGGCTGCTGTTTCCTTCCCTAGGGGATCTTTCCAACCCGGGGGTCAAACCTGTGTCTCCTGCATTGGTAGGCAGATTCTTTACCACTGAACCACCTGGGAAGTCTGCAGTCTACTGTAGGAGATGCCAATCTCAGTTCCTTCCCTAGCGAAGAGGGCAACACAAACAAGTGAAAATGACCCAGCAGGACTGTGATTTTGTGAACAGGGAGAGTTCTCTTTAGTTCCTGGTGTTGTGGCAATAAACTGGTGGTCCAAAAAACACCCAAGTGATCAAAAGAGAGAGAGAGGGAAAGACGGAAGAAGGACAGGGGAAGGAAGCGGGGGAGGGAGGGAGGGAGAAAGGAGGAAAGAAAGAAAGAGGAAGAGGGAAAGGAGAGAAAGGCAGGACAGAGATGGAGAAATAAAAGCCCTGATTTCTAGTTTGGCTAATGTCCAAGGTGTAAATCCCACTATGACTGATTTTTGGCTATCAGCTGTTTTACAGCTCGCTCACAACACCTTATCATTCTGAGCACCCTATCATTGGCTCTCAGGAGCCGGTCTGAGCTGGCCACAGCACACCACCAGCTCTAGACATTAGTTGGCATGTATAAAAATGATTCCAGTGTGTCCTGATCGTGAAAATTTTCCAAGGAAGCCAGAAATTTGGATTTGTATGTGAAAACTCTTGATTTTTAAATGATATCAACTAGTTCACCTTTTTCAAAAACACTTAACAAACCAAGAAAGAAAAACCACATCTGCAAGTTAGATTTGGCCGTTAAACACCAGTTTTTGACCTCTGGTCTCTCTGATGAAGCGTAACCTTTCGGATACAAAGAATGGAGGACTGACTCTGAGCAGCCGAACAGGGCAGTGAATGGAGCGCTACCTGGGGCTTGCTTCCAGTTATACTGCTGAAATGGCTTTGCTTGCTAGGCCCTCGGTCTCCGCATCTGTATTAGGATGCCTTCTGAAGACATTCTTCTCATACGGGAACTTCGAGGTTTATGTAGCGAGCATCCAAACACCTGAAGTTATCCTTTGTGTTACGCTGTGTGTGCTAAGTCACTTCAGTCATGTCCGACTCTTAGTGACCCTGTGGACTGTAGCCCACCAGCCTCCTTTGTCCATGGGATTCTCCAGGAGAGAATAGTAGCATGGGTTGCCATGCCTTCCTATACGGGATCTTCCCGACCCAGGGATTGAACCTGCATCTCTTAGGTCTCNAGTCATGTCTGACTCTCTGCAACCCCATGGACTGTAGCCCGCCAGGCTTCTCTGTCCATGGGATTTTCCCAGCAAGAATACCGGAGTGGGTTGCCATTTCCTTCTTCAAGCAGTGCTGCTACAGAGTGTTAAGTCCTAGCATTTTGCTTTCTGGGGGAGGAACCACATTTTTAGGACTCAATGGCTAGTTGTGGGCAGAACCTGGGCCAGTGTTACTGTCCTAATTATCTAAAATGTGTTCTTTCCACTTAGTGAAAACTGTGCAATACACATTTAGATCACAAGGATACTCTCAACAGCGCTGCAGAACAGAAGATGGGAATGACTAGTTCCTACAGTTCTGTGACATGTGGCACCACTAAAGGACAAGGTGAGCCTGAAGAAGCAGGTTGGTGATGCGGCAATTCGAGATAACTGCCACCAGGTGGGAGTAGTGCAGCTTTCTTCACCAGGTAGCAAGATGACATTTCCAGACAGGACTGGAGATCAGTTCCGAGGCCTATGGCAGGATCCAGTCAAGCATAACTGGTTGAGAAATGCCAACCCAGACTCTCAAAGTCTATGACCAACATTAATCTACAGACAAAGAAATGAGCCACTATGCTTCCCACAAACAGAACCATGTTTTAGGCATCTATGCCTATCAAGGGGCTTATTTGCAGGCGTGTGCTGCATGCTAAGTCGCTTCAGTCGCGTCTGACCCTTGAGGACCCTAAGAACTGTAGCCTGCCAGGTTCCTCTGTCCATGGGACTTCCCAGGTAAGAACACTGGAGTGGGTTGCCATGACCTCCTCCAGGGAATCTTCCCCACCCAGGGATCAAACCTGCATCTCTTATGTCTCCTGCATTGGCAGGCGGGTTCTTTACCACTAGCGCCACATGGGCACTTGCAGGTAAGAAGCATTTAAATCAGGGCTTAAAAACCAAAGCAGAAATAATATTGTAACAAGGACAATAAAGACTTAAAAAACTGATCCACATTAAAAAAAAAAAAATCTTGAAAAAGAAAAAAATCAAAGCCTGATAGAATTTGTCAGTTTAAAGATGTTAGTCATTTTCACCACATGGCTGACTAAGAGGAGTGTAAATTTCAGGTAGAGAGCAAACAGCACGACTCTTCTTCACCACAGGCCTACATCTGCCATGTGTATCAGGATGAGAAGAGGCTCGGCCACAGCTGAAGAGGGTATGGGGATTACAGAAGGCAGCTATCAGGCTTCACGAGAGGTGCTTACCTAAGACTGAGTTGCATCCCTACACCTTGATTAAATGGAAAAATCTAAAGCGGAGCTGAGGAGAGTTTGCACAGAGGGAAGAAAAGCTAACATTCAGCAGAGCCCATGCCAGTCTGCCCAATGGAGCCTGTGCCAATCGCTCTGCCTACTGGCATTTTTTAAAACACTAAGATAATCTTCAGGATTTTGCTGAAATCCATTTCTTGGGAAAATTCGTGAACATATTGAACTGTAACGGGAAAAAGGATCTGACCCGTTATGTGAGGTAAGGGAAAGAGGCAGGACAGGATAACTTTGACAGACTCACTTTTACCAATTCATTTTAAATGCAGAAATATATTTTTTAAAATTGCCACAAAGAAACATGATTTCTCCCACTTTCCCTAAAATACACAGTACTCTTGGCCTCACTTTCTCCCTCTAACTTTTGATGATGCAGATGGGTACTTTCCATTCACTATATGAATTAGAGGTTTTGTGTTTGGTTCCCCTGTATCTTCATGCCCAAGAACAGTGCCTGACACATAGTGAGTCCTCACAAATGAATTAGCTTTCCTCTTAATGAGGAGAGATTAGAAAAGACTACAGACAGTGGTGGAGACTGTGGCAAACCAAAGTATATGGTCCATGTAAAGGAGCAGCTACTATACAACTCAAGCTAATTATTGCCCTGTTGCAATGCAAGATGAAAGACTCGGGTTCGATCCCTGGGTGGGGAATATCCCCTGGAGAAGAAAATGGCAATCCATTCCAGTATTCTTGCCTGAAAAATCCCATGGATAGAGGATCCTGGTGAGCTACAGTCCACGGGGTCTTCCTCTCTCTCTCTCTCTGTGCTCAGTTGCTCAGTCCTGTCCAGCTGTTAGAGACCCCATGGACTGTAATAGCTGGACAGGACTGAGCAACTGAGCACAGAGAGAGAGAGAGAGAAATATGGACCCTGTTCTAATNTCCCATGGATAGAGGATCCTGGTGAGCTACAGTCCACGGGGTCTTCCTCTCTCTCTCTCTCTGTGCTCAGTTGCTCAGTCCTGTCCAGCTGTTAGAGACCCCATGGACTGTAATAGCTGGACAGGACTGAGCAACTGAGCACAGAGAGAGAGAGAGAGAAATATGGACCCTGTTCTAATACCAACATTTGGTTTTATTAGTCTTTCTATTTTAGCCATTTTATTGAGTGTGTAGTGATATTTAATTGTGATTTTAATTTGCATTTCCCAATAGATCACTCATCTTTTAAATTCAGGATTACCTGCTTCCTACCACTGTCCTGATAAAAGGCTTTAATGAGCACAGTATCAACAAGTCACCAATGAAATTACTGAGATACCTTGGACTTCTACCTCCCAAAAGAAGATGACAAAAACGGCTATCTATCTCTGAGGGAAAAAAGGAAAGTGAGAATTTGTAATACATGAAAGAAAAACTGAAAGTGTAGTCGCTCAGTCGTGTCCAACTATTTGTGACCCCCTGGACTCTAGCCGGCCAGGCTCCTCTGTCCATGGGATTCTTCAGGCAGGAATACTGGAGTGGATTGCCATTCCCTTCTCCAGGGGATCTTCCCAATCGAGATTGAACCCAGGTCTTCAGCACTGCAGGCAGATTCTTTATCAACTGAGCCACCAGGGAAGCCCTTTGTAACACAAAGAGAGGGGATTATATAATTTCTAAAATCTTGTTCAATTTTGACATCAACAGGAGATCATGGTCATCAACATCATTATCTGGACTGAAATCTTTTAAACAGAACCTTCTCAAGGAGCCTGATCATGCTATTCAACACTGGCAATGGGGCTTTTAAAGTAACTGTAGTACAGCTCCTGGCTTTATCTCAAATAAGCAATCATGCTAGGTGGTACCAGGCCCTGGGGGCTGTTCTGAATGAATCAAGACACCAGTGACTCCACTCAGCAAGGATGAATGGGAGGGAAGGTGAGTGAAAAGAGAAGGAAACTGTCAAACTGATGATCTGAGCAGTGATACACACAGAGATAGGGAACAGCTGGGCAGACAATGAGAATGATTAGACCGTGAAACAAGAAGCCCATCATGGTGCTGAGACAGGGTTTCTGGATTTGCTGCCAAAGAGGTTTTTGGTGGATATTTAGCAATCGAGCCTGGAGTCTGGGTTACCAGCATCTGCAGCTTGCTTATTTCGTGCAGGTAAAAGGAAACTTCATTTCCTATCATGGGTCCCATCCACACCTTGAGGAATGGCTTCCACTTGTGTGAGAGGAAAGGAAACAGAAACCAGAGCCAGAGGAAACTAAAATGTGGAAAACTTCACCCAGACCCACACTCTGTTCATATCCTCTACTTCTCCACCCTACACGTTCTGTGTTTCTCTTTCAAAATAAGGTTTAACCCAATGACTGCTATTTACTTAATGCAGTTTCTCTTGGAACTAACAGAAAGCTAGCATAAAATAACTTTAAACAGCTTTCTGAAGCTTCACTAAAGAATCAGACAGAGAGAGGACTTCCCTGGTGGCGCAGTGGATAAGAATCGCCTGTCAGTGCAGGGGAGTCGGGTTTAATCTCTGATCTAAGAGCATTCCATATGCCTCCAAAGAGCTGAGCCCACGCCACAACTACTGAAGACCACATGCCTAGAGTCTGTGTCCCACAACAAGGGAAGCTACCAAAATGAGAAGCCCACCCACCGCCCCTAAAGAGTAGCCCCTTACTCCAAAACTAGAGAAAGCCCACGCACTGCCATGAAGATCCAGCGCAGCCAAAAGTTAATTAATTAACAAAAAATAATCAGAGAGTGAATCCAGTTAAAGTGGTATTTACCCAGGAGATAGGAAAGAAAGGACAACATTGGATAACCTACTGGATCTCTTTGGTCTCCATCTCCTCAACTGCAGAAATCAAGACCAAATTAGTGGTATTTAAATGAATAGGTCCCCCAGAGACCTAGGATTACAGGAGATGCTGCAGTGGCTCTACACACAGCTTCCTTTTATCTGCTGAATATTCATTCTGACAAAGATGCTAGAAAAAAGGGGGGAAACTCTGCCTTAAAGGAGAAAAAACCCCAAAGAATATTCCACATCCCTATATAAAGGTAAGGAGTACAGCACTGTGAGTCACGCAAACAGCCTTTACCTAAAGCCTACCACTGACACATGTGCACAGGCAGCTTGCAGAGGTGGGAGTGGGGGCAGGGCCATCGGGTCCACCCTACAGTGAGACCGTGGAGTATTCCTGTGGAGTCCAGCAGGTCAGGTTCAAGCCCCGGCTCAGGAAAGCCACAGTCTCCCTGAGGCCCCATCCTTTCACCTTTCAAGGGTGGCTGAGATTCACCTCTTAGCTTTGGGGAGGACTGAATGACAGGCTAGACACCATCATATCCACAGGAGGGGTATGATGAATACAGGTGGTCTGGCCTTACCTCCTCCCCACCCAAATCCTCTGTATTTATGGTAGATACAGGTGTTATCTAAATGAATGTCGTTAGAGTTCTAAATCTGGAGTATCTTCTTGAGATAAAGGGCATAAACTCAAATACCTACAGGAGCCAGACAGACCATCTAAAGCAGGGAGGCAGTGCAGGCATAGCAAAATGTACAGAGGGAGCCTGCTGATGGGAGACCATGAGCAGGGGTGGACCCGGGCCAGCCAGAAAGGGCACACCCCGTTCAGGAGGTGGCTGCTTCTCAATGAAGGCCAGCTGTTGCCATGGAGGAATGTGGGCTGAGGGCTGCCAAGTTTTTTGATTTCCAAAAGAAGCTCGATATTTAGGAGAAATCTTCCGATTTTTAAATACTGGCTACAACTGTAGAAAAGCTCTTCACCTCTGTGCAAGTCAAGGAAACCCATTTCCAAGCTAGGACTGAATGAGACAGCCCAACTTCGACTTTTAGGAGAGTCCTGTGAAGTAGCGGGACATGTATGACGAACTCTACTTGACCAGCTGGGCAACTGAGGCACAGAGAAAAGCCCAAGTGGCTTCCCAGTGCTGCCACGTAGAAGCAGGGCCAGAGGGCTGCAATCCAGGCACACCAATTCCTGGCCCTGACCTTGGTCCACTCTCCTTCACTGCTGACTTTCCCTTCCCACAGCAGACCCTGCAGGACACGTCCATTACCAGGGAACGTATGGGAAAAGACAGTGAAAGGCAAGGGACCTGCCCAGGGCCTGGCCTCCCATGCCGGCCTGGTGGGAGGGAGAACTCGGGTGCAGTGTCTGTGAGCTCCCGCAGGGAGTGACAACCAAGAGGCTGACAAACACCCATCCACAACTGATTCACATTTTGCCAAAAGTTTCAGAAGGAACGAAAGTTTTCTAAACTCTAGAACAGATGGCAAGGAGCACAGCAAAGATTCTGCAGGAGAAAAGGTCAATCTGCAGCATTTGTTCAACACTGATTTCAGTGGGGACTTGGGGTTTGTTTTTTTAACGTCAATCTCGCCTAACTTGCCTCAAATTAAAAATCACCATGTGCCAGCTTCCTTCTGGGGAACGTGTCAAAGCAGTCCCTGCCCCAGGCAGAAAGAACACCCAGATGGGGGATGACTGGAGGCTCTCAACTTCCTCTCTCCCCATCGGGAGCTGTGCACACAGTCAGACACTGGCAAACTCTGGCAGTGGTCCAGAAACATCAAGAGAACCCAATCACGGCCACAGCCCAGGTTGAACACGGGGCAGCTGGCAGCTGGCTCTTCCTTTCTAGGACTGTAACAACTGGGGAACATCTGCAGTT
Organism: Neotragus moschatus; assembly: GCA_006410615.1. NCBI lineage: Eukaryota > Metazoa > Chordata > Mammalia > Artiodactyla > Bovidae > Neotragus > Neotragus moschatus. The sequence continues at coordinate 323,024 of SJYA01001624.1, forward strand.
CAGGGCTTCTCTCTAGGCAAAATTCTCCTCCATTCCCCCAAAACTGCCAGAGAAGGTACCTGCCTGCCTGGAACAAAAGGTCAGAGTTTAAGAAATTAGGAGGAGGGATAGCTGAGTTTGGGATGAACATGTACGCACTGCTACATCTAAAACGGATAACCAGCAAGGACCTACTGTATACAGCACAGGGAGCTCTGCGCAATGTTTTGTGACAGTCTGGATGGGAGGGGAGTTTTGGGGAGAATGGAAACATGTATATGTATGGCTGAGTCCTTTGCTGCTCGCCTGAAACTACCACAACATTGTTAATTGGCTATTCNCCTACTGTATACAGCACAGGGAGCTCTGCGCAATGTTTTGTGACAGTCTGGATGGGAGGGGAGTTTTGGGGAGAATGGAAACATGTATATGTATGGCTGAGTCCTTTGCTGCTCGCCTGAAACTACCACAACATTGTTAATTGGCTATTCTCCAATATAAAATGAAAAGTTTAAAAAAGAAAGAAAGAAATCAGGTTGGCTCACACACAGCAGAGGCTTGTAAATTACTGCACGTAAAACCAGAGCACATTGGGCCTGGACTGTCACCATCAGAGATTGACCAGACGAGGGTCTTTCCCAGAGCCACCCGGCCCACCTTGTCGAACTGTTTCCATGGCACTAGCTGTCTAGCAAATGGTGAGAGACATCAGCAGGACTGAGGTCTTTGTTTATTGATATCCCAGGTCATGCTGAGCCATTTTCTCTTCTCTATACTACAAACCAGGGTGATCTTATAAAAACAGAAATTGAGTATCATTCTCCTGTTTGAAAATCCACGTGGCTTCTGGCCCTCCTTAGTAGGAAACTCCAAATGCTGACACGGCCCGCAAAGCACCCCATGATATGATGTGAGCAACTGAGCTCACATCTCTCCAGCCTCATTCACATCACAGCCTTTCACCGCTCACTCTGTTCCAGCCACGATGGCCTGTTTCCTTCCCACATGTTGCTTGTGCTCCACGCTACCTAAAGACGGCTATGCATATCCCTCCCTCTGCCCCGTTCACCTTACTCCTGGCCTGAGCAGCTCCCACGAGCCATCCTTCATGTTTCAGGCTCGATGTCATCTCCCTGATAAACCTCCCCTGACTGCCCCAGTCCCCACTCCCTTCCTCTTCTGATCAGGTTACATACCTTGTTATACACACACCCTCCTCTTTCCTTCTGAACGTTATCAGGAGCATAATTCAATACTTAGGTAGTTAATTCCTGGTTTGATGGCTTCTTTCCCTGAACCCTGTAAACTGCACAAGGACAAGGATGACAATCATCTCACTGTGGCCTGTGTCATGAAGCACAGTGCCCGCTGCATAAGCAGTCCTCAGGTCTGCCCAGCACCCCAAGGATACCAACAAAAACAAGCAAACAAAACCAAACAACCCGCACCACACCAAACTGAGACACACTACAGTGCCAGCATTCAGGAGGTTAGAATCTAGCAAGGGGAAGAAGGGACACATTTTGAGAAGGTCTGTGGGTGATGAGGCAGCCCATCCACAGAGCAAAACCCGAGTGCACGGCCCAGCACGACAATGGGTCCTCTGAGACAAAGCTCACAGGATGGTATTCTGGGCTAACAAGCACAGGTGCAATCTCTACAGAAACCTCTGCACTGTCAGAGTGCCACTTGTTCCACGAGTGGTTCCTTCTTTTAAAAAGAACACTTGAGCTGAAAAGAAAAACCCTCTTCAATTGAGAAGGAAAAGAAATCAAAACCCCTATGCCCACTGCTGCCTCATCCCTCACCTGAAGGAGTGAAGAGCCTCTTGGGCAGGAACTGTCTCGCCCTCCCTCAAGCCACTGGTGCCAGCTATCTTCTAGTAAATGGTGTGCAAACCTGGAGAGCAGCTGAGACTGGCCAGAGGGCACAGAATCTGTGCCCAGGTTCGTCAGCCCCCACCACAGACACCCAAGCCCCAGCTCGAATCATTTCCACCAACACTTTGTTTTTTAATACTTATTTTATTTTTGGCTGCCTTGGGTCTCAGCTGCAGCGTACAGGCTCCTCACTGCAGGGTGCAGACTCTAGAATGTGTGGCCTCTGTAGTTAGCGGTACAGGAGCTCTCTAGTTAAGACATGCGGGCTTAGCGGCTCTGAGGCATATGGGATTTTAGTTCCCCAACCAGGGATCAAACCAGCATCCCCTGCATTGCAAGGAGGATTCTTAACCACTGGACCACCCACCAGGGAGGTCCAGGGACCTCCACCAACACTCCATGTGTGTTACTCACCCACTTTCTCCAAAGAACTGCAAAGTCAAAGTTTGGCTGACATTATTTTAGCTTCCAGTTGTTAATTCCAGAGCATTCCATTCTAACTTCATGCTTCAAAGCTTACTTCAGTTTCTGCATTTTGTGCTTTCAGAGCAAGATCAGGTTAACCAGCTCTGTTCCAGAAAGAGCATTTTCTATTGTGGTTATTTGAGCTCAGCAGCCAGGCTAAGCTGTGTCTTTTGTTCTCCTGGGACAGGCACTGACATCAAAGGTACATAATAAAAGAGTTTTCAATTTCCTTAGGTTTCATTAGAACTGATTTTCAAACACATCTGCTTTGTCCAGGTCACCCTAATCTCCTTGACCCTCCTGGTTATGAGGAAGACAAATCCCCAACCTGGAAACCAGGGTGACATTCTCTCAGCTCCCAACAGTTAATCACAACCTATTCCAACGTCATTTCATGCTAAAGCCTTTTTTCTGAAGTTCAGGATATCTGACCAGACTACCCATCGCCGTCCACCAGCTCCCAGGTCTTGGACCCCTCCCCCAGTACCTGTGCACCAGCTCCCAATCTCCTTCCCACCCCAACTCTCACCATTACCCAAGTCTTAACAATTCTATCCCTTCAATCTCTCTGGAATTCATACTGCTCTTTCACCCCTGACACTCCTTCATGTTCTTCTATTTTCCTATCGGAACTAAAATAAGAGTTCTTAGTGTCATGCCTTGGATCTCTTTCCAGTCTTAAAATTGTATCTAAAAACTCCTCTTAAAAGGATTCATTAACTTCCCAAAATCAGAATAAAGACCAACTTCCTGAATGCAGCAGTATGCTAAGAATCTTTATATTTTCCCCCATTTTATTGTGAAGAATTTCAAACACACAGCAAAGTCAAAAAGATCATACTTTCATATGGTGAACCTCCATATGCTCACCACCTAGAGTCCACAAATTAACATTTTGCTACACTTATTTTATCATATATTTATCATCCATCTATGTAATCATCAACTCATATTTTTGATGCATTTCCAAAAAAGGTGTAGACCTTGGTGCACTTCACCCTAAACTCTTCAGCATATCTTTAACGACTACTCGGAATTTACAGTTCTTTTGGAGGGGCTGGGTAGAAATAAAATCTATTCACAGAGAAATGTATAAATCTTAAGTATATTATTGGATACGTGTTGATGAATGCACACTCAAGTAACCCAAACCCCTAATAAGATATAAAACCTTTCAATCACAGAAAGTTCTCTCAACCTCTTCCCAGATAATCCCAGCCTCATATTCCCCCTGGATGCAATCTACTTCTAGTTTTATCAACTTTAAATCTTCATGTAAATGGAATCACACAGTATGTGCCTTTTTCTGTAAGGATCTTTTATTTAACATAATAGTTTATATTGGTGTCAGTAGTTTGTTGCTATTATTGTTGACCTATGTATCTTTTCTCTTACTGATTGACATTTGGGTTATTTCAAATGTGGAGCTATTATGAACAAAACTCTAAACGCATTCTTTTTACAAGTCTTTTTGTGTCATTTGCTTTTATTTTTCTTGGGTAAATACCTAATGGAAATCCATTCCAGTACTCTTGCCTGAAGAATCCCATGGACAGGAGCCTGGCGGGCTACAGTCCATGGGGTCACAAGAATCGCACAGAAGTTAGCGACTAAAACAAATAAGGGTATAAGTGCTATGCCAGTGGGTGTATATTTAGTTGTAGAAGAAACTGCCAGACCTTTTCCCAAAATGGTTGTGTCACTTTACACTCCCACAAACAAAATCTGCTCTAGACCTTGATAACCTGAATACTTCCTGTCCTCACCCAGAATCTATCTTCCCATGCTCTCTCCTCTGCTGCTGCTGCTGCTAAGTCGCTTCAGTCGTGTCCGACTCTGTGCGACCCCATACGATGACAGCCCACCAGGCTCCCCCATCCCTGGGATTCTCCAGGCAAGAACACTGGAGTGGGTTGCCATTCCCTTCTCCAATGCATGAAAGTGAAAAGTGAAAGTGAAGTCGCTCAGTCGTGTCCGACTCTTAGAGACCCCATGGACTGCAGCCCACCAGGCTCCTCTGTCCATATGATTACTACCAAGCTTTCAGAACTAGAACTTTTTTGCTGCTTGTCATTCCCTCTGCGGAGAACATTCTGACCTGATCCTCTACTAGATAAAAGGAGTTTAACATTGCTAAAATAACACCTCTTCCATGAAGTCTTAGCTTTCCCTGATAATTGCACCCCAGGCTTGCTTTTTTTTTTTTAATTAGAGGATAATTACTTTATCCTCCTGGCTTTCATTATCACACATTTGGCCTGTACTTTTATTGCTGCACTCAGCACCATGTGTTGTGACCTCCTGTGACATGCTCATTTCCCTACGAGACAGGCTAAAGCAAAGAAGGAACCACTTTTTTCTGCCTTGGCAGAAAAGTACTATGTCATCACAGTACTTTATTATATACTATATGATACTTTATATTTTTACATAAAGTATATTATGTATACTTTAAGGTTATCATTAAACACCGCTTTTAGGACTTTGAATACCATGCAAGTGTACGAACAACATTCCACATTATTCTCTAGGTGGGGCACTTGAAAAATGAGTCATCAAAGAAAATTAAAATGGCAAGAAGAGCTTCTTGTTTCTCCTGGAGTCCTCAGGGCTAGCACGGTGTTTGGTACGTTTGCTGGTGCTGTTCTTGTTGAGTCACTAAGTCGTGTTCGACTCTTTTGCGAGCCTCTGCCTATGGGATTTCCCATGCAAGAATACTGGAGTGGGTTGCCATTTCCTTCTCCAGAGGATCTTCCGGACCCAGGGATCAAACCTGCATCTGCTACACTGGCAAGTGGATTCTTTACCACTAGCCACCAGGGAAGCCATCTTGGTTCACAATAGATGATTAATAGATATTTCACAAATTAATAGCAATGTGAGAATGCTACTTCCCTGCTGACAATACTCCTCTAGCCCCAATCACCTACAAGATGAAATGCTACCCTTAACGTAGCAGACGAGGCCCATGTGAGTCTGGAGCCGACACAGAGCTGAGGGACTGGACGGTGTCCCCTAGTGCCTTGGTGCTTTTTGCTCATGTTCTGTATCTGGAATGCCTGCCTTCTCTTTAATTAGTAAACGAGTAGCTGTAAGTCCAAGTGCAACTCAAACCTGCGCTCCTATGTGAACTTTGACCTAACAGAATGCCCATCCCTGCCTTATTTTCTAACCCTGATTATATCCCACTTATCTGCAAACCAGTCTTTGAGGAGGACTATAATCTTTCTCTCAAAGGGCAAAGATTTTACTTTATTTTTATTCTCTGTAGGAAACACACTGGCCTAGCTTACCATATGCTCTACCCCATGCTGAAATGATCAGATACATTACATCAGATGGCTGCCTCCTACTGGCCATCACTACCTGGACCAGGATCAGGTAGCAGCCACACACTCTCTCCTGAGAATCTGAGTACCAGCTTAGGAACTGGAATCAAAACAGTGTGGGACAACCATGCGGACCAGGCTGGTAGCTACTGTCAGTCATAGACATGCTCACAAATAAGCAGAGAAGAGTATTTTGTCAAAAAAAAAAAAGGCAAGACATCAGAGCAGACACTTGGAAGAAGCTGCAATTCGAGACTATGACGCTCCAAGAGGAGGGAGATGGGCAGAGAGACACCTGATAACTTTCCAATACTCACAAAATCCAGCTTCACTTCCTGCTGTTGGGTTCTGGAAGGTTCCTTTATATTTATTCAACGTATTCCTTTCGACTTACTCTAATTTGAATTAAATTTCTGTTCCTTGCAACCCAATGACCCTAAGACACCTTGCACCAATATGTTTATAAAATACATAACCTCTGATACAATCTAAATTTTAAAATTTTAACCATATAGTTTCCTTTAATAGAAAACATCCAGAACAGAGTGTTAGAACACTGTATTAAAAATTATACTTGAAGAGTGAGAATTCTTAAGTTAAAAACTAGATTTAGAGTTTTCCCTGGTGGTCTAGTGAGTAAGACTCCATGCTTCCAGTGCAGAGGGCCTGGGTTCAATTCCTGGTCAAGGAACTAGATCCCACATGCTGCAACCAAGAGTTCATATGCTGCAACTAAGACCAAAAAGTGAAATAAACAAATACTTTAAAAAACAAACAAAAAACTAGATTTACATTAAAACAGAAACTGCCTTAATATACAAAGCTCTAAGTAAGAAAATGATGAAAGTCCATCTAGGAAAGGGCAGATACAGGGCACCTGAGCAAGGGAGATGGTCTGTGCTGCAGCCTTCCTTGGGCTCAGAGACCAAGGAAGTTGGGGAGTTGGGGAGATAAGACCCCCCAGCATTCAAAGCGCTCATTACTTGGGGAGGCCGAGGAGATGGTTTTTACCAGCGATCATCAGAAAGCAATCATAACGGAGAGGATTTAGTTCTCAGGCGGAGTGGGGTCCTCAGACTGACAGGGTGGAGTCACTCACATTAAGTGAAAGAAGAGCTCAGCCATGGACCACCCTGGGGAGGCCTGTCAAGAAGGTAAGTCTCTGCAGGGCCCTGGAGGACCTGGCACCAAACAACGCACTGAATCTATGTGGGGAAACTTCCTCTGCCTTTGGTGTAAAGCCAGGGTTGAGATCAAGGTGAGTGGAGTGAGATCCCTGCTATAGGTACAAAAAGACAGTCAGTATTGGTGATTTTGTTCCTTCTGCCTCAGGCTGCAGCACAGCTGGGTACACGCATGCCCAGTCACTTCAGTCGTGTCTGACTCTGTGTGACCCCATGGACTGCAGCCTGCCACCTTCCTCTGTCCATGGGATTCTCCAGGCAAGAATATTGGACTGGGCTGCCATGCCCTCCTCCAGGGGATCTTTCTGATCCAAGGATCTTGCCTCCTGAGTTTCCTGCATTGGCAGGCAGGTTCTTTACCACTAGCGCCACCTACAGCACTATTAAACTGATACTTGTTTTATTTTAAATTCTGGTATTCTGTTTACCATGGTTTCTTGCATTCATTTTTAAAAAATATTTATTTATTTGGCTGCATTGGTCTTAGTTTCAGTATGTAGGATATTTCATCATGCCACATGGATTCTCTAGTTGCATCATGGGCTCAGTAGTTAGGGCACTCATGCTCAGTTGCCCCACAGCATGTAGGATCTTAGTTCCCTAACCAGGGATCGAACCCATGTCCCCTAGACTGCAAGGTGGATTCTTAACCATTGGACTACCAGGGAAGTCCCTCTTGTATTCATTTTTATCTTTTAAATATTACATTAAAACACTGCTGTTGACAACTAAGTTTTTGGGTGCTGTCTTCAATTCTGCACTGAGGTGAGTGTCTCACCCTAGCCCCGACATGAAAATGCTGTCTGTACATTAGAGAAATCTGCCCGGGTACCATACTGTCCTTCCCTTCTGCCCCAGGGAAGACCTAAGAGCTCAAGACATTCCTCAGCAGGAAAAGAGAAACTTGGTGAGGGACTCCAAAGGAAGTAGGAGCTGGGAAACCTAGCAGAGAAACAGAGTTGTGGAATCGGTTTCTGGCTCTCAGTGGGAACTACAGTGATGCTGTTAAGCTCTAGGGATGGCCAGCTCCCGAGCTCCTTGGCCACAGCTGAGATCAAACTAGACCCAAGAGTCAAAAAACATAAAGAAACCAAGCTTCACTGAAGCAGAGACCAAGCCTTAACAGTCCAGACACCAAAATAGCATAAGCTTATCAATTAGATCGATAATGAGTACCAACTAAAACAGAACAGAGCAATATGGGTTAGGGAGAAAGAGGAGTCTTCCAATAATCAGAGTCTTGGGGGCATCTCATCAAAGGGTTGAAGGAAAAGGCTATGGGGTCAGTGCAGAGCAGCCAGAAGCCTAGGGGGAAAATATCTGAAGCTTAACTAGGAAAGTGCTCACTTACCTGGGAGCCTGGACAAGCACCAGGAGAAACCAAGGTGTCACAGGGCCCTAAGAGGTTTATGCCCAACAAAGAAGAGAGAGAGATCTGAAGAACAGACCCAGCCAACCGGGAAGAAAGAGTTCTGGATACCACCCAAGCATCCAGTTCTGTTAAGGCCACAGTTCAAATAAAGTTGAGGGGAGGGAAAAAATGAGAGCTGAGTATTCCCCAAGCTGTATCAGTCTGAGTTAGGCAGCCATACCTTCTGGTAGGAACGTCAGCTGGAATTGCTTGGAAAGCAATGTGGAAACATGTATAAAAAGCCCAATAGATCTTTTGACTCCAAAATTTCACTTCTGGGAATCTATCCTAGGGAAATATTCTGATATATTCACAAATTGTGTACAAAAATGCTCAAAATGAAAAAAATTATAGCATGAAAAATAGAAATTACTTAGATGTTCAATAAGAAAAGATTTGGTTAAAAAAATGAAAATTTGTTCATATAAGAGAATATTACATAGNCTTGTTTTATTTTAAATTCTGGTATTCTGTTTACCATGGTTTCTTGCATTCATTTTTAAAAAATATTTATTTATTTGGCTGCATTGGTCTTAGTTTCAGCATGTAGGATATTTCATCATGCCACATGGATTCTCTAGTTGCATCATGGGCTCAGTAGTTAGGGCACTCATGCTCAGTTGCCCCACAGCATGTAGGATCTTAGTTCCCTAACCAGGGATCGAACCCATGTCCCCTAGACTGCAAGGTGGATTCTTAACCATTGGACTACCAGGGAAGTCCCTCTTGTATTCATTTTTATCTTTTAAATATTACATTAAAACACTGCTGTTGACAACTAAGTTTTTGGGTGCTGTCTTCAATTCTGCACTGAGGTGAGTGTCTCACCCTAGCCCCGACATGAAAATGCTGTCTGTACATTAGAGAAATCTGCCCGGGTACCATACTGTCCTTCCCTTCTGCCCCAGGGAAGACCTAAGAGCTCAAGACATTCCTCAGCAGGAAAAGAGAAACTTGGTGAGGGACTCCAAAGGAAGTAGGAGCTGGGAAACCTAGCAGAGAAACAGAGTTGTGGAATCGGTTTCTGGCTCTCAGTGGGAACTACAGTGATGCTGTTAAGCTCTAGGGATGGCCAGCTCCCGAGCTCCTTGGCCACAGCTGAGATCAAACTAGACCCAAGAGTCAAAAAACATAAAGAAACCAAGCTTCACTGAAGCAGAGACCAAGCCTTAACAGTCCAGACACCAAAATAGCATAAGCTTATCAATTAGATCGATAATGAGTACCAACTAAAACAGAACAGAGCAATATGGGTTAGGGAGAAAGAGGAGTCTTCCAATAATCAGAGTCTTGGGGGCATCTCATCAAAGGGTTGAAGGAAAAGGCTATGGGGTCAGTGCAGAGCAGCCAGAAGCCTAGGGGGAAAATATCTGAAGCTTAACTAGGAAAGTGCTCACTTACCTGGGAGCCTGGACAAGCACCAGGAGAAACCAAGGTGTCACAGGGCCCTAAGAGGTTTATGCCCAACAAAGAAGAGAGAGAGATCTGAAGAACAGACCCAGCCAACCGGGAAGAAAGAGTTCTGGATACCACCCAAGCATCCAGTTCTGTTAAGGCCACAGTTCAAATAAAGTTGAGGGGAGGGAAAAAATGAGAGCTGAGTATTCCCCAAGCTGTATCAGTCTGAGTTAGGCAGCCATACCTTCTGGTAGGAACGTCAGCTGGAATTGCTTGGAAAGCAATGTGGAAACATGTATAAAAAGCCCAATAGATCTTTTGACTCCAAAATTTCACTTCTGGGAATCTATCCTAGGGAAATATTCTGATATATTCACAAATTGTGTACAAAAATGCTCAAAATGAAAAAAATTATAGCATGAAAAATAGAAATTACTTAGATGTTCAATAAGAAAAGATTTGGTTAAAAAAATGAAAATTTGTTCATATAAGAGAATATTACATAGCCATTAAAATACTGAACATTTTTAATGTTAAAATGTACACAATATATTCAATAAAAAGAATAAGACACAAAGTTCTGAGTTTATTAAGAACAGCTATATAAAAATGCATATCTGTAGTGAACAGACTAGAAGAAAATACAACAAAATGCGATGATTAAAAACATGCAAAAAATTTTCTAAGACTGAGTTACCTGGGAGAGATGACATTACAGATGATTACTTTCTTCCTTATCCTTTTATTTTCCAGATTTTCAATAATGACCATATATTACCTTTCTTAAATAATTAAAAGTAAAAAAAAAACCTTTTTGTTGTTTATTGTTAAAGAAAAACCTGTGCTCCAAACCCTGGAGGCATATTAAGAAGGTATTTCCATTCCAAAAACAACCAGGAAGGAGCACAGCAAGACTGACCAATGAATGAAAATCCATGCGGAGAAAATTTCTTCTGCCCCGGGGGTAAAACCAGGACTGGGACTGGGGTGAGGAGAGTGAGGCAACAGCCTGGGGCATGAAATTGATACAAGTGCCCCAAAACTCAATCATCAAGATACACAGCATTTTAATGTATTTTTAAGTGAAAATAATGGCCAAAAAAATCCAGAATGAAAAAAATTTCAATTTTAAATAAAGACAGGATCAGTATTGATTTTTCGTTTTGTCTTAGACTCCAGTATGGCTGGGCACAGGGCTGTTACTGATCCTGTCTTTATTTTAAATTCTGATATTTTGTTGATCCTGACTGGCTAATTTCCTGGGATTTCCCGAACCTCCATGATGGTCAAGGCAGTGAGGTGGAGCAGTCCCTGAGTGCTCTGATGGTGGTGGAGAAAGATGATGGCCTTGAGAGGGAGCAAGTGGTCTCGAGAAGAATCTAGAAGGCCCCATGAACGCTCCCAGGTTTCCCCAGGACCACGACTCTAGCTTGACTTCTCTTTTCACTGACTTTTCATGATTAAAATATATGACTGACACCAACCAGAAGAGCATTAGTCCTTAACAGAATACTATTTTTAAATATTTATATGTTGGCAATTATGCTTGAGTTTCATCGCGATATAAACACATGATACACACACAAACATTCAAAAAGTGAATGCTGGTGAATTATAAACATCAGCTCAATTAACCACGCTTATAAAAAGTTCTTCAAGGCCTGAGTTCACCTGGTGACAGACAGGCACATAGACCTAGAAAACAATGACCTCTGAGTTCAAAAGCTCAAGTCATTCACTGACCAGAAGCATCACACCCAAGACAGCTGGCTGAAAAAGCTGCTCTGTTGTTAACACCAGTGTCATCAAAATATGAAGAAAGAGAAACACACATACAGTAAAACACGCCATAGCGTCAGGGCCACGTGGCCTATGCTCTGTCTACCTGCATCTTCCACCTACTTGACAGCATGTCTGTTTAGGACACATCCAGAAACAGCACGACCAAGATTCAGCTCTGTGCCGAGCATCTCCGCGTGCACCCACTAACTGCATCCTCATGGCCACCCTATGAGGCAGTATGATTACACCCGCTTATCTGATGGGGAACCCCAGGCTCACTCTCTAAGCAGGAGAACCTCAGTAACCTAGGCATGTGCCCTGTGCCCTGGATCTGTGCCTAGCAGGCCCATTTCCTAAAGCCCACCTACACAGCACGCTTCTGAAGTCTCCTCCTAAGACTTCCCTGGTGGGCCAGGGGCTAAGACTCTGGGCTCCCAAAGCAGGGGCCCTGGGTTCGATCCCTGGTCAGGGAACTAGATCCCACACGCCGCAACTAAGAGTTTGCATGCTGCAGCTAAAGATCCCACATGCTGTGACTAAGACCTAGCACAGCCAAGTATATAAATAAATATTTAAAATAAATAAGTAAATAAAGTCTACTCCAGCACATTCTTCTGTGATTTTCCCATCCAAATATCCATCATCCATTCAGAGCAAGTCCCATTTTACCAATAAGGAAAGTGAGACAGAACAAAGCAACAAATCTACTGAACTCTCCACTCTGACCTTTGGTACCACCCAGTTAGAAGTGGGTTGCTGTGCTGGCCTGAGGAGCCAGGCTGCTCTGTAAAACACTGCACTCCCCTGCAACAAGGGAGAAATGGTACCCTTGTGTTAACTCTTCTTACCCGGTTCCATTCTAGGTGACCCCCCCCCCGCCCCTGACTCCATGACAGGGAAAGCTGAGCGACAATATGGGAGAGCGCCAAGTAACTCCTGGGGTGTCAGTTTTCAGCACATCTTCTACCTTTCAGGAAAGTGGAAGAGATCATTTCCCAGACCTGCCTGCAGGACCAGACTGAGGGAAGGATTTCAGCTACAAAGCTTGAGTTATAGTCACTCCAGGCTGGCCCTAATCCCTATTCTCTTGCCCTTTGCAGTAACGCCAAAAGCAGGAGGCAGTCTGCAATCTATATCATGGCAGAAAGGAGACCAAGTACTGGCAAGAGACCTCCCCTGACCGCCTCCCCCCAACATCCGTCCCCAGGCGGGGTGTAAGGGACCCCCCCAAGCAGTGGCACATTTTGATGGGGCTTACATTTTACGTTAGAGAGGCAGTGGGGCTGGAGGAGATGACATTCGTATGCTTAAATTCAAAGTCTTTTCACCATCGTTGGTTTATCCCTTTGACCTTCATCTTCACTAAGGTGCCCTGGGAAATTTTGAGCACTGGGGAAACGTGGTCTTGGCTGGAGTGGAAGGCCTGTGTGAAGGAGGAAGAAGAACTCACTGTACTTGCCTCCCACTACCAGGGTTGGAAAAGGAACGCGGAACCTTACCTCTCAGCCTTCAAGCAGTAATTAATCACCACAAGTCCAGGGTTTGGGACCAAGTGAAAACAGCAGAAGACAAAATCAGACCGAGCAAGATATGTGATGGAGGTGTGGGAACTGTCTTCAGGGAAATTCTAAACAGAAAGATGCTTCTAGGCTTTTCTCTGGATGCTGAATATTAAAAGATGCTGTCTGGTCTGGGCCTACTTCACTGTAATTAGTGATTCAATCCTAGGAAACCTGAGTGTCCAACGCTGAGACAAGAGTTCAAAGGCACTGAGATCCTATTGCCCAGTATAACACCTTCTCCTCATGCCCAAAGATCTATAGAGTACAACTACCCACTTCTGTTTCTAAAATTACTCTCAGGGTCAAAAGCATCATTTAAGAATATCTTAACCCCAAAAGCCGTCATCTCCCTTCCACCATCCTCTCCTACCAACAGTTCTCAAGTCCTAAAAAATCCTGAATCCACCCTGTGTCCCTCAACTTTCACAGCCCTCTCTCTTCTAAGTTCTCTGGATCAGTCCCATCCTTGCCTCCACCCAACTCCTGTCTCCAGAGACCATCACTCCCGCTTTAAGGACTTCATTCCAGGAATAATCCCTCCTCTCTTATATTTTCAGTTGATTCTCTCTACTGCCTCTCTCCTACCAATATTTAAACATGTTCCAAGTCTCTCTGATATTGGAAAGAAAAAAGAAAAGAGAAAAACATCTCTTCACCCTTTTCTTGATCCAAATGGCTACCACCCCTTTCCTCATCTTCCTTCACAACCAAATATTATCAATTGCCAATACTCTTCTCTCCTTCCATATTCTACCTCCCAGTCATTCAGAGAGTGAAAATGTGAAAGTGAAGTTGCTCAGTCGTGTCCAACTCTTTGGAACCCCATGGACTGTATAGCCCATGGAATTCTCCAGGCCAGAATACTGGAGTGGGTAGCCTTTCCCTTCTCCAGGAGATCTTCCCAACCCAGGGATCAAACCCAGGTCTCCCGCAGTGCAGGCAGATTTTTTACCAGCTGAGCCACAAGGGAAGCCCAAGAATACTGGAGTGGGTAGCCTATCCCTTCTCCAGCTGATCTTCCCGACCCATGAATGGAACCAGGGTCTCTTGCATTACAGGCAGATTCTTTACCAACTGAGCTACGAGGGAAGCCAGTCGTTCAGAAACCTCCTGTAATCTGGTTTCTGCCCTCTCCAAGGCCTGCTCTGTACCTCACTAGTTTTCAAATGCTATCTCACCTGACTACCACGTGTACTTTTCATCAGTGACAGTCTTAAATTAAGAGCTTTCCCTCTGGGCTTCCAAAGAAAAGGACACAGGATGCTCAGCTCTTCTCCTATCTCTGTCCACTTCTTAATCTCCTTTAGAGCACCTCATCTTCTTCCTGTTCTTAAATGCCAGTGTTTCCAGGGTTCAGTCCTGAGTCATCTCTGTTCACTCTATAAATGCTCCCGAAGCAAGTTTACCCTTTAAGCATTTCAGTATCCTTTAATTATATTCACAAGATTAACTCTCCCCAGGCGTTCAGACCCATATTTGACTTTCTCAATTAACCTGATAGACATTTCCACTTTTAATTTTGACAAGTACTCCAAACTCAAGATGTTTAAACTAAAATCAAACCCCGTATGTCCTTCCCACCCATCTCAAGCCTCCTGTCCCATGTTTCCTAGTATCATGAGTATGAACTACAGCTTCCACACCTTCTATCTTCAACAACTCCCTCTCCCTAACATCCAACTAATTACTAGAACATATTAATTCTTCTCCATCTCTCTCAAATCTGCTTACTTCTTCCCATTTTCACTGCCATTACCTTCTTTAAAATTCTCATTTTCTTCCTAGGATACAACAATTTCTTAGTAGACTTTCAGAATACAGCTTTGGGGAGTCTGCTTGATTCAGTGATTCACCTGTCTCCAGACACTCCCTTTTCCCCACCAGGCATGTTTTTACTAATACCATCAGCCTCATCTTTGCCAGAGTTGATGGGACCAATAAGGGTATCTGGCTCAAGCTTGGGCCTATCAGTTTCTCGCCCTCAGAAACGTGGAAGTTGGTGTAAGTCCATGTAGGCAACTTAAACTGTGACAAGTTCAAGTGGGAGCTGGACAGGAGCCATATTGAGCCACATGGATGAAAAAACAGAGAAAGTCCACCCACAGAGAGGATGAGAAAACCAAAGCAAGAGCAGAAAACGGCAGAGGTATGAGAGAGAGAGACAACTCCCTGCCCCCCACCAAGAGCCTTCTTGCTCCTCATCTCAGACGCCCCCACAGCCAGCAGCTCTCCTGCTCCTGGTTCCCTGAGAAAGCGCCCCCCACCGTATCTTTTGAACATTATCCTTTTGTGCTTTAGCTAGTTTACGTAGGTATCTATTATGTGCCTATGAAAGTCTTGATCAACACATCTGGAGCAACTTACTTCTCTTCACTGGGTCTCAGGTTCCCTCACCTATAAAACTGGAAGACTGAATTAGAGGAACTTCGTGAAGGCAGTAAATAAGTATTAATGCATAACAGCTTTCAGGCAGAGCATGTGGCATTACTGCATTCAGTATACATGTAAAACGATGGTCACCACTTGCCTGAGGACAAGGACAGCCAAATGTGTATCTTAGGATTGTGTTTTTTAAGAATCAAGTTTCATTAAAAGATGCTGAGTTTTAAAACAAATAAAAATAGCCTATTTCAACTCCAAGTATTTTATTCATGTCAATTTTCAACCCATTTACTGTAAGTGTACATTTTAAAATTACTTCCTCTGTTAAAGTCCTGAATTAAAACATTTCTCTGCAGCTTAGTAGCTCTCATCTGGCACTCCACAGGTGGGCCAGTCCATTTTCAGATGGGCCATTTCTGAACATGTTTAGAGAATGACCTTCACTATTCACTCTCATATTATTGCAGGCCAAAAAAAAATATGCCACACTGAAAGTAGTGCACTGTTTTTAAAAAAATCTTTGGTCCTTTTAGCAGGCTCTGGATAAATTCATATGTCACTTATTAAGTACCCAGTATACCAAGTACATATTACGTCCCTGATAAAGTACTTGGTAAACATAAGCTAATTGCTGATGAAGAGTCTGATTCAGTAGGTGTGGGTAGGGTCCTGGGATTTTTTTTTTTTTTTAAGTTTCCCAAAAATATAGATCACAGGCCAGTTTGGGGACCTCTGCCCTAAGATCAGGGACATTTCAAATCTTTCTGAAGTAAAAAGGGTAGTATACTAAGAATACTTAGAATAGAATCAGAGTATCTCTCTGTAGCGCCGAAGAATCGATGCTTTTGAACTGTGGTATTGGAGAAGATTCTTGAGAGTCCCTTGGACTGCAAGGAGATCCAACCAGTCCATTCTGAAGGAGTTCGGCCCTGGGATTTATTTGAAAGGAACGATGCTGAAGCTGAAGCTCCAGTACTTTGGCCACCTCATGTGAAGAGCTGAGTCATTGGAAAAGACTCTGATGCTGGGAGGGATTGGGGGCAGGAGGAGAAGGGGACGACCGAGGATGAGACAGCTGGATGGCATCACTGACTCGATGGGCGTGAGTCTGAGTGAACTCTGGGAGTTGGTGATGGACAGGGAGGCCTGGCGTGCTGCGATTCATGGGGTTGCAAAGAGTCGGACACGACTGAGCGACTAGACTGAACTGAACTGAACTGATCTCTCTGTATGAAAACCTGGGTGTGTGACTAAATTAAGCAAGCCCTACCAGTAGTCTAGGGGTGAGAGAGGTGGTCAGGAAGTTTGACCACATTGGCTGTCTTTGTCCAGGGGAGGAAGCTAATGACTTTGCAAATTCCTACTCTTCTAAAAAGGTCTGCCACTAGAGAAAACAAAATATACCATAATCCAAATGTTAGATGGCTACGCAAGAGCCCATGCAGAGACACTTCTTTGCCAGATGTCGGCTCAATCTGAAGTGTGTATGCTAGCAAGGATGAGAAAAAGACAGAGGCTATCTCAAGGCTGTTTCAGAAACGTGGGCCAACAAGAAGTGGTGGCCAAAGAGAAAAGAAGAGGCAGGTTCAGTGTGGAAACAAGACTTCCTGTTCCAAAGTCTTTGCAAGCTCATGGGAGAAGAATGCTGACGTCCAGAACCTTAAAACTCTTCCCCGCTGCTCTGAAGCCCCTGCTGGAAGTTAAGACACCAGTTAACGCACCACACAATACCTAGAGTTACATCCATGAGTTGTGCAATTACGCACTCNTGGAAACAAGACTTCCTGTTCCAAAGTCTTTGCAAGCTCATGGGAGAAGAATGCTGACGTCCAGAACCTTAAAACTCTTCCCCGCTGCTCTGAAGCCCCTGCTGGAAGTTAAGACACCAGTTAACGCACCACACAATACCTAGAGTTACATCCATGAGTTGTGCAATTACGCACTCATCTAATCATATGTCACTGCCACAGAACTGCTGACAACATTTCAAATAAATCTCTACATGAGCGATAACAAGGGACAACAGAAAGAAAAGGGCCAGAAGTCAGGAGACCTACTCTGGTCCAAGTTTCACAAAGGACAAGCTATGACCTTCAGCAAGTCACTGGGCCTCTGTTTTCTTATCTGTAAAATACATGTGGCATCAGATTGAAGAATCAAAAAAATTTCTAATTTTTGGAACTGGGTGTCTTTCATATTTTGGTGATTCTTTAGGGACAGGAAACATACCAAACAACTGCCTAAATTCTATGCAGGGATTCTGAATCATCAGTTCTTTAAAAGACAACACTGCTTTCATACTGGAAGGTAGGGGATGAGCAGCAGAAAGAAATAAAAGAAGCTCTCTGACAGGAGAGAGTATGAGTTAGAATTGGCAAAACATTATTTCCTGTGGGACGTTCGCTCCAATCACTTGCTCTCCTGATACAGGCACATTTTCAAAACTCAAGAGCAAAGAGATTTTCTGTTAAAGATTCTTCTAAAGGGTGTTTAAAAAGTTTGATATTTTCATTGACAGTCACTCCTGTATGTTTAGTGGACAGCATGTCAGCATCCTTCTGGCTCTCAACCTCATGGCTGACAGTGCGAAGACTCCTTTCCAGCTGAGCACAAAACCCACAGCAGCTCCAAAGACACACTACCCTCGCCTGTCACTTGCCCACCAGCTGCAGGAATTTTTCATCCGATTCCAAGCTCTGAGCCCCTTCACAGGCAACTCATCCAAGTCCCTAAGCACAGTGCCTTACATTCAGATTCTACAGTGCCCTAATCCCATTTTTTTTCATAGTTCCTGAATTTAATGTTTTCATCCATGATGCAAACTACCCGTTGAAAAAAAAAAAAACAGTAGAATTTTCATTCCTTATCCTGCATGGAAAAAAAGATCTCAGTTATCTCTCCAGATACACTTGGAGCTTCTGGCCATGTTATGACAGTCACCTTCACCTGGCTGTGTGTGTGTGTGTGTGTGTGTGTGTGTGTGTGCTCAGCTGTGTTTGACTCTTTGCAATCCAATGGACTACAGCCCGCCAGATTCCCCTGTGCANGTGTGTGTGTGTGCGTGCGTGCTCAGCTTCTGGCCATGTTATGACAGTCACCTTCACCTGGCTGTGTGTGTGTGTGTGTGTGTGTGTGTGTGTGTGTGTGTGTGACAGTCACCTTCACCTGGCTGTGTGTGTGTGTGTGTGTGTGTGTGTGTGTGTGTGTGTGTGCGTGCTCAGCTGTGTTTGACTCTTTGCAATCCAATGGGCTACAGCCCGCCAGATTCCCCTATGCATGGGATTCTCCAGGCAAGGATACCAGAGTGGGTTGCCGTTTCCTATTCCAGGGAATCTTCCTGACCAAGGGACTGAACCTGCATCTCTTGTGTTTCCTCCATCAATGGGCGGGTTCTTTTCCATTGTGCCATTTGGGAAGCCTCCACCTGGCTACCTCTCCTCTAATACACAGAGCCTCTTCTACAGAATAATTAACCTTCTATCACTGATCTCTATGATAAGGGGTAACAGGTGCTTAGAAACCCTCAAAAACTGCTCCATCCCCCTTCTCCACAACCTACCAATCTCCAAGAAAAGCAGTAGTGTTTCCAATGTCATTTACCTACACCACACACACACACACACACACACACACACGCACGTACGCATCCCAGCCACACACACGCGCGCACACACACCCCAGTTCCCTTAACAATCTAACATCTTCCTCAAAAAACATAATCAGGGAATCCTAACCAGGCAGCCGTGACTCCTAAGCAGATGGCAGGCCTCATAATTAGGTCATTACATAATTCCTCTTCTCCAGCCAGCGTCTCTACACTTCCCTCAAAGATCCTGCACCGAAGTGCTTTCTGCTGTGCTTACTTCCACTGGAATTTGCTCTTGAGAACACAGTATAGTAATACCATGTTTTGACAGAAGCTAAGAAAGAAGGTAAGAGAGAGTGGGAGAAGTCAGAGTCAGAAGTTGCTTTCAGCTTCAGTTCTGAGTAGTCCAGACTTGTACAGCCACCTCTCTTGGTGCCTTGGTTTCCCACTCTGCCACACAGACTCTCGCCCATCCCTGGCTGCATCAGTTCCATTACAGGACCCACACATAGATGTTCTATCGTGTGATTCGATTTCTACAGGGTACCCCACCACATTTGGGTGCCACGTCAGGCGCCCAACAACTCTGCACTGAGCTAATAAAGGCTGCACAAGGAGGATCCACACGCACGCGAGCGGCTGCTGCCTCAGTCAGATCCCAGGCTGGCAACGAATCAGGTCTGGTCCTGCACTTCCCCCAACCTCCACCTCCAGGCCCCCAGAGATCTCATTTTCAGCCCCTCCACCCCACTCCCAATGCAGCTTTCCACTCCGGTTTTGCTTCTCCTTGAGTTATCTACGCTCCAAAAATCACTGCTGCCTTCGCCCAACAGCAAAACTGCCATTCTTACTGATCAGTTGGTTTGGGGGGAACTTGAGGTTTCATAGCTGGTACTTGTATGGATAGTCTACAATTTGCAAAAGTCATTCAGAGAGATGTTCTCATTTCCTCATTACAATAAACCTGAATTATCATTTTGTACATTCAGAAACTGAAGCCCAGCTTCTGATAAGTATTATCAAAAGTACTATCAAAAAAGGAAGGTACATAAAAATTGAAGCTATCTCTTAAGATTTAAAGAAAAGACTATTCTACTAAAAAGGAGAGATTAGTGATCTCCAGTTGACATGACGTACAATGGGAGATATTTCTGAGCTGGAGGTCCACCCCACCTCCTTCCACTTCTAGCTCCTCAAGAACTGTAGCTTAGCATTTATGCTTTGGTCATCCGAGTTTTCCAAGTTCTGACACTGGCCTGGGACAGTGGCTGTGTTGGCCTAGAAACTCAGCGCTTACCCTCACACCTCATTTCTCAGACTGTGACCCCTAAGCTCCCATCTCTGGAGTCATGTGTCAGGTCCTATCTCTCTCCTGGACTGCTTTTTTTTTTAAGGCTTCATTTTTTAAGTTAAAAGTTTTTCTTTTTTTTTTTAATTTTGATTGCGCTGGTGTGCAGGACTTTGTCTAGCTCTGGCAGGCAGGCTTCTCTTGCTGTAGAACACGGGCTCTAGAGCACGTGGGGCTTGGCAGTCGCAGCGAACTGGCTTCTCTAGTTGAAGTGGGCAGGTTTAGTTGCCCCAGGGCATGTGGGATCTTAAGTTCCTGGACCAGGGATCGAACCCATGTCCCCTGCATTAGAGGGCAGAGTCTTGACCACCAGATCACCAGGGAAGTCCCTCTCCTGGATTGTTAAATCAAAGCCCTGATCTCTAAAACCTACTGAAGGAGATCAGAAATCAAATTTAAGAATCACTTAAAAAGTAGGTTTGGATTAAATCAAAAGGTTTACATATGTTATGGTATGTGGTACAAGGAAAAGGACATGACGTTTAGGTCAGAAGTTTCTATGACTAAATTTCTAGCCAATAAAACTTACTTGTTTATGTAACCTCAAGAAAGTTATTATGTATATTTTGTCGACCAGGCATCTTTCTCCCCCAAGCTATTAGGAAGCATTAAAGGAAAAAGTCTGTGAAAAAGGGCCTAGCATAGTGCTAGGCACACGCGGGCCTCCTTCCCTTCTCAGTGACTAAAGGGACTTGCTCCCTGCCCTCTGCTGCATTCACTGCCCTGAGGGGTCTGGGAAAAGCTCCAGAAAATATGCAGCCCACAAAAAGCCTGTAGGATGGATCAGAGGACTGTGAACTAATCCAGAAGCACAGAAAAGAGATCAGGGTATCCACCAGAAGGGTAGGTTTGGTCCAAGCACTGGGTTTTGAAAATAATTGTTCTTCAGCTTTTCAGGCCTTTTCCAGGTGAGATGCTTAAAAACGAACTGAGAACAAAGCAGTCAACTGAAAAGCTGTGGGCCTGTAAACCTAAGGCAAAATGGGTGGCTAAATACCAGGCTGGTAATGAGGCAGAAAGGCAGGCAGGAGACTTCTGGAGCTGGGAAGCCAGGGGCTTTGGAAGTCACTTACCACAGTGTTAACAGAAACCGTTTACACAGCTTGGAGGATCTGAGAGAGGGCCTGACCACGGTAATATTCCGAAGGCTTTATAACACTGATGAAGTTGGGAATAGGGGTTCCAACTGTGGCTTTGCATTAACCAACTATGTAGCCTTTGCCTAAAATCACTTCAAAGGTAGGGAAAACATTTTCTCTTTGCATATTCTGAATCACCTGGAATAACAAATGGTCAATGCAGGGCAAGTGCTGGACTGAATGAAAGGACCATCTGGCTTCTGAGTTCTCTGGGCCTCAGTTTCCTCTCTAAGAGTGTCGGAAATATATCCAGGGCCATCGAGGCACACATCCGTTCCACTGGGACAGTTTCTCAATTCTAGTAGCACATCTGAATCATCTTAGAAGTCCCAGACCACATCAGAACCCACTGAGATTCAAACCCCGTGGCATGGTAGGTTTGTATTTGCTTTTTTTTTTTTAGCCTCCACAGGTTGACAGCTGGCAGTGAGAACTAATACATCAGGCTTTCAAATGCAGCACTTTTTATGAAACAAGGGAACTGAGGCTGAATCCCTATCTATCCCTGCCTTTCTGCAGAAATCAGCAGCTTCATTTTCTAACACAAGCCTACCTTCTAAAGAGCATGGCTCTGGAGTTAGATCTGGGTTCAAAGCCCAGGTCAAACACTTTATAGTCATGTGATCTCAGCTCATTTATAAGATGAATCATCAGCTACTCCACAGATGTGTCCTGAATATCACATGAAGTAGCATCCTGCAACACCTGGCACACACGTCTAACCTGAGGCAGTCCACAAGCATTCATCCCATCTCCTCTCACCCCTACTGTCCATTAGGTGGGTGTCTGACACCACCTGCAGCCCTCAGCAACACTCTGGCTAACAGGAACCTTTGCTGATATAAAATTTGCTCCTTTTTTAGTATTTGTCAGGAGCAACGACGTCTGCATCCCTTATATTAAGAGAAGAGACTAAATCCACCCTCTTCTTAAACTAATGCGTTTCTATATCACAATGGTTTGTTGTCAGCAAGATGGCTTCAGATGAGGCAAATATCCAGAAACCCGACCTCCTGTGTGGTCAAGGTAAGGCCCCGTCCTGGGTGCCTGTGGCATCTGAGCGTGTGCAACAGCATCCCTGGTACTCAACTGTGTCCCTCTGTGACGCCTAAGTTCTGCCATTTGAGACTTGCTGCCACAGCTCCACTCTTTTTTTCCATGTAGGCTTTCTGGTTTCCATTAAACAAGCTGCTTTCTAGTGAGTTCTTCTACATTATTTATTTTTATCAAATGGCACATCTGATCTGTGGATCAAGGTTTACTATTGTTAGGACTATCCTAGCACATTATGTGGGAGAATATTTCATAAAGAGCTCAACCTGGATCCTCCAACAGAATACATGAAAGAACTGCTACTAAAAAGTCAGCCTCTGATTTTCAAAAGCACTTTCATCACTTTTTAGATGTCTTTCAAAAAAGGTGGAATCAGTCTTGAGAGCCATGCAAACAAGATGCTCATAATGCACGCGTGGGGTCAGTCTTCTTCCTTTAGCCTAATCATAACCATCACTAGCGTCATCTGAGGTTAAGGGTCAGAGTACGGATGAGAAACCAGGGCTTTCACTGAGCAACTTTGGTCAGAGGTGGGGAGGGGATGGGGGAACACAGGTGTGCCATATTGGACAGGACTTCACTAGTCCTCAGACCAGGCAACAAGTTAACACTAGGTAGAAATGCTTCAGAGCTGGGAAATAAACCAAGTAGAGCTCAGACAAACAGCAGACTGCATGCCAGACAGAGAGGAGAATATAATTATTAGACTGTGAAGCTAGCTAGTCGTCAAGCACTGAAGTACAAAGTCAAGACTTAGAAAGAAGATGAGCAGAAAAAGGAAACCTAGGGGATACGAACAGGGGAGATGCAATATTCCCACTAAAAGAAGGTAAAGGAGTGTTGGGTCTGAGGAGCTAAGTGTCCTTGAAGCAGAGAGTAATCTCGAGGTATGACTGGCCCCAAGCACTGGGGGACAGATAATAGAGCAACCGGACTAGGCTGTTCAAACATAGGACGTTTGTAGCTCCTAGTCTGTTTCTAGGCAGCTTCCATTTTACCCCATAGGAGAAAGGCACACAACAACATGAAAAGAAAACACGCTCTAAACGGTTCAGATAAGGTAATCTACAGAAGCCAGCTCTGTGAGGCCAGGGAAATAAGTCAGAAAAGCTATGACTGTGCTCAGTGCATGGGGCAACCAACAAAGAAGGTCAGACGTGCAGAAGAGCTGGGGGCTTCATTCCCCATTCCCTGAAATAAGCTAAAAGCAAGGCTCTGTCCTTTTACACCAGCAGTCATTCTCTGCAGTTTCCATGCTGGATAAGGTATACTAACTTCCTGGTCATGTCAATGCAAACTGGAGCCTCTCTCTTAAACACCTAGTTTCAGATGGTCTTAACACAAAGCCCTATCAGGGGCTTCCCTGGTGGCCCAGTGGTTAAGAATCCACTTTGCTCACAGAAATATTAATATGTCTCATTATGATTATGTATTATTTTTCTTTGCCCCTATATTTCTTCTGATTTTTGCTTAATGCATCTTTGTTTCCTTGTTGTTAGGCATCCAATGGTGTATGATGTCTATCTTCTTTGCAAATTGTACCTTTTATCATAAAAAAAAAAATGGGCTTCCTTGGTGGCTTAGATGGTAAAGAATCTGCCTGCAATGCGGGAGACCTGGGTTCAATCCCTGGGTTGGGAAGACCCCCTGGAGGAGGACATGGCAACTCACCTCAGTATTCTTCCCTGGAGAATCCCCATGGACAGAGGGGCCTGGCAGGCTACAGTAAATGGGGTCACAAAGAGTCGAACATGACTGAGCAAGTGACTAAGCACATCATTAAAAATAGTCATCTTTGTTTCATTTAAAATAAATAAATAAAAGAATCCACCTTGCAATGCAAGGGACACAGGTTTGATCCCTGGTCCCAGNTCAATCCCTGGGTTGGGAAGACCCCCTGGAGGAGGACATGGCAACTCACCTCAGTATTCTTCCCTGGAGAATCCCCATGGACAGAGGGGCCTGGCAGGCTACAGTAAATGGGGTCACAAAGAGTCGAACATGACTGAGCAAGTGACTAAGCACATCATTAAAAATAGTCATCTTTGTTTCATTTAAAATAAATAAATAAAAGAATCCACCTTGCAATGCAAGGGACACAGGTTTGATCCCTGGTCCCAGAGCCAAAATTATTGAAGCTCATGTGCCTAGAGTCCACGCTCTACAACAAAAGAAGCCCGCACAACGTCAAAAAGACTAGCCTCCACCTGCAGCAACTAGAGAAAGCCCCACATGCAGCAACGAAGACCTAGCACAGCCAAAAAATTTTTAAATAAATCTTAAAAAAAAAAAAGCTCTATCAATAAGGATTAAAGCAGAGAACATTGGCTTAGAACAGGAAAGAGCACACATTCCAGGAAGGCCATGGAGAGAGACTGCTATATGCTGAGTCTCTATATCCACCCCCAGGTTGCTATTCCGCAGTGCCTGTCCTTCCTGGAGGGCAGAGCAGGGCAGCAGTGATTCAGCATAAGCCAGCCCCGCTAACCCTGTTCACAGTCAACCTAATACAGCAGGCTTAGATGTCTCAATACTTTAACTGGCAACATTGAGATTTCGCACACTGCAAATACAACATAAATCCAAAACAGTTTTTAGGCTTGCATGATTTCTCTATTTAGAAATCCCAATACTTAACAGGTAATATGCTTAACCACCCATTAACGATAACACTGAGAAGTTTCGACTTCTCCAAAGCTTTCTTTTCACAGTTGTAAAAGGGGAATAACTTTATCTTTCCTAAAACTTTAAAAGTCAGTGGCAAGATCAAATGAGATAAAGCATAAAAGAGATTTAACATAATATAAATATGTGATGTCTTTTCCAAGCCCTATGCCTACCTTTCTGAAAAAACACTTAGAATTTTGTTGGAGAGATAAGATATGAAATAATACGGCAAAAATGTTAAGTCCATGGAAAAACAAATGTTCGCTGAAATTGGTAGGAGAAGTTTCTTGGGACAAATGCAACTCTGGATGGATTCCAAAGGACTGGTGATTAGGAAAAGCAAATCCACTTTGCAGGTCCAGATTTTATAGAGCAATTACTTAAGCTGTAGTTAGAAAATTTATAGTTAGCAAGTTAACATTATTAATATCACTGCAATCTTATTACTCTCAATGACTTTGAGAAATGCGTAGCTTTAAAGCATAAAGTAGATAAAGAACTCAATTCAAAAGGTCACAGCAGCAAAGCAAAAAATGAAGTCCAATTTAGTACCCTTTGTTACCTGGCTCAATTAGGGCATGAAATAATTGGAAATCAATCAAAACTAGTAAGGTCTACTGATCATCCACAACATCACTTTGCTTCCACATAAGAGATTTTGTCACGTGCCAACAAAGGTATAGAAATACCATTCCTACAATTCATGGTGAATTTGGACAGGAGAAATAAGACCACGTTTAATAAAGAAGTCTCTGGAAATGACTTATAAATCACTTTTTTTCTGGAACCAAGAGTGTTAACATCAGTTCTGTATTTCAAACCACAACGACCACAGACCATCTATGTTGTTATTCAGTCACCCAGCTGTGTCTGACTCTTTGAGACCCCATGGACTGCAGCACACTAGGCTTCCCTGTCCCTCACCATCTCCTGAAGTTTGCCCAAGTTCAAATCCATTGCAGCGGTGAACAGTCTAATGGAGCTTAAATAGCAAAGTTGGGGCAAGATATTATCAAGGGATCTGCTGACAGTCTTCCTAACATTTTATTAATAACTCCCAGTTACCTGCTCCCAGTTCCCCTACTCCATAGAAGGGTCAGTAAGAGAATATGAGGAAGTGAGGCAGAGGAACCGAGTGACTGCTGAACATAGCAATTATTGGTGATTTTAATACTCCTTTCTCAGTAACTGACAGACCAAGTAAACAGAAAAGCAAGAAAAACACAGAAGATTTGAACACCAAAGAACGAACCTGAGCTAACTGACACTGTAAGAACACTCCGTTTAACAACAGCAGACTATATTCTTTTCAAGCACCCACAGAAGACCAAGATTTGCCATAGTCTAAGCCATAAAACAATTCTTAATGAACTTAAAAGGATTTAAATCAAAGTATGTTCTCTGACTATAGTGATCTTAAATGGAACTAAATTAGAAATCAATAACAGGAAGATCTCTGGGGAAATCTGCAAATATTTGGAAACTAAATGAAACACTTCTAAATAACCCATGGGTCAAATGCAAAGTCAAAAGGGAAATTAGAAAGTATTCGGAACTCAATGAAAATGAAAACATAACATGCCACTAAAATTTTGATAGGTTGCTTTTGGTTTGGATGAAATTATTCCAAATTTCATCTAGGGAAAAAAAAAGATGCACTAGAATACTGGAAGAGTCAAGATGAGGGTGGGAGCAGTCTGAACGGATGATGGAGAAGCTGGTTCTACTAGACATCAAAATTTTAAAACATAATATAGGTATAAAATTATAAAATGTTTTTGTTATAAGAACAAAGGGAAAAATGCAAAGACCTCAAGAATATGTAAGAATTCAACATATATGTGCATACTTTGCTCTATATGGTACTTAACAAATATTGCCTTTTTATGAAAATTGAAGGTGTGTGGCAATCCTACGTTAAGCAGATCTATTGGAGCCATTTTCCCAACAGCATTTGCTCACTTCACACGTGTAAGTCACATTTTGGTAATTCTCACAATATTTCAATTTTTGTTTCTTTATTGTATTTGTTATGGTGGTCTGTAATCAGTGATCTGTGATGTTGCTACTATGATTTACTGAAGGCTCAGATGACAGAATTTTTTTTAATAATGAAATATTTTTAATTAAGGTATATGCATTTTAAAGACATAATGCTATTGCACATTCAGTACACCATAGTATAGTTATAAACATAATTTTTACATATATAGGGAAACCAAAAAATCTGTGAATCAACTGATTACAATATGTACTTTATTGTGGTGCTCTGGAACTGAACCTGAGTTATCTCTGAGCTATGCCTGTGCTGGAATAATTTAATAAAAATTGTTGCTAACTAGTCATTTGGGTTAAAAACTCAATTCCCTCTATTATCCAAATACCAAATTAACTCTATGTTGACCAACTAGGGGTCACAAACTCTAATGCCCATAAGGATCATGTTGGTAAAATGAAACATTCACATCTAAATATCTGAGGCATGAGACAACTGGGAGTTGTGAGGAATGAAGCAAATTAGAGAATACATGTCTCTCATAAAAAGTACTTAAATTCCAACTGTTAAAAACACTATACTGAGGGAAAAACAACCAAAAAAATCCACCTCCTGTAGCAGCTGAAATGCAGCTGATTAGATGAAAATGTTTGCAATTTCTGATTTAAATGAAAAAACTAAAACTATAAAACTACTAAAAGAAAACTAAGATGGGGAAGGTTTTCTACAAATATAATACGATAGGAGTAACCAAAAATTATACTGATTTTCCATCATTAAAATTTGTAACTTCCCTGTGGTAAACAAAACTCACAAAATAGGTCAAAGATGACTGAAGAAAGTTTTACCATAAAAAAGGTACACAAAAATAAAAAATCAGCACAGTCCTATCCTGAGATTCACCCACCTGGGTTTTAAGAATCACTCATTTAACACTCTTCCAATTACGAGGGCTGGTTTAGATACTGTGTACTCCATGAACAGATGTCTTAAGACAACAGTTACCATGCTTGTGCACTGAATGATCAATGTGTTATGTTCTTTGTTAGTTTATAAACCGTAATAATCTCATGCATCACATTCTCTAAAAATAATTTTTTTTTTTGGTCAATGGCTTTTTTAGCTTTTACTGCCTTTTTTGGGGGGTCAAAAATTGAATTACATAAATGTAGATTTAAAAGAATTATAACATCAAATATTGATCAGAATACAGTGAAAGGGGTACTTAAGGCAACAGAAGTGCAATATAACAATATACATAGGAAGCCTTTAGAAAGTACATATCTATTAATCCAATAATTCTCCAGAAACTTCATCCTCATGAAATGTGGAGGAATGTATATTTAAAGAGGCAATATGCAGAGTTACTACTAACTGAAATTGGAAACCTATATATACAACAATAGGAAATTCATTAACTGGAACAAGTATATCCATGCATCCTAAAAAATGAGCATCTATACTCATATATGGGAAAATACTCACATTATATTGTTGAATTTTAAAAAAGCAGCCTTCATGATGTGAATACAGTTAAGACTACTTAACTGTAGACTTAAAAGTAGTTAAAAGGGTCAATTTTATATGTTTTTTACTACAATTTTTTAAATTGAAAAAAAGGAAGGGAAGCAGGCTTCAAGTTCTCACACAAAAATTTGGCATAAACACGAATCATGTATTTCTTACATTATAGAAATATGCATTTTTATTTATACATGGCAAAGAGCTAGAGAGCTAAATAACAATATGCCAAGAGTAGTTAAATCGATTTTGTTGTTCAGATGCTCAGTTGTGTCCAACTCTGTGACCCCATGGACTACAGCACTCCAGGCTTCCCTGTCCTTCACTATGTCCTGGAGTTTGCTCAAACTCACGTCCATTGAGGCGGTGATGCCACCCAACCATCTCATCCTCTGTCACCCCCTTCTCCTGCCTTCAATCTTTCCCAGCATCAAGGTCTTTTCCAGTGAGTCGGCTCTTTGCATCAGGTGGCCAAAGTACTGGAGCTTTAAATCTACAGGTCCTAAGATATGGACTGTTTTTTATATTTTTTTCTTTGTTTCTGAATATTTACAATGAACGTGAATTAGCTGTAGTAAAGGTTTTCAAGATAAGCTATGACTCACATCTTGATGTTCCCAAATTGTATCAATACACTAGATAAAATTCCACCTTTTATTGTTAACTAGTGAAATCACTGCAAATACCAACCATATGTTCCTTACTCAACATTGGGGTGCCCTTGGAAAATACAGGCATATATAACACTACTTTCCCCACTCACTAAGCAACTCCAGACAGCAATGCTTTTAACTTTTAACCCTTCTGTCAGATTTCATGCTTTTGTCTTTCACTCAGTGGCTCCTGTTATCTCTCACTACGGTTAGGATGGTATCTTTCTCTGTTTTAATTTATTGCTTTTAAAGGAGCTGTAACCAAAACTGCCAGGAGCACATTAATTTAAAAAAGAGAAAAACAATTAAAAGGCTGAGGAAGGTCACAGAGTCTATCCCAAGGCACAAATGAGAACAGGCGTTTTTGTGAGACGTTTCTGCCACCCAAAAAGTCTTCTCTGGGAAAGGGAGGTGGGGGGAGGTATATTTCTAAATTCCAATGTGTTTAAGCCATTCAACTGCTCTCCACCACGACAAACATACCCAGTGACATTCACGGGCCAGACAGATGCCCCAGACTGAATGAGGGCAAGCTGGAGCAGGAGCATCCTGCTGGTTGCGTGACTCCTGAGGGGTGAGAGCTGTGCCTCCATGCTGTCTCTTGGCAACAAAGTCCAAATCTGAGCGAAAGTCAGGTTATTGTGGAGATAGACTTGAATTTATTAATGTGTTTATACATGAATGTATATCAAAGTCACTGATTTAAAATCCAGTGTTTTATATTTAACAACATGACATCATCGCAAAGAGCTGTGCTTTCAGGGTTACGGCTGTCAGGAATGTGCTGAGTAAGAGGGACGTGACCACGTCCAATTACTATCATATCTCACCTCCCTGAGGTCTCATGGACAGAAGTCACAGCTTTCCCCCGAAGGATGCTGGTGAGGTCAGAAACTTAAAAATGTTGAGAAACTGCACTACAAAAGGGCAAGGTAATCCTGTTGAATAAGGGGGGAGGGAAGAGCAGCTTCCCTGTACCCATACTGACCCAGAGAGGCCAACTTCCTTTGTTACAACTTGCCATCTAACTTCTAGTTCAATGAAAAAACTACAAGGAACTGTAACCAAAGACCAGAAGCAGACACATGGCTGTTAGGAGTGCCTGCAGACCAGCACCGAGACAGCTATCATGTGGCTTAGCTAACACTCCTGGAGGCAGAAGTTTTCCTAAGGCAAGTCCCACTGTTCTGCCTAACCATCCTCCTCTCAGCTTCTGGTTGAGACATTTACTAGAAAGGGTGTGCTGAGGCTGCACATTCTTACCTGTGTGCCTTTACTCATGATATCCCTATCAATCCAGCGATCAAGGCTCGTTTTCCCCAAAAATCTTTTTTTTTTTTCATTATTCATTCTCGCGTCTTTAACTTCTATAGCATCTAACTGTAAAAACTGGCAATTGATTACATACCACCTGGTATTTTACAAATTTCTTCCATTATGCCTAATTCTGGGCTCTAACATACACAAACTGGCTTCTGTGACTCATGGAACTGCTGCCTTAGCACAGCACAGGATCCGTAACTGGGGCTCAGGGGATTACATCAGACGGGCCTGGTAGCCAGAAGCAATGCTTGCTCACAAGTGATTCAACACAAAAGGAGTTTACTCTGGCCTCTGACAGACAGCACCTTAATCAGAAGCAAAGATAAGGGCCAAAGAAAAAAAAACCGAGCCATAGGCCAAAGACCCAAAGAGCACTTGTGACCAGAATAAACTGGCTGGATCTTGGGCCCTGCGTGACCAAACCAGGAGCCCAAAGGTTACAAGTTATAGGAAATAACTATTCTCAAGAGTGTAACAAAAGTTAAATTAACATAACTTAAAAACAAACCCAAAGACCATACACAGTGGTTTAAAAAAAAAAATGTGGCTGATCTGCCTAACAGTGTCCCTTTCTGTTGCTTCACTTTACCTCCAAGGGGAGGAAAAATCTCTCTTGCATCAAAAGATATGATGTGTGCTAAAATGAGTGAAAGTTTGATGAGGAACAGGATATTTATAGAGTCAAAGTATTTTCCTACAAAATACTTATTAATTGCAAAGTCAAAAATAGTAACTTTACAGTACAGAAGCCTAGCAGATACCATTTGACTAGGTGATTAATCACCAGTGACAGGGCAAATAGATGTCACATGCCTCTTGATACATGCACTGAGAAGCGTACAGCATCACTGTGGTAGTCCACCCAAAACACATGACCTGTATCTAATCACAGGAAAATCAGGCTCCCTAAACTAAGGGACATCCTACAAAAAGGAACTGGTCTGTACTCTTTTTAACATGCCATGAGAGAACAAGATTAAGAATTTGCTCCAGATTAAAGGAGATTTAAGAGACATGACAACAAGTACAATGTTTGACTCTGGATTGGAAACTGGACTAGGAAAAAGAGTTTTTCTTTTACTACAAAGAACACTGGTGGGACAATTGATAAAACATGAACAAATAATTTGAATGTTACCTCAAAGTTAATCCCCTGATTTTGACAACTGTACAGTAGTTCGGGTTTTGTTTTTTTTTTTTTTTTTAAGGAAATACACTTTGAAGTACTTAGAGAAAAAGAGACATTTTATCTGTAATTGTCAAAAAATCGTTCAAGGGAAAAAATGTGTATATAGATAGAATGAATAGCAAATGGAGCAAAATGTTAGTCTTCGGTGAATTTGGGAAAGGATTTACAGGAATTTTTATACTGTTCTTGAACTGTTTCCGTAACTCTGAATTATTTCAAAATTTAAAATGTTAAACAAACAAACAGAAAGACAAGATGAGTTAAAGATCAGGTCTTTCAGCCTGAAGACCTAGGATTCTAAAACCAGCCTTTCTGCTTTGATGTAGCCTGCAATGATAAGCATGGATTCGAGAGGCATGCAGATCTGGTTTCAAATCAATCAGCCATGATTAAACTAAGCTCACAATAAATGATATTTATTATTTCAAAATTTTAAGAAACCAAAAATATGGAAGACTTTCATAGTTATTTTATAAGAGCAAGTAAGCAATTTTATGGAGCAAGAAGGAACAGCCCTAATATTCAATACAGGAAAAAAGAAAGCTACAGATTATTCTATTTATGAATAAAGATGCAGAGATACTTGATGAAATGTTAGCATATTGAATTTGGTAATATGGTAAAAGAATAACAGACCACTGCAAAATCAAGTTAGTTCAGAAAAACAGGGGCGGATGAATGGATGAATATTAAGAAATCAATTAAAATAATATACTAGTTACAAAAGTCAAAAAAATTACAAATTCAATAAAGAAGTATTTTCAATAGCTGAACACCTTCCTGATATTTCAGTGTTTATTTTTCCAGTGGAACATTTATAACTTTTCTATTATAAAAGCAATTATGATTACTATGAAAAGTTTCAGTTTTCTAAACAGTCCATGATAAGTAAGACTTACTTACTGGAGTAAGTCTTTCCAGTTTGTGAAAGTATATTTTAGGTAGACAGATAGGAAGCCAGTGAGTAAAAAGAGAGAAAATGCCATTCCAAGAACCCCAATCTGAGAAGGAAGGCTTCTGTCCCTACTAGTTACTCTGTTAGTAACTGTGCTCTTGAACAGCACACCACTGACAAAAAGGATCCACAGTGGAGTCTCCCTTTCTACTGTGAGTCACTTGAAAAAAGTTCTCATTACATTTATAAAGAAGCTCTCCTCACTATTCAGATACTACCTATCCTCAGAATCAATGGTTTAAAGACAGGAGGGGATTTCCCCATTGGCCCAGTGGTTAGGAATCCACCTGCCAATGCAGGGGGCAGGGGTTTGATCTCTGGTCCGGGAAGATCCCATGTTCCTCGGGGCTACTAAGCCTGTGTGCCACAACTACTGAGCCTGTGCACCTAGAGCCCATGCTCTGCAACAAGAGAAGCCTGTGCAATATCACTAGAGAGTAGCCCCTGCTGGCTGCAACGAAAGTCCTCGCGCAACAGTGAAGACCCAGTGCAGCCATAAATCAATAAAGATGGAAGGATAAAAAAATAAAAAGATTTTTAAAAGAGAGATTTACATATAAAATTTTAAAGATGGGAAAATGAGAAGAATAAGGCAATCCTGGGCAGAAGAACCCCGGTTTAAGTCATCATTACCATCACCCGCTTTGAAATTACACAGTATAAAATGCATGTTATTCAGCGTTCAGTTCAGTTGCTCAGTCGTGTCCGACTCTTTGCGACTCCATGAACTGCAGCACGCCAGGCCTCCCTGTCCATCACCAATTGCTGGAGTCTACTCAAACTCACATCCATTGAGTCAGTGATGCCATCCAACCATCTCATTCTCTGTTGTCCCCTTCTCCTCCTGTCCTCAATCTTTCCCAGCATCAGGGTCTTTTCAAATGAGTTAGCTCTTCACATCAGGTGGCCAAAGTATTGGAGTTTCAGCTTCAACATCAGTCCTTCCAATGAACACCCAGGACTGATCTCCTTTAGGATGAACTGGTTGGATCTCCTTGCAGTCCAAGGGACTTTCAAGAGTCTTCTCCATACACTTGTATTTAAATTCTCTGGTGTTTCATGGGGTTGGTAATAGTTTTTCAGAACTCAGACAATATCACTCAAGTAAGTAACGGACAGAAAAGAGAAGTGGGAGGCTCCCTTGCTGGTGCTACTCTCTATGGCCAGAAATCGAGGCATTTTCCAATAATGAAGGGCACAGAATCCAACCAACAGGGCACCCACTCCCAATTCGGAAGAACTTGTCCTGTAAAAGATAAAGAGCCTTCCGAAACCAGGGACATTAACGAGTCTGATGTCATCCCTTCAGAACAACCAGAACTCAAGGTTACAGTAACCCGACTCCCCAGTATTATTTTGACCAACTTCATAAAAACAAAAGCTGCCTTTGATGCATTTCAATGCCCAGCCACCTCACCAGAGAATCAGATATTAAAAATTAATCAGGCTAGCAAAGCAACATTCAATGTCAGGCAGCTCTGCATATGAGACGGAGCTCTAGATGGACTTAGACTGAATGCTCATCTTTTGTAGCCATGAACCTCTACAATTTAGATCATGGCCTAGTCCTCCTGCCGTGTCTAATTCTGAGTGGTCAGCTCTGCAACGGTTAGCTGGCCCTAACCCACCTTCTTTGCTTCCTGCCTTACTGCAGTACTCGTGGACAATATTCACACACTGGCAAAGTCCCAGCCATCACCTCTACTCTGAAATGAACTTTAACAAGAGTGGGAGTTCACTAGACGGGGAAGGAAGAGAGGAACATTTAGGCCAAGGCACAGACTTAAAAAGCACGCTGAAAATGGATGACTGAGGAAGGGCCAAGTGGTCCAGTGGATGCAGCTTTCCTAGAGTGTCTACCACCAGGCTCTGTCTCTCCTGAGCTCCACACACCACCTGCACACCAGGCTGCCCATATGGCGTTCTTCAGATTCCTGAAACCTAACATATGATGGTCACAACCTTTCTCCTCCTACACTCTAAATGTTGGCTAATAGAGCCACCATGCATTCAGTCAAGCTTAAAAACTCAGTCATCTCAGACTCTTCCCTCTCTGTCTAAACATGCTGTCCAAATACATCAACAATTTGCATCAATGCTATTCCAAAATGGTCTTGAATCCATTCCCCACTCTCCATTCCTACTGCCACTAATCTTAGCTGTATCTTTCACCTGGCCTACTGCAGAATCGTGGGGCAGGTGACCCAAACTCGGCCCGCTCAATTGCTGCATCACCATGAAG
This sequence comes from Neotragus moschatus, assembly GCA_006410615.1. Classification (NCBI taxonomy): domain Eukaryota; kingdom Metazoa; phylum Chordata; class Mammalia; order Artiodactyla; family Bovidae; genus Neotragus; species Neotragus moschatus. Next base: position 358,068 of record SJYA01001624.1, read on the forward strand.
CTTTTCCCAGCTCCTGCAGTTTGTCTCCGCCACCTCCCACCCCTGCTTTCCCTGCTCTCACAGTGCTTTGCACCCATCTCCACCACTACAAAACCTGCACACAGTATGGTCATTACATAAAACATGTCTGTCTCCTCCACTCAAAAACAAAATTCCCTGGTGGCTCAGTGATGAAGAGTCTGCCTGCCAGTTCAGGAAACATGGGTTCAATCCCTGGTCCGGGAAGATCCCACATGCCACGGAGCAACTCAGACCATGTACCACAACATGTGCTCTAGGGCCTGGGAGCAGCAACTACTGAGCCCATGTGCTGCAACTCCTGAAGCCTGTGTGCTCTGGAGCCTCTGCTCCACCACAATGAGAAGCCTGCACACTGCAACTGGAGAGGAGCCCCACTGACTACAGCTGGAGAAGAGCCCTCATAGCAACGAAGACCCAGCACAGCCATAAATAAACAAACTTATTAAAAAAAAAAAAACCACAAAATTCTCAAGTGTAATCACCATATTTGATAACTTGCCAAGCATTTTATAAAGTATCTGAACACGGCGGCTCACAATAAAATATTGTTTAAAATCCTAAGAAGTTGCCCTTCACAAAATTTTCCTTCTTACACTTTTTTTCTGTTTATTTTGAAATAATTACAGATTCATAAGAAGTTAGAAAAACAGTACAGAGAGGACCCATGTACCCTTTGTCCAGTTTCCCCCTATGGTAGTATCTTACACAACTCTAGTACGCTATCAAAACCAGGAAACTGACACTGGCACAACATTTGGACCTTATTCAGATTTTACCTATTTTACACGCACATGTATGTGTGTGCATGCAGGGAGAGCTCTATGAAAACTTATCACACGTCTAGACTTGTGCAAGCCCACCTCAGTCAAAATACAGAACTGTTTCTCCCTTGTGCTGCCTCTTTACAGTTAACTCACCCTCCCCCTACTTTTTCCCTATCCCCCACCACCCTAACTCTTGGCAACCACTAATGTGTTTTCCATCTGTGTGTCTGTGTGTCTGCGTGTGTGTGTTTGTGAATTGCTCAGTTGTGTCCAACTCTGTGACTCCACAGACTGTAGCCTACCAGGCTCCTCTGTCCGTGAAATTCTCCAGGCAAGAATACTGGAGTAGGTAACCTTTCCCTTCTCCAAGATCAAATGTTCCCAACCCAGGGATGGAACCCAGGTCTCCTGCATTGGCAAGCGGATTCTTTACCATCTGAGCCACCAGAGACACCCTCCATCTCTATAACAGACTTAACAGCATCCCACTGCAGCCAACAGAATGAAATTCACAGATCTCAGCATGGCATTCAAGGCCTCCCTGATGTGGTCTGGACCAACCACTCCAGCTCATTCCTCACCTCTACCCTCTTGAACCCACTATTCCAGCAATATAAGACAACTCACCACTCTCAGAACATGTTTGCACTTTCCTGCTTTTGCATCTTTGCTTGTGTTGTTCCTATAACTATTATAGTCCCTCCCTGGTTTTCCACTCAGAAAAACCATCTTCAAAGCCTCAGCTCAAATGTCATATTTATAGAAAGCTCTTCCTGACCTCTAACATCCCCAAGCAATTGGTTTTTCTCTTCTCTGTGATCCCATTCTTACAACATTCAGATCACAGAATTGTGATGTACCCATGTCTTCTACATTTTGCCATGATCCAACGGAACACAGGGATATATATATATATTATTCATTTCTGTCTTCACAAGACCCAGTGGTTTGACTCAATAGCCTTTCACAAATCCTTCCTTTGTGCTATCTGTCACTAGCTGCACTGAGTGCTAGAAATGCAAAAATAAACATGCTCATAAGGGGCTTATAATAAGCTGGCACGTCAGTGCCTGCCTCACTGAAGACACACAACAGAAACTTCTTGAATGAATGAATGCTGAAAATCTGTGGATCCCCTGAACACATTTCTAAGACTNCTTCCTTTGTGCTATCTGTCACTAGCTGCACTGAGTGCTAGAAATGCAAAAATAAACATGCTCATAAGGGGCTTATAATAAGCTGGCACGTCAGTGCCTGCCTCACTGAAGACACACAACAGAAACTTCTTGAATGAATGAATGCTGAAAATCTGTGGATCCCCTGAACACATTTCTAAGACTTAACCATCTAGAGTAGACATACACCATCCATGATCCCGATGCTGCTGAGTGATCAGTCACTGATCATTCAACAAGAGGTCACTGAGAGGCTACTAGATGTTAGGTACTTTTCTAGAGATAAGAGTAATATAGGGGAGCTGTCTTTTTCTTTAACCCAATCTATCAGGCCAGTGGCTGGAATCATCAAGGGTGTGGGTATAGCAGAGACGAGCCAGGACCACTCAGCAGGAGTCTTGTACGGAAGGGATGGCAAGCCTCTTAATCTCATCAGGTGGAGCTGGTAAAGAGAACGCCTACCTTACAGGACACTTAGGTAAGATAGAAACAGGAGGAGAGATATCTCCTGCCCCTGGTTTTCTTTAAAATAAGCCAAGGGAAAATAAAAATAGACAAAAACCTGCATCTGAGCCGAAAATCAGGAAGGATGCCATCTCACCTGCCCAAAACTTTGAGGAAGTTCCATTAAATATTCTTTCTCTAAAGAAGCAGTGTGTTCTGGCAATCAGTGTAGGACCAGCGGAACACATAAAAGGAGGGAGCCACACACAGAGAACTGCTACAGCACAGGCCGAGGCCCACAGAGACGACCTCCCGCTGAGCCCGGACAGCCGCCACCCCACCCAACCCCACCCAGGTCGCCTGCCTGGCAGAGGCAGTGGCACCCCAGGGCTGGGCCTGGGCATGCGCAGCCCCCATGTAAAGGCAGCCAGCCTACAATGTGTTCCTTTACTGGGGCATGGAAAAGTTAAGACAGATCCTTATAGATATCTCTGTAAGAATCCCTCTCTCATGAGATTATGGTGGTGGCTGCAAAACTCTATTCGGAATAAGATTTAAGGAATCAATGTAACTATGATACTCATGTTATTTAAAAAATGGATTTCTAAACCAGAAAGGACTGAATGGAAATTAAAACTCTGAATGCCGACTGAAATAGTAATGGAGAAAAGGAATAGTAAATTGAGGGTTATGGAAGAATCAAATTAGTAAAGTAAAACTTAAAATCCTCAAGAACTCAGAATAGAAGTTTAAAAAGATAAAAATGAAGCAGGGATTAATTTTTAAAGTACAGGACAGATGGGACATCCCTGGTGGTCCAGTGCCTAAAACCCTGAGTTCCCAATGGAGGGGGCCCAGGCTTGATCCTTGGCCAGGGAACTAGATCCCACTAGTTCCCTTGGTCAGGGAACTTAGATGCCGTGACTAAGAGTTTGCAAGCTGCAACTAAAAAAAGATCCACATGCTGGAAGTAATCTCAGTGCCACCAAATAAGTATTTTTTTAATTAAATTACAAGATAGAGAAAAAGGTATAGCAAGTTTATAGCTTGGGCTTATCAAAAAACTGCCAATAAATTCAGCAAAGTTGCAGGACACAAAATCAACATGTAAAACTCAGCTGCATTCCTATACACTAAAAATCAACCATCCAAAAGGAATATTGCAACAACTCCACTTATGATAGCATCCAAAAGAATAAAATATTTAGGAATAAACTAAACCAAAAGGGGTGAAAGACTTGGACGCTGAAAACCACAGTACTGAACAATTCTAAAAGAAATCGGAAACATTAGTATAAACGGAGAGACATCCGTGTACGTGAACTAGAAGGCTTAATGTTATTAACATGCCAATGCTACCCAAAGCCATCTAGATTTAATGTAAACTCTATCATAATCCCAATAAAACAGAAAAATCCTCCCTAAAACTCATATGAAATCTCAAGAGATCCTGAATAGACAAAACAGTCTTAACAAAGAACAGAGTTGGAGGTCTCACACTTTCTGATTTCAAACTCAGAACCAAACTATGGTAATTAAAACAACGTGATACTAGCATAAAGAGACATATTGACCGATGGATACAAGACAGAGCCCAGAAATAAACCCTCACATATGGAGTCAAATAATTTTTCAACAAGGGTGTCAAGTCAATTCAAGGGGGAAAGGGAAGTCTTTTCAACAAATGGTGTTGGGAAAACTAGTATTCGATGACAAAAAATGAGGGCCCTCAACTTATAACATATACAAAAATTAACTAAAAATGGAACAAAGATCTAAACGTTAAGAGCTAAAATCAAAGGCCACAACCAAAAGGCAACCCAAAGAATGGGAGAAAATATTTGTAAATCATATAACTGATACGACACTAAAATCCAGAATATATAAATTCTACAATTCAGTGATAATGACAATAAAAAAAACCTATTTAAAAATGGTCTATTTAGGGGCGGTCCTAAGATGGCGGAGGAATAGGATGAGGAGACCACTTTCTCCCCCACAAATTCATCAAAAGAACATTTAAACACTGAGTAAATTCCACAAAACAACTTCTGAATGCTGGCAGAGGACATCAGGCACCCAGAAAAGCAGCCCATTGTCTTCGAAAATGGTCTATTTAAAAATGGACACAAGGCTTGAACAGACATCTTTCGAAAGAAGATATACAAATGACCAGTAAGCACATGAAAAGATCCTCAGTATCACCAGTCATTTGGGAAATGCACATCAAAACCACAGCGACATACACTTCAGCCTCAGTGGTGGCAGTGGTAGTTGTGGTTTAGTTGCTAAGTTGTGCCCGACTTGCGATCTCGTGGACTGTAGCCCGCCAGACTCCTCTGTCACTGGGATTCTCCAGGCACTCAGTAGGATGGCCATTATAAAACCCACATACACACACAGAGAAAGAGAATCAATACGGGCAAGAAAGTGAACAAACTGTAACCCTTGTGCATTGCTGGTAGGAATGTAAAATGGTGTAAACTGAGGTAATAGTGCACACCAATACTTCACAGGGCTGTTGAAAAAAACGAGATGATTCCAATAAAGCACTCTCCACATAAGCTCTAAAAGTTAGCTCTTCATATTATTATGAAGATGACGATGAGGATGGCACAGCTGACCAGCAGGTATCTGACCAGAGAAAGGACTGTACTTCTGAATCACTATCATTTTGGTGTGGTATTTTATTGATAAAGTCCTTTCTGTTCTCTTAAGGGCCCTCACCCCCTTCACCATTCAATCCTTCTAGGACTAAACTACATGCTGCATAATTTTTACCCAGCAAATCTCAGTGATGCTCAAGGAAGCAAAACATTCACTGGAAAAATTACTAACTAGTATATTCATACTAAAATGGAAGATATGACCTAGTTTAATTAAAAGCACCTTAAGGAACCTCCCTAGTGGTACAGTGGATAAGAATATGCCTGCCAGTGCAGGGGACACAGGTTTGATTTCTGATCCGAGAAGATGCCACATGCCACGGAGCAACTAAGCCCGTGTGCCACAACCACTAAAGCCTGTGTGCTGCAACTATGGAAGCCCGTGTGCCCTAAGGCCGGCGCTCCGCAGTAAGAGAAGCCACCGCAGTGAGAAGCCTGTGCACCCCAAGAAAGAGTAGCCCCCTTTGCTTTAACTAGAGAAAACCCATGCACGGCAACAAAGGCCCAGGGCACCAAACATAATAAATAAAAATTTTAAATAAATTAAAAGCACCTCAAGGACTACCTCCAAACTCAGCAAAGGTTCCAGTCTCTCTGTCCTTCACCCTGCATATGATGTCCACTGTGTAGATCTGCCAGTGTTTCTGTAGGCTTCCCTGCTGGCTCAGATGGCAAAGAATCTGCCTGCAACGCAGGAGACCCAGGTTCAATCCCTGGGTCAAGAAGATCCCCTGGAGAAAGACATGGCAACCCACTCCAGTACATGTGCCTGGAGAATTCCATGGACAGAGGAGCCTTGCAGGCTACAGTCCATGGGGTTGCAAAGATTCAGACACGACTGAGCAACTAACATACACAGTATTATTTAAGAAGTGCTGACTGGGCTTTAAGTCCTTCAGAAGTATTCTTATCCATTGGGGGGAATCTCCATTTTAACAAAGTAATTTAACCACTGATAATGGCTTAGAGGAGGGCACGGCAACCTACTCCAGTATTCTTGCCTAGAGAATCCCATGGACAGAGGAGCCTGGGGGGGGCTACAGTCCATGGCCTCACAAAGAGTCAGACACAACTGATCAGTTAACACTACACTACTACTATGATGGCTTAAGCTCTAGATCTGGCAGGAAATCGGGAAAAATCCAATGAAAGTAGGTGATTCAAGGTCTCAGGAGGCCTATCTTCTCCCTAAGTCCAATAATAGGTGCTCTTGGCAAGGAAAAGCAGACCCGAGTATTTGAAGGCATATGCTTTGTGCAGTCCCAATGGCTCTGAGAATCACATCCCAAAGCATGTGGCCAAATATCAAGAGCCTAGCAAGGAGAAAGGTCAAAGGGAAAAGGTCACTGCTAAGCTCCAGCACCATCCTCGGCTGAGTCAGCTCAGAAGACAAGCAACAGAGTTACTTGATAAATATTAAGATTACTAAAATACACACTTCTGCTTCATTTACTGTCCACAATGGGGACAGAAAAGTACCAAAGGAAAGCAAAATACTGAAGAGAAAACATCTAGAAGGAAGGAGAGAAGGAAGTAGAGGGGCTTATGGAAGTAGAGGGGCTTATGGAAGGAAGACCAACAGGGCATTATACAGGGACAAGTTAGACAGAGATGAGATAATGTCTTATCAACTATCTCTGGTGAAACCAGGCCTGGTCAGGCCACCTCAGTCCTCACCCTGTGAAGCTAGCAATTCAATCCAAGAGCTTCCAGGGAGAGTGACAGCAATACTGCGGTGCCCACGTAAGGGGTTCAGCTAAGCTACTCTCCTTAGCACCTCGTTTCCTTTCCCTGACAGGAAAAAGAAGGTTTTCGTGTAACTCCAGCTTCTTGTCTCCTCCACCCTTGTAGTGACCTGAGTGAGAGTCCAGGTCCTACCCTAGAAATCTGTAAATGTGACCTTATTTGGAAAAAGGGATTTTGCAGATGTAATTAAGTTAAGGATCTCAAAATGAGGTCATCCTGCATTATACTGGTACACCTGAAATCCAATGATAAGAGTCCTCAGACCAAGACACTCACAGGAGAGTCACAAAAAGAGGAGGAGACTGTCACGTGAAGACAGGGGTAGAGACTGGAGTGATGTAATCACAAGTCAAGGTGCCATCAGGGGCTGCAAGAAGGAAGGAAGGATTCTCCTGACAGCCGCTGGACAGAGTGTGGCCCAGCTAACACCCTAGTTTCAGACTCCTGCCCTCCAAAATCATGAGCAGATAAATCTTCATCATTGTAAGCCGCCCAGTTCATGGTCATTTGTCACAGCAGACCTAAGAAAATAACACGACCTCAACCATGGCAGGAAAAACAAACAAACACTCTGATATACTCCTTCATGGGCACTTTCAAAAACCTTCCTTCCAGGGAATCTTCACTTACACAGTCTAACCAAGGAAACGTCACATCCACCGGTGGTGTGCTTTCCATGTGGACTTGGACCTCTGCTTAGCCCTCATTTCAGGGGCTTCAGAGAGAAAAGGGCTCTGCAGTTCAGTCCTGCTGGGCATCCAGCCCACCTCTCCCACCTCATCTCTCAGGCTCTGATCCTTACAGATGACACAGATGGACAGCTGGGTATGTGATTTTGCTTCTGAACTAATCTGAAAGGAAATACACTTGTCCTACCTGTATGACTCAAAAGATAAGGACAGATCACAATGCAAGATGTTTAAGAACCAGCTTGGGGCGTTTTTCTAAAGGAACGTGACACACAGGATGTCCCAGTGCCCAGTGGATACAGGGCAGGAACAGGTGCCACAGTATCAGTCCTCTCCTCCCCACTGCTGGATCTTGGATTTCTCTCCATTTATTTTTACCCTGTGTCATTGAAACTAGGAACTTGCTGCCTTTATATGAAAGAACTGAACACACACACACACACACACGGAAATTAAGAAACTGTGACAGTCAATTCTGCTCAACAGCTACCCTCCCTCTCCTCTCTGCTAAATCCCTTCCAGGACTTGACAACAAAGTGGTGGGAGTTCAAAAACGTCTGCCTCTCCAGGGCCTGTACTGTTCTGCTCAGCACAGTCCAGGCAGTGCTTTCAACAGTGTCCTTACGAGTAGGGTCTCAAAATATACTTGGTGAGTGACCAGTCTGTATATGAGAAGGTAAAATACTGCCACAGTAAATTTCATGTTATGCACATCTTTTACCACAACGAAAAAAAGTTTTCATTTTGTTGAAAATCACACTGAGATACTACTTTGTCCCTACCAGGATGACTACTATCAAAAATTAAAAATGAAAAAAATAACCATTGCCAAGGATGTGGAGAAACTGGAACCTTCATACTGTGCTGGTGGGAATGAAAATAATTCAATCTAGGGCTTCCCTGGTGGCTCAGAATGAATGAAGAGTCTGCTTGCCAATGGAGGAGATGCGAGTTCAGTCCCTGGTCCAAGAGGATCCCACACTGCTGTGGAGTAACTGAGCTCTGAGACTGTGCTCTAGAGCCCGGGAGGCGCAACTACTGAGTCCACGTGCCACAACTCCTGAAGCCCGTGTGCCCTAGAGCCCGTGCTCTGCAACAAGAGAAGACACTGCAACGAGAAGCCTATGCACTGCAACTGGAGAGCAGCCCTTGTTTGCTGCAACTAGAGAAAAGTCTGCACAGCAACGAAGACCCAGTGCAGCCAAAAAAGAAAACTATTAAAAAAAAAAAGTTCAACCTCAAAAAGCTAAACACAGAGTCACCATATAACCCAGAGATTACACTCCTGAGTATGTACCCAAAAAAGCTGAAAAAGAATTTTGCTTTTAAAACCAAAACTTGTACACAAATGCTCACAGCTACATTCTTCACAGTACCCAAAAGTGGAAAACAACCCACATATCCATCGATGGGTAAATGGATAATGGAATATTATTCAGCCAGAAGTGGAATGGAGTACTGACAAATGCCACAACATGAATGATCCTCAAAAATATTAAGCTAAATGAAAGAAACCAGTCACAAAAGACAATCATATACTACATGATTCCATTTATATGAAACACCCAGAATAGGTAAATCCATAGAAACAGAAAGCAAATTGGTAGTTCCAGAGGCTGGGGAAGGAGGAGATGGGGAGTAACTTACTGGGTACATGTTTCCTTTTGGGATGATGAAAATATTTTGGAACAAGACAGATGTGATGGCTGCACATTATAAATGTACTAAATGCAACCGAACTATTCACTTAAAAATTACGTTATGTGAATTTCACCTCAAATAAAAAAAACTTCCCTGGTGGCTCAGATGGTAAAGAATTCACCTGCAATGCAGGAGACCTGAGTTCAACCTGGGTCAGGAAGATCCTCTGGAGAAGGGAGTGGCTACTCACTCCAGTATTCTTACCTGGAAAATTCCATGGACAGAGGAGCCTGGAGGGCTACAGTCCATGGGGTCGCAGAGTCGAACACGACTGAGCAACTTACCACAAATAAACCCAACATTGTCATTAGAGTTCAAAGAATACATATAGAACATTTTTAATGACTTAACTAATCATCGGGGTCTAAATCAGGGTTTCTCAACCTGAACACAATTGACTTCGGGCTGTATCATTAATTCCCTGTAGTGAGGGGCTGTCCTGTGTACTGTAGGGTGTTCAGCAGTATCCCTGGCCAATACTCATTTGATGCCAGTAACACAGTCCACGGGGTTGCAAAGAGTCAGACACAACTGAGTGACTGAACAACAACACACACACACACACACAACAATACACACACACCCCTCGCTGAACTATGACAACGAATACTATCTCCAGACACTGTTAAACATCCCTTGGTGGGCAAAATCACCCCCAATTAAGAGTCACTGGTCCAAATGAAAAAAGGGCTCTCCCAGCACTTACTAAGAATTTGTTCTTTTTCAATCCCTGTCAGCCTGGCAGTATGACTCACCGTTTCCGGCCAACCCTACCAGCCACAAATGACCTATCTATGAACTTCTGGCACCTGATTATATGTCCTTTCTTCTACTTCCAATTCCTCCAAACCACTCACAAGGGCCCTGGCTAGGCTGCTTTCTGCCTGCCAGGCCAGAGATTACCCAGTACCCTTCACTTTGTCCCCAGCACATAGCTCCATGTCTCCATTAGCACCCAAGAGACAGAAGGACATTCTGAAGTCACAGGTCAAGGAAAAAGCCAACCTACCAGTTTTACAAGTAGGACAGAGACGTCCTGTACCTAGGTGCACATTCCCTAATCTCAGTAGCTAATTAAAGAACAAGAGAAGTCCTCCACATCAGTCCAACCCCAAAGAGAGTGACAGCTGAAATGAGAGGCTGAAAGTCCCTAGTCCTAGGAGATATGACTATACTTTCAAGAACTTTGATGAGTTGTAACTTTGGGGAAAACAATCAATTGAGGCTCAGTTGTCTTGACATTAATCTTTCACAAAGCTCCCAAACCTTGAGAAGAGAAATGGATCCTACTTCCATCTGAACCTATATAGCCTTGGACAGGTCATTTAATCCCATGGGCATAGGTTTCTCCTTTGCAGGGTATGTGGGTTAGGCTGTTTGAACTCTAAATGTAATGCATTATTTCAATACCTACTTTCTGTATCTACTTATAAATATTACGATCATATATAAGCATAAGCAGAAACCTAAGCATGCCCTTAAGGAATTCAAGTTGGGTTGGAGGCAGGTAAAAAAATAACTTAGAAGTCCCAGAGAGGAAGGTAGAGGGGATAGAGAGAGAGACAATAAGATGGAACAGAAACTAAAGAGGTACGTGCCAAGTGCCCTCAAACGTGTGAGAGATCAAACATCAGATTACAAGTAATCAATGTAAAAAAAATCAACAGACACCGCCCACAGCCCCTCCATTGGTGCAGCAGGGGAAGTGAGGCGCCCAAGTATTAGGGGAATGGAGGAGGCAGCATTTAATGAGGGCTTCCCAGCTACTATTTTGGTTCTTGAATAACGGGAAATATGCAAGATACCATTTCTAACTTACAGACTGAGCAACTGTGCTGACACAGTCAGACCTTTTCCTTTATGTAAAAGCTGAGTAAAAACTCAGGGATGTAGTCCTTCATCATTTAGCAACCCCCGAGGTAACGGGATTTCCTAAGAGTTGAGCAGTGTAATAAAAGAGACAGCCAGCCTGACCAGGAGGGTTTGTTAAGGGTAAAGGTGAGCAGAAACCCCCAGCAACAAAATGCAAAAGGCACATTTTGAGGATGTCTGTACAGTGACCATATGAGGTCTCCTGTCTCGTTCTTTGCAAAGCCAAGACCCAGGGGAGAATTTAAAATATATATATTTACGTTTATGTACTTAAATATATGGAGAAGGCAACGGCAACCAACTGACACATCATATGTAAATATATAGGCAAATATAAGTAAAAAGAAAGTTTATTCCTTCTAATAAGAGAAAATACAAAGCTGTCAAATACTGTAAATTACACAAAAGGAACAATAACAACAATTTAGCTTCATAATCTGGCCAAAGATATAGCATCCAAATTGCCCTGCCTGCTCTTCAGCCGGTCAACATCGCTTGCATTACCAGTCTGCTAAAGCCAGGTTTTCCTATACCTCAAGATCTTCAGGGCAGGAGATCAGGTTTTTAACTTGTTCCTCTCAGCTGATTCCAGATCATTATTCCCACCTTCCACCCTCATGTAAAGGTTCCTGTCCCTCTGAGTTCAGGCCACCTGGCTCAGGTGGCTTCCATCCTGCCTTGCCTTTGTCCCTCCACCCTCCAACTCAGTTTCCAACATTCACTGAAGCCTTTGGCATCCGAGCTTCCTCTCATAACAACTCCTGCCATCATACTGGGCAGTTTCACAATCTATGAGGATGACTTATTCCTACGCTTCTGCCTCCAGATGTCTTCAGGACTACAACGTTTGCTTCTCTCAACCACCTACACACATGGCCACACCCCAGACCTTATCAACACAAACCTTAAATGACCACTGTTCACTTCCTGACACATTCTCCAGGCCTCCAGCTTCTCATGCCTTCACTCTGGGCTGAACTGTTCTTCAAACTCAACCATCTTCCAGCTCTGACTCTCATTTTCTCCCAATCAANCCACACCCCAGACCTTATCAACACAAACCTTAAATGACCACTGTTCACTTCCTGACACATTCTCCAGGCCTCCAGCTTCTCATGCCTTCACTCTGGGCTGAACTGTTCTTCAAACTCAACCATCTTCCAGCTCTGACTCTCATTTTCTCCCAATCAAACAGCTCTCTCCTTGAACAGCCTCCTCACCCCCATTCTAGCTCCATGGTTGAGGACCTAGACCACTCCTTTGATTTCTCTGTACCCCTGGCCTCCTAAAATATCTAAACCTGAAAGTGTTAGCTGCTCAGTCATGTCTGACTCTTTGTGACTCCATGGACTGTAGCCCACCAGGCTCCTGTGTCCATGGAATTTTCCAGGCAAGAATACTGGAGTGGGCTGCCATTTCCTTCTCCAGGATCTTCCCAACCCAGGGATTGAACCTGGGTCTCCTGCATTGCAGTCAGATTCTTAACCATCTGAGCCACCAGGGAATATTAAAGGCTTAATCTAAACCTGGGTCAGTGCTAAATCCACCTATTCTGCCCCTAACCCTAGGTTCCTGAGTTCCAGCAGAGAAAAACCATGCAATCTTGCAAAGTGGCATCATTATCCATTCACTGTCTTCATCCTGAGTCCTGTAGTTTCCTTGGACAACTCCCTCTCCAACTCTTCTCAGTGACTAACCCAAACCCTCAGCTGCCTCCTCAGCCCCATCCTTACCACAACCCTCAACAGACAACCTTGCTTCCTCATTCCATAAAACCGAGACCATCTGCCCCGACTACCTTTAAATTCCTATCTCCCCATATACTTCCAGTCCTCCCACAACAAGCTTAACTCTATCCACATTGATTCATTTATCTCCTCCTGTCTCAGACGGTAAAATGTCCTGCTTTTCCAAGGATGGGTCTCGATCCCATTCATTCATTCATTCACCCATTTAGTCAACAAATATTTAACGAGTGTTCTAGGCCTGTGAACAAAACATACAAGCTCAGGAGGCTTACATTACATAAAGTTAGCTTTATTACATAAAGAAGGGATACAATTAATTACAGAGCATATCGGAAGCAGAGAAGAGGAAAGGGGAGAGCAGGGGAGGGAGAGCTTACAACCCCTTAAGAGAAGGATCAGAGACGGACTCTCGACGAAGGAGACATTTAAGCAAAACAGGCAAGGGACAGCAAGCTTTGGGGCTACTAGAGAAGAATACTGCAGGCAGGGGGGAAGCACAAAAGCCCCAAGGGAGACGCATGAGTGTCTCCTACTTTAAGGAACTACAAGGAGGCCAGTGTGGACAGAGTGCAACAACCAAAGAGGAGTGTGGATCACAGACAGAAGAGAAGGTTGTGGGCCAGAGCGCAGCACTTTCTAGACCCACATCAGAGTCTGCAAGTTTTACTTGCAGTGAGATGGGGAGTCACTGGATGTTCCTGACAGAGAATTAACAGGAAATGACTTGCATTTTAAAGGATCCCTCTGGCTACTGTGCTGAGAGCGGGCTGAGGCGGCTTGGATAGAAGCAGAGGAACTGGAGAAGAAATAGCCAGTGTAATCCATGCCAACAAAAGCTAGGCCCAGGGAGAGAGCAGAGGAGGAAGTTAGAAGTGGCTGGATTGTGAATCCACTGTAAACGTAGAGCACACAGGATTTTCTGATAAACCAGATGAAAAGTAAGAGGGTTTTGGCCTGAGACTATAGAAGGACTGATCAGATGGCTGAAAGAAAGGTTTCTGGCCTGAGTAACTGAAAGAAGGGAGCTACAAGGCAAGACGATAAAGGTCTGTCTCCTCCAGTCTCCTGGGAACCTCATTCCGTTAGACGACTGCCTTCACTCTTGTTTTAATCTCTCTGTGTGTCTCCAGATGCCTTCCTAACAGCTTATTAACATGCCCAAGCATCACCGGATCCTGTGCCCATATGATCTCTCCTCTCCTTTTCTATTCACATTGCTTAAAAAACAAGTCGAGACTTGGTGCTGCCATCCATCAGCTCACCACTCTTCTAAAATTGCTGGTGAGGAGGCCAGTGCCATTCCTTCGTCCAATCCAGGGGCCACTCTCCAGTCTTTATAGTACTGGACCCCTCGGGGGCAAATGATCCTCTTTATTCCTACTTGTTAACTCTGTAGGGGGCCAGGTGTGTGAGACACTGCAGCACTGATCCTCCTCATACTTCTGGATATTCTTTATGTTTCTTAAAGCTTTCCTTACTAAACTCGCCCTTAAGTGTTGCTAAAACTCAGGACTTCCCTGGCAGTCCAGTGATTAAGACTCTGAGCTTCCAATGCAGGGGGCGCAGGTTTGATTCCTGGTCAGGGAACTAAGACTCCAAGTGTTGTGCAGTACAGCCAAAAAAATGTTTACAATATGGCTAAACCTGAACTCCATTCTCAGCCCATTGCTCTTCTTACTCTTGACTTTTCAAACTTGAGTACAAAAAAAAAAAAAAAAAAAAACTTGAGTACAATATCTCTGCATGAACAGCCCCAAACAAATCAGTTTCACAATATTCAACTTCCTTAAGCTACTCTTTCCTAAAAATGACTTGCCCAAGTTCCCCCAAGCCCATATTCCACTTTACCATAAATAAGTAAGTAAATTTTATAAATGACACACCACTCAACCAATTCTCACTGCTTCTCCCAGGGAGTAAAGAACAAAAAACCAAAGCTTTGTGTATAAATTCAGGGTTTCCTGTATTTCTCTGACATATATTTCTGCTAAGGATGAAGCATGGTATTAGAAATGTGATATATTGGTCCATGTTGGGATGGTATGAATTCAGGTGTATAAGAGAGTGGTAAGACGAAAGACAATTCTAACAGATCCCAAGTGAGATGTTGCAAGGAAAGCTATGACCAACCTAGATAGCATATTAAAAAGCAGACACATTACTTTGCCAACAAAAAGGTCCATTTAGTCAAAGCTATGGTTTTTCCAACAGTCATGTATGGATGAGAGAGTTGAGCTATAAAGAAAGTTGAGCACCAAAGAATTAATGCTTTTGAACCGTGGTGCTGGAGAAGACTCTTGAAGAGTCCCTTGAATTGCAAGGAGATCCAACCAGTCAATCCTAAAGGAAATGAGTCCTGAATACTCACTGGAAGCACTGATGCTGAAGCTGAAACTCTAATACTTTAGCCACCTGATGTGAAGAACTGACTCATTTGAAAAGACCCTGATGCTGGGAAAGATTGAAGGCAGGAGAAGGGGACGACAGAAGATGAGATGGTTGGATAGCATCTCTGATTCAATGGATATGAGTTTAAGTAAGTTCCGGGAGTTTGTGGTAGGAAAGAAGTGGGCGTGCTGCAGTCCATGGGGTCACAAAGACTGACATAACTGAGCAACTGACTTGAACTGAAGTGAGATAAGCAGAAGCCCCAACAGAAGTCCAACTTAGACCCCAGTCAACCTACAGAATCGTGCGAAATAATGAAGTGCTGTTTTAAGCCACTAGATTGTAGGGTAGTTTGTTACACAGCACTAGGTAACCCAAACACACTAAAACTGATCAAGTCAAGCTCATTCTCTTCCCTCATTAAACCTGAGTCTTCTTTCCTCTTTCAACCTTCCTCTCTTCCTGCATGATATAGCTCAGTCAGTGCCATTTCTGTCTTAGGTACCTGAGCTCTCACACTAGAAACATGGTACCTATCATTCTTGATTGCATCTCTCTCCTTCAACCTCTAAATCCAACCAAGTCCCAAGTCTTGATGACATGGCTTCCTACATATCTGTCTGTACTCTTCTCTGTTCCTGTCACCACTCTGCCACTCGAACCCTCACTGCCTTTCACCTGGATCATGGCAACAGCCTCCTAAATGTTCTAAACTGCTCCCTCCTGTCATCCTCCACAAATATAACTACGTTGCAAATCTGATCAGGCCATCCCTCTCTAAAAACACTGCGTGGCTTCTCTATTGCTCAAAGATAAACTTCAAATTCACTAGGTCTCTGTGACACAGGCTCTTATCTTTCTCCTTAGGCCTTTTCAGGTACGACTGCAGACAAAAATCATAAAGAAAGATTGACAGATTTGATTGCACAAAAATTTTAAATATCTGCAAAAGCCCCACTTTAACAGAAGGTAAATTATAAAATAGAAAAACAAAAATCTGATACACACACACAATCACTATCTTAAATAGGTAAAGCGCTTCTATAAATCATTAAGATGAGAGCCCTAATAAAAAGGAATAAACATAAAAAATTCACCACAAAAGGTACATAAAGGAAGAAGGAAGGAAAAAAATGAAAAAAGGAAGAAAGGAAAGGGGAGGAAGGAAAAGAAAAGAAGAAAGAAAACATGTCCAACTTCATAAAAAGATACACTTCTGGTGGAAGTATATATGGGTTTACTCTTTCTAGAGGCTATTTCATAATAGGTACCAAAAGCTAAAACATGTATATCTTTTGACCTAGCCATTTCACATTAAGAAATTTATTCTAAGCAAGTAATAAAACATGCATATCTTTTGACCTAGCCATTTCACATTAAGAAATTTATTCTAAGCAAGTAATCGAGCAAGTACCCAAAGGCTTTAAAAACAATCCTCATTGTGGATGTTTTGTAATAGCACAACCTCAGTGTCTAATAGGAGATTGACTAAATCACAAAACATTCACACAATGGACTAAAACTGTTGATGCCTACATTTAACACAAAAGACAAGATATACTGCTAAGTATATTGCAAACTACAGATGATAATGTAAAGCATATTCTTATTCTTAAAAAAAAGAAACAAGTCTGGAAGGTACACACCAAGACATTAACAACGGCAACCTATGGGATTATGGGTAATATTTTCTCTTTTTATCTGGCTTTATCTTCTGATTATTCTACTGTACTATGGATTAATTCGTTGTAAGAAACTTTCAAATACTTCTGGATTGCTTTCTTCCATATCTCCCAAAGACTATACATGGAATTAGCCTTCATTTCATTCTTTCCAGTCTTCCAGGTCCAACCCCAAATACCATCTGAGGGTCTTCAGCAGGGCTCTTATTGAGATATAAACAGATAAAAGATTGAACAGTGGGTTATAATCCTGGAACCATCTCTGTGGTTTCAAATAAGCCAAAAGTGAATGACGAAAATAGTATGATAACGGTGCCTGAAATACTGCCTTCCACAGAAGTGTGGAGAAAGGGCTGAGAAGGCAGCAAGAGAAAGGACAGTAGATGAAAAGGAAAACGGAAGAGTGAAGGCCCTACAGCGTTGACAATTTTTCAGGCAAAAGATTTTAAATACATTACATTAATCATAAGTATCAAATGGTAACTCGTTATCTCTTTATTACTCAACCTTTCTAGAAGAGACATAAAAAAGTAGTTTCTGTGCCAACAAGAGACGTGAAGCCCATGCTCAGCAGCTCACATACTTTAATTAAATTTTAGACCCTCAAAGGCTCTTTATTGTTACACAAGGTTCTAACAAGCTTAGTCACCTAGTTTCAAAGTCCACAGCAGACTAAAAGCGGCAAATTAGAGAGGCACTAATTCAGGAAGACACTCTGGTAGCCGTAAGAAGTGACAGCTGACAATCTTTTAAGAAAGGAACCAGAAAACACCAGAAAGCACAACAGGAAATCCAAAAAGCCTAGCAACCCAGGGCCAATTTGATCAGGAGCAAATTGTCTCGCCCATATCAAGCAAAGGCCGTAACAGATCTGTAACAAAACAAGAACATTCTAATAACAATGCATTTGAGAAATAATAGAACAGTAAGATGTTAGAGAAAGCAAATTCACCATCATCTCGTTCTCATTTTACAGACAAGAACCTGATGATGGACACAGCTGGGAAGCCTTTTGTCCAGAATCCAGGGCATGGTGGTCACCAGACAGGTTCAGATCAAGGGTACTTTCCACCTAATATTATGCTGCCTCTGTGATATGTAATTCTTTAAATTTTTTATTTATTTATTTTTGGCTGCACAGTGTCTTCACTGCTTTGCATGTTGCTGCTGTTGCTAAGGTGCTTCAGTCGTGTCCGACTCTATGTGACCCCATAGACGGCAGCCCACCAGGCTCCCCATGGGCTCTGTCTAATTGCGGTGCGCAGGCTTCTCATTGTGATGGCTTCTCTCGTTGCGGACCATGGCCTCTGGACGAGTGAGCTTCCGTAGTTGCAGCACGAGGGCTCAGCAGTTTTGGCTTGCAGGCTCTAGAGCACTGGTTCAGCAGTTGCGGCACAGGACTCAGCTGATCTTCGGCATGTGGGGTCTTCTGGGACCAGGGATCAAACCTGTGTCTCCTGCACTGGCAGGCAGATCCTTACTCACTGCACCACCAAGGAAGTCCAGTGGCATATAATTTAGAAGACAGGAAATACATAATGTATTTCAGAAAAAGCCCAATTCAAAATCGTGCATTTTTCAAAACTGATAAACACTTAGGAGTCAGGACAACACGTGTTCTTATTTTGAGTCATCTCAAATGGGCTCTCCACATGACCAGGCCATTCTTCTACTTGTCCTCAGTCCTTCTCTCCATAAACCTAGGGAAGGCCTCCATATCCTTCTTTCCTCTCTTGAACCCCCAACTCAACTCCCACCCCACAGCATCCAAGAGAAACCAGAAGCCATGAGGCAAGAACTCCCTCAACTTGCCAAACCTCACCAATTCCTTCTCCTGCACTCTTACTCCTCTTCCTTCCAGGTCAGTGAATAAAGTGCTCTTTCTCCTCTTCAAGTCGTCTGTTCCATAAAAGTTCATGATTCTATCCATGACTTGCCATCACCTCCTCAGCCCTATTTCAACAGTAATCGTCCTGTACTACATTTCCAACTTCCTCCCTAGTGGCCACTTCTTTTCTGCTTAATGTACTCAAGACTCTTCCACCACTTACTAATAATAAATTCCTCCCTAACTCAACATCCCCCTCACTTCCCATTCATTCATTTCACTCCCACCTGGATACCACTCCATCACTCCACTTAGAATGTTCTTAACAAAGCTCTTAACAAATGATCTCCGCATTTCCCAATCCAAGAGATGCTCTTCCATCCTCAACTTGGGTGACCTTTCTGCTTTCTTACACCCTGATGTATCCACACCCTCCTTCTTTTAAATCTACTTAGTATTCATTTCCCTCACTCACTCTCTCCCAGTTCTCCATCCGTATCCTCAGCCATTCCTTCTGCCTCCTCCATGTGCTCACTCATTCATTCAGCTGGTTTTCATCCGAGCTTTTGGAGGTGCCAGGCACTACCCAGGCACTGGGGACAGAGCAACCAACAAGTCAGTCAAGGGCTCTGCTTTCATGGAGGTGAAATTCTAGTGGTGGGGAGATAAACAACGAGCAAGAAAAATCAACTGACACGTGCTACCTGGCAAATTAAAACATGATGGGTTCCTTATCATGGATGGTCAAGAAAGGCCTCTCTGAGGTGAGATTTAAATGAGATCTGAACGACAAGAAGTCACCCATGGAAAGATCAGGAAAAATATTCCAAGCAAAGGGACCAGCCACCTAAGACACTGAAGAAAAAACAAGGTTAAATGCTTAGAATAAATAAAAAATGAGGAATCACTGCTATGACTAAAAACCACACCAGCTAAAGTGAAGGGAGATACGAGTTCTTGGAGGGGTTTTGCAGGTCGGAGAGAGGAGTCTGAACTGAATCCCAGGTGTGCTCCACTTTTTCCACCTGCCCTACACTGATGCTCCCGAGGAATCCACCCATAGCCTCCTTCTCTCTTCTTCCACACTGGCTCCTGGTGTGCATGTCAGCTTCATTAATATCATGTGGTTAGAAGACAACTCCCACCAAACCTTTCTCTAAAGCCAAGCCTTTCCTACCCAGCAGGGTCCTGAACTGTAACCTCACCACCACTGAATCATGCTGAAAAGTCCCAGACTCAAGTCACTCTCTTTCCCTGACACACTTCTCCATTCTTTCCATTGACACCATTCTCTATCTAGTCACTTGAGTCAGAAGCCCAAGAGCCATCTTAGCTTCCCCTCACTCCAACGTGGAATTCTTAACACTGATGTTTTTATTGTAGGGGAAAGATACGGAGGAAAGCATAGCAACAGAAAAGGAATGGAACCTTTCACCCTGGTGGCTCAGAGGTTAAAATGTCTGCCTGCAATGCAGGAGACCGGGGTTTGATCCCTGGGTCGGGAAGATGCCCTGGAGAAGGAAATGGCAACCCACTCCAGTATTGTTGCTTGGAGAATCCCATGGATGGAGGAGCCTGGTGGACTACGGTCCATGGGGTCGCAAAGAGTCGGACACGACTGAGCGACTTGACTTGACTTAATACTGACACCTCCCAGTACAGTTCATACATAGGCCAAGGTTAACAACCCATCTCAGGAATTTAATCCTAGTCCCTACTGTATAAGTCTAACACTTCAACCAAATCTATCCTACCACCCACCTACGCTCCCAAACGGTCTCAACTGAAACTAAGAACTCAAAAATCATGTCTGAGCTTGAAGAGATCTCTGAGATTACCCAGTGATCTCCTTATTTCTGTAAGAAAAGACCGGCTGAGAGAAGGGAGGTTATGGGACCAAGATCACTAAGAAGCAGACTGGATAATCTATTTCCCTTATCTCATACCGCTGTTCATTCATATCCTATGACCTAACCCCAGAGTCACAACTTGAACACACAGACTTACACACTGTTCTATCCTATCACCTTAAAATCCCTCCAAAATTGCGGGGTGAGTACATAGCTTAAATAAAACCCATTTTATCTTATTAATATAACATATTCATATTCTAATACTATGCTTTTAAAAGAAAAAGAAATGCTTCATCTTTGGGGCAAGCCTATATTATCTAAAGGTAACTTTTTTCAGCTGAATTCTGTTCAGACTCGACCTTTCAACAAAGTCATGGGCAAATCACCAGACAAGATGTACTCTGATCCCTCTTTTTAATTCTCCTCTCTTAAAGTAGCAAGAACAGGGAAGAAATGAGTGCCTATCTATGTTCTAAAAGTTATATATAGGGATCAATTTTAGGCACCACCTCTCCAGACTCAATTTACAACTGAACTGCTTGTGCCATATTTATGAAACTTTCAAAGGCCATATCCTCTTTGACAGATATAAAAATCTCATGTCCTCTCCCCACCTCAACCCCTTGAGTCTACAGTTTGACTCTTTAGAGGGTATAAACACCACTCCCCACTCTCACTGAGGTTCCCTTCTTTCCTGGCTGGACTGGGCATTTCCAACTTATACATTCCCTTCCTATCTGCCCCCTGCCCCTATGCTCACTACCCCCCACACACGCTGAGAGTCACTGTCTAATTTATTGCAGGCCAACAACTACGCAGGGCTTCCCTTGTGGCTCAGCTGATAAAGAATCCACCTGCAATGCAGGAGACCTGGCTTCAATCCCTGGGTTGGGAAGATCCCCTGGAGAATGGAATGGCTACCCACTTCAGTATTCTGGCCTTGAGAATTCCATGGACTGTATGTCCATGAAGTCACAAAGAGTCAGACCCAACTGAGCAACTTTCACTTCATTTCACTTCTACAACTCCACAGGCTAGAAAATTAATGCATGCCTTGCTTAAAGATAAATTCCAGCAATATATGAGTTTTTGATCCTTGACCTAACCTTAGTTTTAGAGTTCCTTTATAAAGTTAAGATATTTATACCTCACATCTCTACTTTTGAGACTGACAGTATTAGGTACCCAAAATAGAATCCAATCAACAAAGAGAGATTTACTTGATTTTCTGGAAGATGTCCTATTTTGCTTTGTATTTTGTTGTTTTTCAACTTCACTGAAAAACTAGAAGATTTCTTATGATTGTAATGAGGTTCCAAACACAGAACTATTTTTTTTTTTATTAAAAGACAGATAAGGGAGGTCTATACCTCTCACATCTGGTTCTAGTGCCTGCCCACTGAATTTAACTCAGCACATACCAATTTATTGTATTATTCATCCAATTAATTCATTCTCCAATACCCACCCTTGCACTGTTTAAATTTAAGAGTTCTTAACTGCATACAAAATAAATCTGAGGTTTATATCTTGCCTCCTAAGAACTATCTATCTATCTTACACTAGAAAGTAGATATAATTGAATAAACAGCAAAATAAAAGTGTGAGATTACAGGCCCAAAGAGTCAACAGAGCCAGCAAGAATGGCAGGCACTGGAAGACAGAAGGAAGGAATGTCCATCTGACAGCTGTGGTGCATACTGAGGTGAGGCAGGACAAAGGATCGGTGGATTAAGGTAGGTGGGCGGGCTGAGAAGGGGATCTCAGATGCAGGGGACACCATCAATAGAGCATTGGAAACAGCTAAATCCATAGTTCATGGGAGATGAGTGGGAGCACAGGCCTGAATGCAACAGGAGACGTGTGTTAGAGCACAAAGATGTGAAGGTGGACGTGCGCCTGGCGGACAGGCAGTCCTCTGGATACTAACAGCAACCTGACAGGCTGGGGGAGTTACCTGAACACACATGGCTTTTAAGTGGGGAAAAAAATAAAATAAAATCTGAATTTCTCCTCTCATTCATCCCGGGGTTTTGTAGATACTGTGAAAGATTTAGATATATAGATACAGAAGATATAGATATCTACCCATAAATATTATCTAAATATTCATTTATCACCAAGACTCTAGTTCCACCAGGTTTTACACAGCAAACCAAATATTGCTTGATAAAAACAAAATCCATGCATGCACCTAAATACTAAGGGTCACCGTTTGCAGACTACGTGCTAGGCACTATGTCAAGTGCTCTACAGAATTTCATGCATTCTTATAGCCACCCAGGGTGTTATTCGCATTTTGTAAATGACAAGCCAGGATCTTAATAAATTCCCCACCATCACAGGGATGGGGCCAGGATTCAAGCCAAGGACTGCCCACCTCCAGTACCCATGCTTTTAAACTAACTCTGAAAAGTCCTCTAAGAGGAACCCCATTGTGCTCCCCTTGATCTAGGCAGTCAAGGAGCAAAGACAAAACTGAACATCAGGTTCTCCTCAGTCATTACTGAGCTACACCTTCTGGTAAAAACAGGGCTTTTCCATAGCCAAATGGTCAGAAAGAATTATTTCTTCCAACACTGTCCACTCCCCTACCACCAAGATTCCTGGGATTCTAAAAAACAGTAGAGGACAAAGGGCTGTGACAGGGCTAGGAGGCTACCCCCAGGGGAAATTAAACAAGTCTAACAAACCTGGAAGGTAACCAGCACTTCCTGAACCAAGAAGATTCACTGACCAGGGAAAAGGAGTCAAGGATTCTAGCAGGAGACTTGCCACCTCTGCAAAGCTGCAAGGCCCCTCTTCTTTCTTCCTGTCTCCATTCTGTTCTCAAATTCATGCTCAGTTCCAGAAGGACAATAATCTTTCTCTCACTCTAAAGGTCCCAGTACAATAGCTATAAGCATCCTCAAAAACAGGCACCAAACAATTACATGGCATTATACTGCTTTCTCCAGGACTCAAGCCCCAGATGAAAGGCATCATTATTTAAGATCATTATAATTACAAATGATAATCCAACATCAATGCTATGCTTGGCCTTTTATTATAATAATATAGGGATGCCATGAACTCTTTCATCTAACAATCTCTGCGCTCTTCAGAAATCATAAATGACACAGCTTCAACTGGCGCGGCCTTCCGTTGTCTGCCAAAGTTAACTCAGAGCCCAAGGAGAAAAATGGCGAGATCAAGCTGATTCACTCACAGCACATCTCAAATGGAAACTCAAGTTTTTACTCTTTTAACTTTGTTCCAACTTGGGGACTCGCCCTCTGTCAAGGCTGGTCTCACTCAGAAGGATTCCTCTTTCCTAACAACTGTCCATAACTCAACAGAAGAACTGAGACTGCTTAAAGGACATAACAGACTAATGGCCATAAAGCTAATAAGGAGTATTAGGGGAAACACACTGACTGAAACCGCCCTCCTACCCAGGCACCATAGTAACCATCTGCGTGAATTATTTTACGACAGGAGGTCCTGGCAGGGAACACTGAACTAGTAAGCCACAACCAACAGGAAGAGTTCAGGAAAGGTCAAAAGGAGATGCCATCTGTCCTCCCACCTCCCAGAATCCTTTTCACTGGCATCCATATTGCCTGGGCAATGGGTGCACCACCAGGAAGGACCCTGAGTCAGAGAGATTGGCCAAAGACAACCTGGAAACTAAGCCCATCAGCATCAATCCCGAGACTACAAGCGACATGACAGAGCAGTTCTCCTGGGTTCCCCTGCCCTCCCGCTCTACACCCAGGAGTCCCTTTCCAATAAAGCCTTTTGCTTTGTCAGCATGTGTGTCTCACTGGACAATTCATTTCCAAGTGTTAGACAAGGGCCCCCTTTCATGTCCTGGAAGGGGTCCCCCTTCCTGCAACAGAGGGAGAAAGTAGGCACAAAATCTTCAAAGCAGTATGGCCTCAAGGTGCTAATACCCATTATTCCTGAGTGATTCAAAATCACATAGAATAAAAAAGTTGTGCTTTGGGTGTACACATGGAACATATGATTTATCTATGTAAAAAACTTTGTTCCTCAAAAGAGACTAAAAATGTTGCAATACTTACTTCAACTTTCCTAAGAATAGAATGTGCAAAGGTGCAGAACTAGATGTGTTCCCTAAAACAAGGCTCCTTGAAGATGGGGTCCCAGAGAAAAGACTCAAGAACAATGCCACTCCAGAAAATCTCGTCTAACCACTTCCTTCAGTCCTCACTGCTCCCTTACCCTCAACCACCCAGAATTTAGAGACTGCACCACACACTCCAGCACTTCAATAGCTATTGTCTTGTGGGGTGCACTTGCTTCCGGTGTGTTAGTCACGTCAACTGGGAGGGCAGGATCTGAGGCTTCCATTACTTCTTTGTCACAGCATTTCTAACAGAGCTGGGAGAAAATACACTTAGTAAACCTGCTCCTCCTGGCTGGCAGGGCTAGCTGCGTCTCATGCACTCGGTGTTACACCCACAGCCTCTCACTTCATGGTCACAGCAAACCCACAGAGGGAGGAAGGACATTTACTACAAATGAGGAGGCAGCGGCTCACGATGGTTAAACGACTACCTCAAAGCCTGATGGATAAGTAGTGTAAGTGTAGGAACTTGACCCCAAGGTCATTAGCTGCAAGTATTAGACTCTTCCTGAAAATTCTTCCTCGTACAAAGGATTATCAATATCTTCTCTCATAACATTCTGACTTTTATTATCCCTTCCCAACCGAACCTTGTTTTGAGCAATTCAAGTCAGAAAGTGCTTCAACCACATTTTGGGGTTGCTCAGATATGGGAATATGGGGAGAATTTTTTTGAGCTCATAATTCACATTTAATCAGTGGACAGCACTGTTACAATCCCCTCAGCCAGGACCCACACAGACCTGCCATTCTACCTCTACTGGTGTGTTGGTTTATTCTGAAAGTAGTTGTTTTACACAGAAAATTACATAGAGACTTTTAACCATAATAAGTTAAGAAAGATTGCTGGCTTGCTGATTCTGAGAAAATGAATTTAAAAATTAAGTGGCATGCCTGAGTCACACAGCAAACTAGACCCTTCTAAGCCATGCTGACTCCTCTCTTTCCCCGCACTGACCAGCACATCATGCTGAAGACCTTGACACTGCTGACTTCTGGGGATGGATAATTCTCTGTTGAGGGTAGGGGATCAAGTGCATGGTGGGACATTTAGCAGTACCCCCTGGCCCATATTCACTAGATATCAGGATTACCCCCTCCTGGGACAATCAAAGGTGGCTTCCCCCTTGGCTCAGCGGTAAAGAATCCATCTGCAATGCAGGAGCCACAGGAGATAGGGGTTCAATCCCCAGGTCGGGAAGATTCCCTTGAGGAGGGCATGGCAATTCACTCTAGTATTCTTGCCTAGAGAATCCCCATGGACAGAGGAGCCTGGCAGGCTACAGTCCGTAGGGTTGCAAAGAGTCAGTCAGGACTGAAGCGACTGAACACGCACCCACACATGTGACGATCGAAACTGTCTTCAAACATTGCTAATTGTCACAAGGAAGGGGGCGGGGGGGGGGGTGTAATCACCCGTGCTCCACTGCTCTAGACCAGTGGTCTTCAAACAGAGGTACAACAATCCACTGGGTTTAGAAAGAAAACATGAGAATATTTATAGTAACTGACATGTTAAAAAACAAGATTAAAAAAAAAAAAGACAAGACCTCATCTTTACTGATATTTAATACAAGGTCCATCTCTAGTGCTCCCACTGAGTCCAAATGGCAGTCACACACCTCAGACCTGTCGGGGTCCTGGGGGAACAGGGAAGCTCTGCAGCAGAGGCTGAGATGCACCGTCCATATGCTTAGTTAAGTGCCTTTACTGATTACATTTGTTTTAAATGGATTAGCCCTCATAAAACAAACAAGGGGATTAAAAAGATTCCTGAGAGAAACCTTCGATAAAAGATACACAAGCATACATGAGCAACAAGAGAATGTTCCGGGTGTCCTCTTCATTAGTCACACGACAATGCAGAAACAACCACAGTCTAATAAAATAAGACAAGACTCACCAATACCTGACAGGTTATTTCAAGCATGGATCTGCATCCACTATCATAAGTGATGCACCTCATTTTAAGGCTATACTGTGCCTTCAGATTCCAGCTAACAATAGCAGGACATGACATAAATAAACAAACAGACACAAATGAAGGGACAGACAGTTTGTAAACCGACAGTGCTACTCTATTAAAAAAGTTTATGAGACTATTTTTCTAAACCAACACTGCCCACTACAACTTTGAGATGACATTTTCTGCATCTGTGCTGTTCAAAACTGTAGGCAGTAGCCACATGCAGCTCCTAAGCAAGTGAAAAGTGGTCTGATGAACTAAATTTTTATTTTATTTCAGATAATTTAAATTTCAATAGCTACATGTGGCTAGCGGCTACTTTATGGCCGACACAGTCCTGAACCACTAGTCCTGGACCCCACAGTCCTAGACCACTGTTGCCTCAAAACACCCAGCTGGCAGCAACCAGTGCATTTTTCCTGCTTTTGTATCTTTGGCCATGTTATTCTTTCTGCCTAGAATGTTCTGTTGACCCTGTCCATCTAGCAGTAAGTTCTTATTTTGAAGACACATTTCAAGTATCACCCTTCGTTAGCTTTCCCTGACTTCTTTTCACCCAAAAAATCAATGGTCCCCCATGTATGTTCCCTTGGCCCTGTTAACCCTTTATCTTAGCATTTAGAGCTACTTGTTCATGTGTCTGAAGTTCTGTGAGTGTGAGTTCCTCAAGATAGAGCCGTGTCTTATTTAATCACTGCAGGACACCCAGCACAGAGTGGGTGCTCAGGGATGATTACTGAACCAACAAACCAGGTCTCCAAATCACCCCGCAGGGCTCCCATCACCACACCGAACACACCAGAAGGTGGCTCCAGAAAAGGAGGCTCAAGGCTACACTTTGCTAGCTCAAGCGCTGGATGCTACTTCAATAGACAACTCCACTCCTATGATCATCACTGTCTGGTCCTGCAGATGCAGATGTCACAGAGACTTCTTAAGCAGCTCAGAGAGCATCCATCCTTTCAAGGGGACAAGATGAAGGGGCACAGTGAGGCCCCTTTCAGAAGTGTCAGCTTTCAGAGACGGCAAGTTAAAATGCTGCTCTGATGCAGGAGTATGTTTTCATGTGCACTTGATTAGTATTTACCGAGCTTTCCTTGTGTACTCTGCCCGCAGTTCCAGCTCCTGAGGTGTAAGTATAGCCTCCTCCCAGACCCTCCTACTCAGAACCCATGGGAAACTGATTCTCTCTCCTCACTACCTCTCATTAAGTGAGCCTGACTTTGTTAGAAAGACCAAAGGAAAGGCTTTGAGCATGCAATGGCTTATTCTGGATTTCATTTCTGAATTCTAGATTTGGCTATATTTAGCAAAGCTATAACCGTCATCATGCCTGAAGCCAGGAAGAAGACACCATTCACAAACCACCCCCTGAAAATCTGCAGTTGCCACTAAAAGACCAGACTTCCCAGCAGGCAAAGACATCTGAAGTGGGAGGGGTCAAATTGGTGATTGCGTCAAGAGAAGACCTCACAGGCTTCTAGCCAACTTCCCAGCCTGCCACTGAAGTTCTCTGTGACCTAATTTCCTTTTCTTTTCTCTCCAACACACCTCCTGCTCTGGTCAAACATGCTCCTTTTCTCCCCTGTCCATTCCTTCCTGTAACACTGGTCATCTCACTCCCCTACCTGCTTCAGCTTCAAGCTTCTTACGTTTATTTGAAGCTTCAGGACCTCTCTTCCCCAGACACCAGCCACCTCCTCACCCCACTATTGGCAAAGGGCTGAGGCATAGAAGGAAGCACTGCCTACTGGACAGCTAGGCAACAGTTACGCAGAAGGCCCAGGGCCACTGGGGAAAGCGAGCAGCCAGCGCAGCCAGGAGAAATGGAAAAGAATTTCCTTCTACCACACTGTGTCCTTCTTTCCTTGATTCTGGAAGGGAAACTTGTACCAACCAGACTAGCTGACAACACCAGACTAGCTGGTATTCCCAGAACTCACCACACTGTCTCCCCACCCCACACTTTCGCACATGCTATTCTTTCTGCTTGGAAAGGCTTGGGTAACCCTCACTGGGAACCTCTGGGTAATTCACATTCCTGTTTAAATGACACTTCATCTGGAAACCCTCCACCCCAGGGCCTTTCTCCTTTATCATCCCATAACGTCTTTTTACCATCTACTCTATATCCAGGACCATGCTAAGTGCTGGACACTTATCTTAGGATTATTCATTGGCTTATAATAAACCCGTCAATCCTAAAGGAAATCAACCCTGAGTAATCACTGGAAGAACTGGAGCTGAAGCTCCAATACTTTGATCACCTGATGCTAAGAGCTGACTCACTGGAAAAAGACCCTGACGCTGGGAAAGACTGATGGGAGAAGAAGGGGACAATAGAGGATGAAATGGTTGGATGGCATCACCAACTCAATGGACATGAATTTAAGCAAACTCAGGAAAATAGAGAAGGACAGGGACGCCTCGCCTGCTGCAGTCCATGAGGTCACAAAGAGTAAGACATGACTTACTGACTGAACAATAACAAAGAGCTCCTTAAGAGCCAGGCCCAAGTTCCATTCATCCTCTAGCTTCAGAATCTAACACAGTGCCTGATACAGAGAAGGCACTGACATTCCCAAAATGAATACATGCCTGCATCATACTGATACTGCTAATACATATTTCTGACATACGCAAATATACATACACACACATTTGTTGGTTTAGCTGGTTTCGAATATATTTTTTAAGTGTCACTACTTTGCACTGTAAGTAGGAGAAACTGTCAATGTTTACTGCCATAGAGACTTAACTGGGTAGTTCTCATTAACCCTAGACCTGAATTCTTCCAGTGGAGGTCAAAATACTGTCCTGAGGGCCCCCTGGTCCACCTTATATAAACCCACGCAGTTCTGGAAGGTTGTTTTGGACTCAGCAGGTAGTCAACATTTACCTGTGTCTGGAGCTTAGATGTAAAGCCTCATTTAGCCAAGGAGGTGTGATAAAAGCATAGCTTCTCAGACCTCCTTTGAGCATTGCTCCACTTTTCCCATTGAGCATGTTCTGGAAGCTTAAACCAGATCTTCCCTTGACATCCCACGCCCGTTACCTCAGACATGTTTTAGTATCTCATCATCGTATCTCCCGAGGAAGCTAGAGAAACAAGATCCAACCCTGAGCCAGCCAAGACAAAAGCCAGATCCTCTGAACTGGTGATGGAGAACCTTCACTTCCCCAGACAACCCGCCTAAGACTAGTTAGTAAGACAGGATGAGCAGGGCTGAAACCACTGATCTTCCACTCCAGCAGCTTGTCCTTGGGGTTCCTGCGATTCCCCCCTATAAAGGACAGACCAAACCCACATGAGAGAAAGAGGGATGGTCAGTGGGATGAGGTGGTAACACTGCTCACTGCATCACCCCTCCCTGAACTACCCGGCCACTGCCCTGGGTACCTGATGTACGACTCTCGGCCTGAGACACCCCTGGCTAGGATGGGTGGCTCAGTCAGCACCTGGAGCCTCAAAGGAGCATGGCTACCCCCAAACATCTCTTGACCCCTTAAGGAGCCATGAGGCCTCTGCAGAGAACATTTGGCTCTGTCCACCCTCACTGGGCGTGGGGGGAGGGGTGGGGAGGCGGCGGGGGGTGTAGCTGCAATCAAGCTAGCCTTCACATTGCCCCTACTCCTAACTATTTGCCTATACGGCTAAAAAGTAATAGCTCCCAAATACTGAACATCTGAAAAATGTTGAGTAATTTACATATGTCGCCTCATTTAATCATCAAGACTGCTCCCTAGGGCAGTGGCTCTGAAATTTCAGCTTGCAGCAGAATCTCTCCAGGAACCTGTTAAAGCCCCACAGCCACAGCCTCTGCGGTGAGGCCCGAATCCACATTTCTAACAAGCTCCTGCACGTGATGCTGATGCTCCTGACCCAGGTGCCACACTCTGACTACCACTGTCAGAGAGATCAGAGAGAGGCTGAAAATGTCTTACCCAAGGTTTCACAGCTGGTCGAGAACAGATCCAGAATTTGAATCTGGATCTGCCTGATTCCTCGGAGAAGGCAATGGCACCCCACTCCAGTACTCTTCCCATGGACGGAGGAGCCTGGTAGGCTGCAGTCCATGGGGTCGCAAAGAGTCGGACACGACTGAACAACTTCACTTTCACTTTTCACTTTCATGCACTGGAGAAGGAAATGGCAACCCACTCCAGTGTTCTTGCCTGGAGAATCCCAGGGACAGAGGAGCCTGGTGGGCTGCCATCTACGGGGTCGCACAGTTGGACACAACTGAAGCGACTTAGCAGCAGCAGCTACCTGATTCCTTAGGAGCTTCCCTGACAGCTCAGTTGGTAAAGAATCCACCTGCAATGCAGGAGACCGTGGTTCGATTCCTCGGTCAGGAAGATCCACTGGAGAAAAGACAGGCTACCCACTCCAGTATTGCTGGGCTTTCCTTGTGGTTCAGCTGATAAAGAATCTGCCTGCAGTGCAGGAGANTTGGACACAACTGAAGCGACTTAGCAGCAGCAGCTACCTGATTCCTTAGGAGCTTCCCTGACAGCTCAGTTGGTAAAGAATCCACCTGCAATGCAGGAGACCGTGGTTCGATTCCTCGGTCAGGAAGATCCACTGGAGAAAAGACAGGCTACCCACTCCAGTATTGCTGGGCTTTCCTTGTGGTTCAGCTGATAAAGAATCTGCCTGCAGTGCAGGAGACCTAGTTTCAATCCCTGGGTTGGGAAGATCTCCTGGAGAAGGGCAAGGCTACACACTCCAGTATTCTGGCCTGGAGAATTCCATGGACTGTATAGTCCATGGCGGTGCAAAGAGCTGGACACAACTAAGCGACTTTCACTGCCTGATTCCACAGACAGCACTGGTAAACACCTCACTGTAGGAGTGAAAGTCTGCCTTTGTCTTGTTTTCCTAAATTCACTGACAGCTCCTTAAAGGCAGGCATTACACTTTAAACCACCCTATATCCTCCTTCTCAGACCCTAGTAGTACCTTTGTACTCGGTGGGTATTTCACAGGTACTTTTTGGCTCCTCCATAGCTATATACGTGTGTGTGTGTGTGTGTGTGCGCGCGCGCGCACGCGTGTGTGTGTGTGTGTGTGTGTGTGTACTGGCTCCACCATAGCTATATACGTGTGTGTGTGTGTGTGTGTGTGTGTACTGGCTCCTCCATAGCTATATACGTGTGTCTGTGTGTGTGTCACTCAGTCGTGTCCAACTCTTTGTGACCCCATGAACTGACTCCTCCATAGCTGTGTGTGTGTGTGTGTGTGTGTGTTTGTACTGGCTCCTCCATAGCTATATACATGTGTGTGTCTCTGTGTGTATCACTCAGTCGTGTCTGACTCTTTGTGACCCCATGAACTGTAGCCTGCCAGGCTCCCCTGTCCATGGAACTCTCCAGGCAAGAATACTGGGGATGGCTTCCATTTTCTCCTCCAGGGTATCTTCCCAACCCAGGGATCAAACTTGTGTCTCTTTATGCCTCCTGCAATGGCGGGAGGGTTCTTTACCACTAGCTCCACCTGGGAAGCTCAAATAGTAGTGCTCTTGCATTGGCTGGGAATCAAACCAGGGCCTCCTACATGGCAGGCGAGAATTCTACCA
This sequence comes from Neotragus moschatus, assembly GCA_006410615.1. Lineage (NCBI taxonomy): Eukaryota > Metazoa > Chordata > Mammalia > Artiodactyla > Bovidae > Neotragus > Neotragus moschatus. The sequence continues at coordinate 390,322 of SJYA01001624.1, forward strand.
CTGACCCACCAATGCTCAGCACCAACTCTCCAGGCAAGAATACCAGAGTGGGTGGCATGCCCTCCTCCAGGCGATCTTCCTGACCCAGGGATCAAACTCATGTCTCTTTCATCTCCTGCACTGACTGGCAGGTTCTTTACCACTAGTGCCACCTGGGAAGCCCATTATATTTCTAAGAGCCTCAAATTCAATTAGAGCCAAAGAACATAAAGAGGGCAACACTGCCAAACCAAGTTTCCATGGCCCTCCCTCTTGCTACTCTGAGTGTCTGTGCCGTCACTGAACCTGGATAATTCCAACTCATCCTTCAGTCAGTCACTTCCTGCAGCAAGCAATTCTTGGCACTCTAAAACTGGAAGCCACTGCACCCTAAGTTAATCTCCACGATGGCTCATATCGCTTGATTTTAACTGTTTTCCATCTCTCAAAGTAGTATGTAAATCCTAGCAGCTAGTTTCAAATTATATTCCCCAGAACCTAGCACAGTGCCTAGTACATCGCGGACACTCTTTCACTGTTTGTTGAATGAATGAATGAATGAACACAGAGCTGCAAGCTCTCAGTTCCATTTAAAAATAAAAGGGCATGATGTACAGTTCTCAGGGATGAATTCTGGGGAAGAAAAGGGCAGCATAGATAGAAAATTTGCCTTTTCTCTTCCCCATCAACTCAGACTCTGAGAAGTGGCACCGCTTAGGGTTACCTCCTCTCTAACGAGACAACATCCTAGCCAAACAAAATGTTTCTGGGCTATAAGGTCAGCAGAGGCTGTTGAGAGGGAAGGAAGGAGCTCGGTGCCCCCTCATTCCTCCCAATTTCTCTCTCACAGACACATTCCTTCTCCATTTCTCCATGCCACTGCGGGCCAGGGCTCTGGCACAGAGATGAGACAGATCAGACTCAAGGGTGCGGAGCTGGCAGCGGGCACAGAAGCATCTCCCATCCTGCACCAAAGCCCACAAGGAAGGATCCAAAGGGACAGTGACTCAGACCCCGGATCAAGTCCAGCTAGAGCAGCACTGAGAACGGAAAAGTGCAACAATTTCATAAGGACATCCACTGCCAGATGTTTTTTTTAAGACACTGTTTTTAAAGTAAAGACTTTAGCCATAACCCCAGAAAACTGGGCCCAGCTGAATCCCATGCTGATTTAAGCTGAGAGCCTGATACAGCTTCTTCCTCCTCTGAGCCCACCAGCAGCAACACTCACCGTGACAGGCAGTTCCCAGGCCCGGGTCAGGACCCTTGCTCCAACCTTAGCTTGCAAAAAGGCTCCTTCCAGCAACTGAACTGTTTCCCCACCATGCTGCAGTAATACAGGCCTCCCCTTCCCCCATTCCCTGTCAGCCGATAAAACAACCTACAGCAGGTTGGCCCCATCCAATTAGTTTCAATAGCTTCATGCCAAGGAAATTGCTGCTTTTATTAAAAATAAAAGCACACTCGGCAGGCAGTGGGCTGTGAAAAGTATGAGTCTGGCATAATTATGAAGGTCAAGGTTAAGGTTATCAAAAGAGACATGTAGAAAGCCTGGGGGATAAAGATATATACCTACATGTCTGTAGATATAGAGGAACACACATGTAGGGAATTTACATAGTAGATCTAAATAACATGCTCTCCAACAGAGAAAAAGCAAAAATCAGATTCCACTCTCAAGTAATTCTTTTGGCAAAACACACACACACCCCAAAATCAAAAGACAAGAATAGGAAGACGAGGGGCCCACTGGACCGATTTCAAAATAACCACATTCATTCCATGTAATTTCTGTTATCCGAACTGTATCCTGGGGACCTGATTACAGTTAGGTCAGGAAACAAACCTAGTCAAACCCACCAGGAGCCTTGGCTCTTGGAAAAACACATTCTGATTCCCTGAAAACCCTCTCTTCCTTCCAAGCCCTGCTCAAGGGAGAGGGAAAGTTGGGTGGGAGGAAAAACCCCTCTTAAAGGTTCTCCAACCCCACCCTGCAGCCCTCACATCAGTATTTCAAGTTTTAGGAGGATCACAAGCCCCACACCCTACATCTGATGTGAAGCTTTGCACTTTCACACATACGTTTTTCTCATCTGATCCTCAATTCCATGAGGCAAGCAAGAACTGTCCTGTCAATTTTTTTTTTTTTTT